>LNAC01000089.1:4440343-4488747 GCA_002007465.1 Ailurus styani | reverse complement strand
CCCCCTCCCCCTTTCTTCTCTTCCCACCCCCCGCCCCCCTGCCCCCACCAAGAGGCCGCCTCCCTTTTGGTGAGTGGAGACCTGTTGCAGTTCGCTAGCTCCGCCATAACAAAGAACCGCAGACCAAGAGGCTTAAACCACAGACACTTATTGTCTCCCAGTTCTGGAGGCTGGAAGTCCAAGATCAAGCTGTCAGCAGGGTGGGTCCCTTGTGCAGCTGGGAGGGAGAGTCTGCTCCTGGCTGCTCTCCGTGGCCGGCAAGCCTGTCTTCCGTTTATGTGTGTCTGTGTCCAAATTTCCCTTTTGATAAGGGCACCAGTCATGTTGGATTGGCCACCCTCTTGACCTTAGTTAATCGGATTACTTCTGTAAAGACCCTGTCTCCAAATAAAGTCCTAGTCTGAGATGCTGGAGGTTAGAGCTCTGACGTATCCTTCCTGGAAGACACAATTCAACCCATAACAGTACCCCCTTCCATACTAGAGGACTGTGTCACGAGCATCCCATGACACTAACATGACCAGAGCTAATGTTTTGGTGTACTTATTATCTATGCTAAGTGTTTTACACATACTATTTATATTATTTTATTTACTTATTTTTTATATAAAAATTCAATTAGGGCGCCTGGGTGGCTCAGTGGGTTAAAGCCTCTGCTTTCGGCTCAGGTCATGATCTCAGGATCCTGGGATCGAGGCCCGCATCGGGCTCTCTGCTCAGCAGGGAGCCTGCTTCCTCCTCTCTCTCTGCCTGCCTCTCTGCCTACTTGTAATCTCTCTGTGTCAAATAAATAAATAAAAATCTTTAAAAAAAAAAAAAATTCAATTAGCCAACATACTCATTAGCCATCATTAGTTTCAGATGTAGTGTTCAATAATTTATCAGTTGTGGATAACACCGAGTATTTAGTTTTAACCTTCAAGGCAAACTTTGAAGATGTCGTTATGTTTCCCAATTTGGAGACAATAAAACTGAGGCTTACAGAAACTAGCTAACTTGCCCAAGACCCCACCATGAGTAGATGGCAGTAGAGGAATGATGCCAAACACCATGCTTTTCTCTGCTGTATATTCAGTTGTCAGAGCCTCTAACTGTTGCACAAGTCCCTTTCTTTTGAGCAGTATTTGCTCCCCTATGCCCTTGGCCTAATTCCTTTGTCCTTTTTTGGGGGCAGAGTGACTCTTCTTTGCCAGAAGCTTGTAGAATGTTTCTAGGTGCTTGCAGGCTTTCACTATTCCAGTGTACACACCCTTGTTCTTTCCTAGGTGACACACCCCATGTCCTCTGCCCACAGTGGTTGCATCTCCTGGGACCTCTCTGGTTTGCTGATGAGCACCTTCAAGTGTTGTCCGCAGTGTAGACTGGAACTGGGTTTGGACACAGTCTTGCTCCAGATGTTGGCTTATGCTCACTGTACACAAAAATCTCCCAGCTACATGGGTTTAGTGTCTCATCAAAGCAGATGACATGCAGTTTCTGTCCCTTCTGTGGAAGTGTATCAGAAGAGAGGCTAAGCACACATTGTAAGCCAGAACTCTATGCCTACTTAGTGTCAACGGAAAGAACATGTTCCCACTCTCTAGACCAGGGCAAAGTTATAAACCAAGGCGTGTAAGCCCTAGTGCTCCAGACAGAGTGAAGGCCCTACTGTTAGGACCCTTCTGCCTGTTTCCAGCTCACAGGGCTGTGCCAACATCCAACTTCCCCCCTTAGGTTGGCCCCTCATGGTGAGCAAGCCAGCAGCAAGGCTCTGTCAATGGTGTGCTGGTTTTCTCCCTCCCTTCAGTGACGGCAAGTCTCCTGTGTATCTGAAACCAGGAAGGACTTCTCTTTTCTCCATCTTACTGTATTACTTTAGCTCATGTAGTTGCTCTTTGGATAACTTTAGAATTTGAGAGATGGTTATCGTCCCAGACTCATGGTTTCATACGTGGCATCCTGAACAACTGAAGATTGACATCACCCCACTGACTGTGGCCATACAGCCTGGCTGGTCTCAGTGTTTATTATGGGACGGGTGCCTGGCTGCTAAGCCCTTCCTCCCTCCCTTACCAACAGGAATGGGCTCTGGTTCCAGGCATTGTTCTAGATCCTGAGGATCCTGGGGCTGAACAAGACAGACAAGGTTCCTGCTCTCAGGGATGTTCTAATGATGGGTCAACTGGTAAACAAATGAAGTGTGTTCAGGTTGTGATAGCAGCAGTGTTCAAAGTAGACAGGACAACGAGGTATGTGTATCTGTGCGTGCATGTGTGTGCATGAGTCTCCTCCTCCCAGGTTCCTCCAGTGCTAATCTTTCCATTTTCTGGCTTTGGCACCATTAGCAGAACTACAGTCTCTTGACACACCTTTATGTCACCACTGAGTCACCTGTGTCATCTCCCATCATTTTCCAGGTGAGGATCATGCAAAGTAAATTTTGAATGTACCCCAACGGTGGAGTTAGAATTGTTTAATTACGCACTCAGCCATGTGAAAATCACGAGTGGTTCTTGCCAGCGTTCTTCTTGTTGAGTCGTGCGCGAGTGTGGACACTGGGTATGAAGTGGCCTGTGTGAAAGCACCTCTGTCATGTGAGCGGGACGTTCCTCCTGGCTCTCTGCCCTTTATCTCCTCGGTGAGGCCCATTTTCCCCTTCCAGCCCTCTTCATCCTTGGTCTCCTCCACTTCTCCAAGTAAGACAAGAGTATCATCACCGGTCAGTTGGAAAATTGGGGTCAGGGGTACTAGGCCTGGGACTCTCTATTCAGAAATGCAAGATGGTGCATTTTCCTGGAGCCTCTATAGTTCTCATTCCTGGGGACCCCGAGCTGGGGTCCTGACTTTCCTGAACCTCAGCAGGAAGGGGCTGATGGCTACATTCAATATCCCGACTCTTTGCCTGGAACCCTAACTGAGGTGGAAAATCTTGCAGGCTCTCTTTCTTTTCCCCTTTTCCCTTCCCTTCCCTTCCCTTCCCTTCCCCTTCCTTTCCTTCCTTCCTTCCTTCCTTCCTTCCTTCCTTCCTTCCTTCCTTCCTTCCTTCCCTCCCTCCTGTCTTCCTTTCACATTTTAGGTAAACAATTTCATTTGTGAAGTGGAAGGCGCTGGCCTCTTTAAACAGGCCTGAGCAGACCGAATGGCCTATCTCCTGGGCAGTGGGGTGAGGGTGTGGGTGCTGCTCTGAGCACAGCCTCAGTTCTCTCTGAAATCTTACCCTGGGTTGGAGCAGTCCTCAAAGGAGCCTCCCAGCCTGCTCCTGAGTGGCCTCTGAAAGAGGGTCAGGTTCACTTGTGGGCCATTACTGCTGCTTCCAAATTTCTGCACACATGTCTCAGGCATGGGCTGGGGGCAGCTGGGCTCCCTCTGCTGTCGCCCAGGACTGGAGCCCACCATTTCCTTGGAGCTCTGCCCTGTGAGCTGGCCGCTTCCTTCTCAGCTTTCCCTTACTGGCTCCCTCCCTTTGTTGCCATCACAGGAGCTGGGGCTCCCCTTATTAACCTCCCATTAGCCCCTTTTCTTCCCTCCCTCAGGGTAAAGATTTCCAGCTCTGGAGAGCTCATCGCCAGTGAACCTTCTGTGCATCTTCTGTCCAGGCCTCTGCCTGGGTTTCCCACTTACTCTGAGGCAGAGGGGCCTGGCGTCCATCATTCCTGCTGCTTTGGATTTTTGGCCAAAACTAAATCAGGAAGCAGGAAGTGGGAAGCAGGAAGCAGGAAGTGGGAAGCAGGAAGCAGGAAGTGGGAAACAGGAAGCAAGAAGCAGTGACTTGTGCTGCTTCAAGTGTCCTTCCTCTGGGGCCCGGGAAACTTCAGCCTGCCCAGGGGTAAGGAGATGAGCGATGCAGAGAATCCTGCCCTTGGGGCCAACCTGTAGAGAATATTCGGGAAAATTGTAGACCAGGAAGCTGATTTCAGCTGCTAGAGAAATAACAGTGTGAGATAAGGAAGAAAAAAAAAACACCGAGAGCTCTCGTGGAAATAATTCCACTAACTGTTATTTGAATGAACTACTTATCACCCATGCCTATTTGTCACGGGGCAGATAAACACTCATGCACATTAAAAAAAAAAGTCTACTTAACTTGGAGGCAAGTTTTCTTCAATTATAGATAGTCAACTCTCTCTCCTATGTGTGCCACCTTCCTGGTGTGTCTGGGTAACATGGTCTAAAAAATAGCTAGAGAGACACTGGTTTGTAGTGACTGTGGTGGAGGCACCCCACTGTGGACATTTTATCAAACAGGCTACTTGTGTTTCTTCTTTTCCATAGTTGATGCGTCATGGAAAAATTGAGTGCAAATGAAAACTTCCCATCATACAGTATTTCGGATGTCCTTTAAGATCCGTCTCTAAAGCGTGCATTCTCAGAGGAGCAATATTGTACTCAAGAGAGCATGAAAATCAGACTCCTTTATACAGTGTTTATGTAGCTTTTTATGTGCAAAGCCTAGCTATACATACAATACATGAATAGATATACAGTATGTCTTTAATATTAAAATTTCATTGGGAGAGGGATTTGGGTGAAAATGTCTTAAAAAGTCTTAAAAGGCTCATTGTGGGGTTATGGAAAAAAAGGTTGAGAAACACTGCCCCAATGGGTACTTTTCGTATTCTTCTATTTTATAGCATTACCTTCTAATTAGTTTTTCAATAGATAGGTGGATTTTCATATCTTGAGCTTGCTTAAAGTCAGACAGATCTCTTGAAAGTCTGTTTCTGCTAGAAGGCAGCATTCATCCATCTTAGCCGTTGTACAGCTGTCCCCAGGAGAGTCTTGTAGCTGGGAAATCTGCCGTGCTATTATAAAATAATAAGGCTGCTATTGTCCACAACTCGTGGAAGCAGTCTTATTATTATTTTATGGTCAAATCTCTGGTGATAACTGTACCGATAATTACAACGCCATATTTCATCAAAGCAAGACTCCATTGATTGTAAGATGTGCCATTAAAATTTGACACAATGCTAGGGTGCTGTAGACTGTCAGATGCACTGAAGAAATGTTAAAATGTGGGAAAATGTGTATCTCAAGATCAATGAAGAGCAGAAATGATACCTGACAATGTCTGAGTCTTTACCACATGCCTGGTTTATCTCACTGAACACTTTCAATGGGGTGATGCCTATTACATGCCATGATACTTCTTATTATCCCCATTTTTTAGATGAGGACAACTGGGATTCAGAGAGGTTAAGGAACTTACCCATAATTGCAGAGCTCCAAAATGTTGGGAGAAAGAATAAACTCCAGGGCTCTCACGCCTCAGCCTTCTGGCAAACACTAGGCTGCCTCTTCCTCTCTTTTCTACTCCCAGTGACCCCAAAAAGCAGGTGCACCTCAGTTCACTTAGCATACAAGTTTCCAGAGATGGCGCAAAATGGGATGCTTGTATTTTTCAAATTCACAAGGGGAATTTTATTTCCTAAGAGGATGCTATGGAAAGAAGGCTTTGGTGATGTGGTGTCCCCACGCCCTCCTAATCTGGTAGAAGGAGAATTTATCTTGAAGCCAGAAGGATGAGGGTTTGACCCCCACTCCTGCACATACCTGCAGTGGTAACGTGCCTGAAAGTTCACCTTTCTGAGTCCTGGTGTCCATGTATGAGTCTTGAAACGTCACAAATCCAGGCTCTCATAGTTACACAGATTTATTAATAAGCTTCTGAGGATGAGATATTAAACCCACACTCCTAATAGTTTTATAGCTTTCTGCTTGGGGGTTGCTGTCAGGGGGTGGAGTTCTATTTTTATCTCTCTTTTGCCTTTGTTCTGATTGCAATTCTGTAAAGGATCTGGGCCATCCAGAGTGTATTTAGTTCATTCGGCCGGGACACTTCCTTAATGGTATAGAGATAACCAATTGTACAGTTTATATTGGCATTGAGAATTTTGCCTCCCTCAAGAATATTATAATCTTAACTTATTGTTTGAGGCTCCATTGCTTTTGGATAAATATGAAAATGTGTTTTCTCTTTCTCTATTCCAGTGGGCAGTTTTTCAAATGGACCGTAACAGAAACTTCTCAGTTTGCATTGGGAGTCATCTCAGGTTTACATTCAGAAAACTGAATAAAAATGTGGGCAGCAAACAGCTGAGCTGAAGCAGAGGAATGAAAAGAAGTTGTTTGATGAGGATTTTGCAGAATAATGACACAGAGCCGTCCTTGCAGAAGGACTTGGAGGTTTCTTGGGAAGGTGGGCGTTTGTGTCTGCTCACCCCAGGTGAGTAATGAGTCATTACTGAAGATTCTGAGGACCCTTTATCCTTCAAGCAAAACTACACACACAGGGCAGACTATCCTTCCACACTGGCCTCACTTAGATGGGGGTGCATTTCCAGTAAGTTCTCCTTCTTTTCTGACTTTATGTGCTGTTTGAAGTTATTTAAACCAAACCCAAACAGACCAAAAAAAATTCCATAAAAGTTGTTGGCTGCTGGAGCTCACCCAGCAATATTTATTCTGCCAATTTCTGGACAGAAAAATGTTCTACATTTGTTAACTGTACATTTTGCCAAATGTCAAAAGGAAGTTTTTATTCCCCCCCCAATAGTTCTCTGTAGTTTTAGTTAGCTTGAGTAAATGTTGTCGAATGAACAAATAAACTTTGGCCTGTAGTTGGGAAGGTGTTTTGGTTCTGCTTCTTCTTAGAGTTTTGTGTCATGGTCTTTGAACAGGAAGGTAAGCTCCCCCTGTGATTCATACTGTCGCTTCCCTAGCAGCTGAGCTGCTGATGGGACTTATCAGAACTGATCGTCCTCCTGTCTCTCCCAACCTGGCTTTCAACAATGCCATGTTGGTAGCTTGAAATCGGCCTTGAGGAAGTATTTACATCACAGAAATGGACAAATCCTACAAACCAGGGCCTTCTCCCTGCCCCATCCCCACCCTGAGATCCCATTGTTAAATATTTACAGTTCCCCAGTGCCTATGGCTGTTGAATCTCGGTGACAAACCCTAGAAGACACATTATAAATGTTGGACAGAAAGTCACTGTCCAGGCCTACAAGAGACTCATTTTAGACCTAAAGACACCTGTAGATTGAAAGGGGATGGAGAACCACCTATTACACTAATGAACATCAAAAGAAAACCAGAATAGCCATACTGATAACAGATGAACTAGATTTTAAACTGAAGACAGTAACAAGAGATGAAGAAGGGCACTATATCATAATAAGTAAGACTATCCACCAAGAAGATCTAACAACGGTGAATATTTATGCCCCTAACTTGTGAGCACCCAAATATATAAAACAATTAATAACAAACATAAAGGAACTCATTGATAATAATACAATAATAGTAGGGTACTTTAACACCCCACTCACTGAAATGGACAGATCATCTAGGCAGATAATCAACAAGGAAAAAATGGCTTTGAATGACACACAGGACCAGATGGACTTAACAGATATATTCAAAATATTTCATCCTAAAGCAGCAGAATACATATTCTTTTCAAGTGCACACAGGAAATTCTCCAGAATAGATCACATACTGGGTCACAAATCAGGTCTCAATAAATGCAAAAAGATTGAGGTCAGGGGCGCCTGGGTGGCTCAGTGGGTTAAGCCTCTGCCTTCGGCTCAGGTCATGATCTCAGGGTCCTGGGATCGAGCCCCACATCGGACTCTCTGCTCAGTGGGGAGCCTGCTTCCCTCTCTCCCTCTGCCTGCCTCTCTGTCTACTTGTGATCTGATCTCTCTGTGTCAAATAAATAAATAAAACCTTTAAAAAAAAAAAGATTGCTGTCCTTAAAAAAAAAAATTTACGAATCAATCAATGTGATACACCACATTAATAAAAGAAAGGATAAGAACCATATGATTCTCTCAAGAGATGCAGAAAAAGAATTTGGCAAAGTACAGCATTGTTTCTTAATTAAAAACCCTCGACAGAGTATGGATAGAGGGAAGATACCTCAATATCACAAAAGCCATATATGAAAGACCCAGAGCTAATATCATGGGGAAAAACTGAGAGCTTTTCCTCTATGGTCAGGAACAAGACAGGGATGTCCATTCTCACCACTACTATTTAACATAGTACTGGAAGTCCTAACCTTGGCAAGCAACAACAAAAGAAATAAAAGGCATCCAAATTGACAAGGAACAAGTCAAGCTTTCATTATTCATAAATAATGTTGCTATAAACATCATGGTGCATGTACCCCTTCAAATCTGTGTTTTTGTATCCTTTGGGTAAATACCTAGCAGTACAATTGCTGGGTGGTAGGGTAGCTCTATTTTTAACTTTTTGAGGAACCTCCATACTGTTCTCCAGAGTCGCTGTACCAGTTTGCATTCCCACCAACAGTGTAAGAGGGCGCCCCTTTATGATTTAAAGGGGGTACATGCACCCTGATGTTTATAGCAGCATTATCAACAATAGCCAAATTATGGAAAGAGCTCAAATGTCCATTGACTGATGAATGGTTGAAGAAGGTGTGGTGTACATATACAACGGACTATTACTCAGTCATAGAAAAGAATGAAATCTTGCCATTTGCAGTGATGTGGATGAAGCTAGAGAGTATGATGCTAAGGGAAATAAGTCAGTCAGAGAAAGACAAATACCATACAATTTCACTCATAGGTGGAATTTAAGAAACAAAACAGGTGAACATAGGGAAGGGAAGGGAAAATAAAATAAGATAAAAAAAAGAAAGGGAAACAAACCGGAAGAGACTCTTAACCATAGAGAACACACCGAGGGTCGCCGGAGGGAAGGGGGTGGGGGGTGGGCTAGATGGGCGATGGGCATTCAGGACGGCACCTGGGATGAGCCCTGGGTGTTTATGTAAGTGATGAGTCACTGAATTCTATTCCTGCAACTAATAAATATCCCTCTCTATGTTATCTGGAATTTAAATAAAAACTTGGAACAAAAAAATAAAAATAATTATTTTTTTAGTTGTTACTCAGATGAATATTACTTAAATTTAGTAGCTGTAGGCTTAGACTGGAATATTTTGTTTTCTTCAGAAATATTTTTGTCACAATGATACTAATTATAAATGAATTATATGAAATAAAAAAAAAACAAAACAAGAAAGAAAGTCACTGTCCGAGAACCTGGTCTGGGGCTTTACCAGCAGATGAGTAAGCCGGGGGCACTCCCATGGCCACCTCCGTCATCAGTCACCTAGAAGCTGTTGCTGAACCGGTGTGTGTGAGACTGTGTGTGTGTCCCTATGTGTGCATCCGTGTTATCAAGTGTGTGCACGCACATGTATGTGCATTCATGCATGCGTGTGTGTATGTGATTGACTCCGTGTGTGCACGTGTGTGTGTGCATGCACGTGTGTGTGTGTGTGTGTACTTGTGTCCCAAGGCTCCTGCCAGCAAGCTCGCAAAGCAGCCCCCATTGGATGGGACTGGGCATTTGTGAACGGAGGCGAACAGCTGCTCAGGGCAGTAGATGGCTTTGTGGAGTAAGGCATGGCTCTAGGAGAATCTGAGGATGGGGGCAACTCCTATCCCATCCTTCCTACTGCTCTTTCCTGTCCGTTAATCTTAACATTCAGGAACTTCTATTTTTTAAAAAAGATTTTATTTATTTATTTATTTGACAGAGAGAGAGAGAGAGATCACAAGTAGGCAGAGAGGCAGGCAGAGAGAGAGGAGGAAGCAGGCTCCCCGCTGAGCAGAGAGCCTGATGCGGGCCTCGATCCCAGGACCCTGAGATCATGACCTGAGCCGAAGGCAGAGGCTTTAACCCGCTGAGCCACCCAGGCGCCCACATTCAGGAACTTTTAAAGAGGAAATGGTGCCCAGCGGGGAGGCTGGTGGGGTCGGAGAGGAGGGAGCGCTAATGCTGCCTGTTTACCTGGCAACAGGGTGAGTTTGTGGGGTGTCCATATGTCAGAGCCTTGGGGCTTCTCTAGAACCTTCCAGCTGGGCTTCCTTTTCCTCCCCAGTGAGAACTAAGATGGAACTTGGGGTCCTGTGGCTTCGTGTAGTTCTTGGTTGTTGTCTGGCCACTGTAGCTACTGTTTAGCCTATCAGGCCTGAGTGACCACCCACAGTTGGAGATGTGGGCAGGAGCTGGGGCTTCTCTGTGCCCCGAGCCTGGCTTGCCCTAGCCCCTCCATGTGCTTATGGTTTGCCTCTTTGCTCTATAATCTTCACACAGTGATCCACTGGGGTAGGTCCCCCATGTTCCCATTTCCCTGTTGAACAGACTGAGGTCACAAGATGTGAAGTAACTTTCCCCAAACCTAACAACAGCCAGCAAGGAGCAGAAGCAGAGGTGAAAGCCAAAGTTCCAGACTCGAAGTCACATTTCTATTTTGTCTGGGGGCCAGCCAGAAGCATTTTTTTAAAGCTTATTTGCAGGTTTCTGTGATTTTTTTTTTTTAAGATTTTATTTATTTATTTCACAGAGGGAGAGAGATCACAAGGAGGCAGAGAGGCAGGCAGAGAGAGAGGGGGAAGCAGGCTCCCTGCTGAGCAGATAGCCCGATGCAGGGCTCGATCCCAGGACCCTGAGATCATGACCTGAGCTGCAAGCAGAGGCTTTAACCCACTGAGCCACCCAGGCGCCCTGATTTTTTTTTTTTTAAAGATTTTATTTATTTATTTGACAGAGCGATAGAGAGCACAAGTAAGCAGAGCGGCAGGCAGAGGGAGAGGGAGAAGCAGGCTCTCTGCTGAGCAGGAAGCCTGATGCAGGACTCATCCCCGGACTCTGGGATCACGACCTGAGCCGAAGGAAGCCGCTTAACCCACTGAGCCACCCAGGCGCCCTGGTTTCTGTGATCTTAAACGTGGTTCTTCCTTCAACCCATTTTGTATGTCAGGTATAACCATCAGAATCCTTCTTTCCCTGGCTGACATGAGGCTCTTGGTGTGGAATTCATTACGCAGCGGTCTGCTTCACTGTGGGGCCTTTGCCTCTTGTTCCACCCCGTGCCCCAGCTTTGGTGGGAGAGGGCCCCTTGTCGAGACTTGACAGACAAAGTTGCAGGAGGGTGTCCTTCCCTCCACCCGGCCCCTGTTCTACTGTGGGGGAAATTACAGCAAGGGGGTGCGGAGATTGGCCCCGGGCAGAATGTGAACTGCCGGCTCCCCAGGTCAGCAAAGGCCACCTTGCACCCTTCCCTCCACCTCAGGGTACAGACTGGGCTCTGCTGGGGGTGCATGGAATCCCTTGCAAGGTGACAGGAGGTTATGGCTGTGGAAGAAACACAAGGAATGCCTGAGGAGAGATGCACAAAGGGCCTGGCGCTTGATGGGGCTGCAGAAGCCCCCGTAAGTGTGGGCATTGTTGACGTGACCCAAAAACCGGTGACCGCTGTGGTGGGAGCCTCTCATCCTCCCCAGAGACCCTAGACCTTACACAGCTATGGCAGGGGCTAGTGAGAGATTTTTACCTCTGAGGCCATGTCCTGCAGAAAGCAGATGCTCAGAATGTGTGGTGACAGATGAATAAAGCAAAGGCGTGAACAGTAACGCTATTGACAGCTCATTGGTCCGGCTGCCTTCATTGGATTTTTTCCCCGGAAGCGCAGAATGCTTCTAATGACTCTGACCCTAGCAAGGATCAAACAAGGCCTTGGTTGTGTTCCTTTTCTTAACTGGAATTGCTTGTTTGTCTGAGCATGGCTGTCATCTTACTGTCTGCTAGTATAAGGGAATATGCTAAAGGGTTTTGTAAGTTTATGAATTTCATAAATTTTCAATTTTTAGCATTGAGAGATGTCCATTTTTGGCCCACTTGTTTACTGTTAATGGATGTCACATTGAGTACAATCTTCAGCATTCCATGAGGATTTTGACTCTTGGTATTTAGATAATTACAAAAATATACTCAGAATAATATGTTTCAGATATTATATTTTTCTAATGGTTGATTTTAGCTTTGAACAGAGGAATGTCAAGCCTTAAAATATTCAATAGCTCTGAGGGGTCTGGTTGGAGATAATGATGTTCTTTGTGGAACACAAAGTAGAGAAGAGAGATTCCTTTTCTGTTTGCTCCAGTCGAAGAAGTGTTTTTATACAACACATCTCAGATGTGTCTGACATCTGCTCCCTCCATCAGAGTTCTCAAGTGTGCTGAATAAAACTCAGTAAATCACAGAATAGTCTTTACTTTTAGATGTTGTGGGTATTACACACAACAATGTGTGTAAAGCTGTTTTCAGATGGTGAGCATGGGCTACTGGATATGGTGAGTGTTCAAAACCTCCCAAATGGCATTGTCCTGGGTGGTGCTGAAAGCCTTGACCTTGACCAAAGCCATTGTTCTTGGTCTGCTCTTTAATTTCTAGGTGCGTGGACCGCCATCCTCTCTCATGCAAAAATATCCCCTTGACTTCATAGTCACCAACGATGTCTCAAATGATGCTTTTCTAGTGGTCCTACTCAGTGTGCATTAACAGGTTGTGGGACCAACCTAAAATTATTTTCCACATGGTAGAATTAAGACAAACTTAAGAGAGGTTGTGGAGAAAGGGGAACCCTCTTACACTGTTGGTGGAATGCAAGTTGGTGCAGCCACTTTGGAAAACAGTGTGGAGATTCCTCAAAAAATTAAAAATAGAGCTATCCTATGACCCTGCAATTGCACTACTGGGTATTTACCCCAAAGATACAGATGTAGTGAAAAGAAGGGCCATATGTACCCCAATGTTCATAGCAGCAATGTCCATAATTGCCAAACTGTGGAAAGAGCCAAGATACCTTTCAACAGACAAATGGATAAAGAAGATGTGGTCAATATATACAATGGAATATTACTCAGCCATCAGAAAGGATGAATAGGGGCGCCTGGGTGGCTCAGTGGGTTAAAGCCTCTGCCTTTGGCTCAGGTCATGATCTCAGGGTCCTGGGATCAAGCCCCACATTGGGCTCCCTGCTCAATAGGAGCCTGCTTCCTCCTCTCTGCCTGCCTCTCTGCCTACTTGTGATCTCCCTCTCTGTGTTAAATTAAAAAAAAAAACTTAAAAAAAAAAAGAAAGGATGAATACCCAACTTTTATATCAATACGGACAGGTCTGGAGGAGATCATGCTGAGTGAAATAAGTCAAGCAGAGAAAGTCAAGTATCGTATGGTTTCACTTACTTGTGGAACATAAGGAATAACATGGAGGACTCTAAGAGAAGGAAAGGAAAAGTGAATTGGGGTAAATAGGAGGGGGAGACGAAAGATGAGACTGTGGATTCTGAGAAACAAGCTGAGGGTTATGGAGGGGAGAGGGTGGGGGATGGGTGAGCCTGGGGGTGGGTATGAAGGAGGGCATGGATTGCATGGAGCACTGGGTTTGGTGCATAAACAATGAACCTTGGAACACTGAAAAAAAAATAAAGTAAAATTAAGATGTTAAAAAAAAAATAAATGGTTTTTATCTCAGCCCTCAAAACTCAACACATGGAATGGGCCCCAATTCTTTACCCCTCCCTTTTCCCAAGCCCTTTGTCAAGCGACTGCTTATCAAGGTGTGACATCTATTCCCCCACCCCTGCACGTGGGCTGCCTTGGGACAGCCCTTGGCCCAAAGACACAGTAGATGTGACAAGGGGGCAGGGACCCTGTGTACTTATGCTCCCTTTCACGCTACTCTGCTTTGCCGTGAGGACATGCCTAGGCTAGCCTGTGGGAGGACGGTCCCAGCCAAAGCCATCCCAGGGCAGCCATCCCCAGCCACCCTGCCCACTGATGACAGACTCATGAGCATGCCAGCCCAACAACAGCCCAGTCCAGATGCCAGGAACCACACAGCTAACTCAGAAATGATAAATGGTTGTAGGTTTTTTTTTTTTTTTTAAAGATTTTATTTATTTATTTCACAGCGGGAGAGAGATCACAAGGAGGCAGAGAGGCAGGCAGAGAGAGAGAGGGGGAAGCAGGCTCCCTGCCAAGCAGAGAGCCCGATGCGGGCCTCGATCCCAGGACCCTGAGATCATGACCTGGGCCGAAAGCAGAGGCTTTAACCCACTGAGCCACCCAGGCGCCCTAAATGGTTGTAGTTTTAAGGCACTGGACCTTGGGGGCATTTTGTTACTCATCAATAACTCATTGATATGCTTTGAGCACAGTAAGTGTTTGGTAAATATTGCTGATGTTTTCAGTTCATATCAGCTCACCAAGGAAGTCCTGATTGCCCCGTGGTGAGCCCTCCTTCCTGTGCGACTCTCCTCTCCAGTCGCCGTTTACCTCTGCTCCCCATGCCAAGTGCCAGCTTCGGAGACAATGGCCACCCTCCACTGCCTGCTTTTCACTTCTCTATGCAGTGCTCAAGAAAAAACTCACCGAAGACCTTCTTCTTCATAGAGGAAAGGCCAGAGTATATCAAATTCCTGGAACCACATTACATTTACATGACAAATACAAAGTGAAAGGTGACTCGTTTCCAAGCACTGGTATTTGGCATCCGTTGAACCTCCTTCCCTGTCTTTTAAGCGGAGCATGAACATAGTCCTCACCCTCACGGTTGAGGGAAGACTGAGTAAATATCTGCGGAACAGAGTTGAATTAGATGGAGAGATGGTCTAACTGGATTTGGATCCTACCGGTGCCAGCTATCTGCCAGATGATCTTGGCCCAACTGGTCATCCTCTCTAAATGTGTTTCTCTTTCCATAAATAGGAATAATTCCATCTGCTCTACTTATGTTGTACTTCACTGCAAGGATTAAGTTAGGTGGCACGTGTGGAAATGCTTTGTCAGCTACTGAGAACTGTGTCGTGCGACGTAAGGCACTGTTACAGTGGTACTATTTCAGGTCCGGTAGGGATCTTGGACCTGGGGAGCCTGGAAGAAAGCCTGGGTTGCAGGGTGGAGAGGCTGAATTGCTTCTTTACCAGCAGATAAAGTAGGAAAAGCATTGTGACTCATATCAGAAAAGAAGCCTGGCAAACACTAAGAACGTAGTCTGGAGAAAGCTGATGAGCCCACAGTTGGAATTCTGCACTGGGGTTTAGAAACATGAGCACCAGGATGCCGAACTCATTGGAAGGAGTCCAGGGAAAAGCAATGCGAGTCACTCTAGAACAGAAGGCCCCACTTGGGAAGGAGTCAGCAGGAAATGTGTGAACTTTGGCTACCAGGAATCTGTACTTGTTTCCCCAGGTTCTTCCAAGAGGAAGCTGTTTCCAGGATGGGTAACTTGCTCTGGACGGGCGCTGGTGTACAGAGCCCCCTGGAGACCTCCAGACTCTGTTCCTAGTTTGAGTGAAGGAAACAGAGATCTGCCAGGGGAAGAAGAGCCAAACCCTTCCACACGGACCAAGGGAGTTATACGAATTAGGGTGCTTTGGGCTGGAAGCCACAAATAAACTAACAACAAAATCAACTGGGACTCGGTTCACCCCACCTGCTCTCCCTGCTATCCTGGTTGGCTTGGCTTGTCCTGTTAGGCTGGCTTCCCTCATAGTTCAAAGAAGACTGCTAAGTTCCAGCCATGTCGCACGGATGGCAGCTGTGTCCTTTTTTATGAGCAGGGAATAATTTCCCAGGTATTTCCCAGCAGATTCCCTCTTCCACGGCACTTGGCCATGACTAATCCTTTCCAAACCTGAATCAATCACCTGCAAGGGGTATAAAATGGTAGTGACTGGCTTAGACCAATCAAGATTCATTGTGGGACTGGAGACAGAGCCTGGTCCTCAGAACCACAGAGCCTTCTAACCCCTGAACACAGTTGGGATTCTGGTGGCCAGTAAGGAGGTGAGGAGCTGCTGGGGGCATCAGCCAGGGAGAGCTGTACCCTTTTGGCCCATGTGACCCATGGCCAAGGTTCCTTAAAGTGTGATCCATGACACATACGATGCTGTCAGTGCTACGACTGCTAACACGTATCAGGCAGTTACTCTGCACTGGGACAGTGCTAACAACTGTAGAGATGTCATGCCGTCCACTCATCTCCACAGCCCAAAGCCCCTTTGTAATGAGCTTTTTTGGGGGGAAGATGGAGGGATCTTTAGTAACTGAATCTCCTTGGGAGAGCTCAGGATTAACCTTTCTTATATCAAATTGCTTTGTCCAAATAACTATTTTGTTTTGGTTCTGGTCAATTTCAACTTCTCCGTCTGGAAGCTGACCTCACCTTTCACCCCTATGATTTCTTCCCTGGGTTGTTGTCTGTGATGCATCCTCAGCATACATATGTGCCTGGATGTCAGGGAGAGAGTCCAGTATTATGGAAAGACACCCAGCAATGGAAAGCCTTTTGAAGTTTCACAATTATTGATTTTTAATTTTGTTTTTGAGTTTTGGAATTGGTACACATAATTTTTGTAAAATCCAAACAAAACAAAAGTATTGGTAAAATTAAGTTTGCCTTCCTCCCGAGTTTTTGCCCAAATCTTGTCTCTCACTATTCTATTCCCTTCCTTGCACCTCCTTCCCTCCTTCCCTCCTTCCTTCCTTCTTTCCTTCCTACTTACTGATGAGCTATTATATGCAACAGTCCATGCTAGGTTCAAGTCTACTCATAGTGATTCATGGGATTATCTTTGGCTCCTCCCCAGCCTCCCCAGCATTGACTTTCACAGAACCTTCTCCAGTCCTACTCCCTGGTCCACTTATTGTTCCTCACCAACCCATGGTGCCTGCTTCCTACGGCCTCCTGTGCTCTACGGCCTTCCTGCTCTATTTTGTCTCCACCCTCTTTAAGGGCATTTTTTACTTAGACCATGTCACGGGCTGAATTGCGCCCCACCTCCATTCACCTGCTGCAGCCCCAACCCCTAGTGCCCTCAGAATGTGACTGTGTTTGAAAAGAAGGTCTTGAAAGAGGTGATTAAGTTAAACGGAGGCTGTTGGGGTGATCCGAATCCCACAGATCCCGTGTCTTTATGAGAAGAGTGGATGAAGACACACAGGGAAGAAGAGCATGGGAGGAGACACAGGGAGAAGACGGCCATCTGGAACTGGGGAAAGACCGAGGAGGGAGGCCTCCGGGGAAACCAGCTCTGCCCATAGCTTAATCGTCAGGCCGCCAGAACGTGAGGCAAGTTTCTGTTATTTGAACCACCCAATCTGTGGTACTTTGCTACAGAAGCCCTAGAAAACGAACACAGACCTCCATAAACAAGTCCCTCTCTTGTTCAAAAAGTTTGTAATGGCTTCTAGTTTCTTTTTTTTTTTTTTTTTTTTTTTTTTTTTTTTAATNGAGAGATTACAAGTAGGCAGAGAGGCAGGCAGAGAGACAGGGAGAGAAGGAAGCAGGCTCCCCGCTGAGCAGAGAGCCCGATGCGGGCCTCGATCCCAGGACGCTGAGATCATGACCTGAGCCGAAAGCAGAGGCTTTAACCCACTGAGCCACCCAGGCGCCCGGCTTCTAGTTTCTTAACATTAAAGTAAAATTCTTCTCCCACGCCTTTAAGGGAACTTATGACCCAGCGCTGACCGACCTTGGCTGTCTTCACTGCTTATCTCTCCACACCCCATGCTTTGCTCACACTGGATTGGCTTCCACACAGTGGACATGGCCTGTGTCCCCCCTACCTCTGGGCCTTTGCACAGGTTGTCCCTCCGTGGAAAATATGTTTGCATTCCCCAACCATGCTCTAACTGTTGAAATCACGGCCATTTCTCAAGCCCAGTCTCAATGCCCCCAGTGGGCCACTCTCATCCACCCCTGCATCACTTTGCAAAATTGTCATGATAGGCATTGTATTCGGCTCCACATTCCACTGAGGTGGTTTTTGATTTAGCTCCTATTTGACTGTAAAATTGTTGGGTATATATTCTCCATCTTGCTCATCTTTCAGTCTTCTATGTAGGATGGTTAGACAAGTAGCATATTTTCACAAGTAGGAGTAGAATTACAGTGACAGGCCAGATTAAAAAATAGGATTAAAATTAGGGCACAAACATGAAAAGAATGTACATAAAAAATAGGAAATAAAAAAGACAGACTAAAATGGTTTGGGGATGACCCAGAGGAAGTAGTGAAATCCTGGCACAGAAAAACCTGAACAGTAAAAAGACTGAATTCCTTCTCCTGATATTGCAGCTGTATTTTAACATATGGACAACTTAAGATAGAACATTGTCGGAATATTCTAGAATGTTTTCTGAAAGGAAAACCCTTGATCTCTAGAGACAACTCCCCAGTAGCTTTGCCTTGGAAAGCTGGCTGGACGGAGGAGCTTCTGAAGTCTTTTTACTCTGGAGTTGACCGGCCTTCGGGATGCCTTGCTAAAACATGAACAGCAGTATTCAGCGGGAAGCCGGCTTCCAAGAGTGAGCGCACGTCCTCAGAACCATCTAGTACACAAACATGTGGAGACCATTTGTAAATCGTAAGCATGGGCTTGCATGGACCTGCTGAAACGTGATCAAAGGGAAAGTGATTTAAACAATCTCTCCCTTTCCATGTGCTATTGGGGCTCCACTTGAGTGAGGAACGCAATCAAAGGTTTAAAAAAAAAAATAAAGAAACAAAAACACGAGAGACTCCCCTCCACTCCCGACAGCAGCAAAATGAGAGAAAAATACTTTCTTGTTGCAAGCGAAAACTGGGAGATGAAGCTGCTAGCCACAGGAATTCTAGTGGGAAAATGGGTGGATTCTTTTCCCCCTAGTGAATCTTAAAGCAGTGAGGCTTTTTCTCCCTTCCTTTCCTTTTTCTTTCTTTCTTCCTTCATCCGTCACGTTAGTGAGTCTTGCTGACCGGGACTTGAACAGCTTCTGCAATGATCTCCAGGCATCCCCAACACAGTGCACATGAAAATGCACGCAGACACTGAGTACACGCGGAAGGAGCGCCAGCAGCAGTGTGACAATCCAGTAGGGAATCATATGGGCCAGTGTCCCCGGGGCTCTGCTTTGCAGCTCGGGGTTGTCCCTGGAACATGCCCAATGGTGTTGGATGTCTGGGGCGCACCCGTGTCCCAGCTGTCAAAGCCATGAGGTTTCTGGGAGGAAGGAAGTCCAGCCGGAGACAAGGAGATGGGGGTGGAGTCGGAAGCTGCCTCCGTGGTGTGAAGTTGTGGTGGGGGCCGGGAAGATCCTCACCCACCCAGACACTCTTACTCAGGTGCTAATGTCTGAAGTCAGGCTCCCTCCTCCACTGGAGGCCAACTTCAACCTGATCCCCCGGAAGGCTCTGGAGCCTGAGTCATGCCACACAGTTGGCTTCTTTTGAGGCAAGAAGCCCAGACTCTTGCATTTCCGTGTTTGGTCGCTGATCACCGGCCTTGGGGGCGGGTGGTGGTGGGGAACATCAGCTCAGACCGCCGGGATGCTCAGAAGGGGCAGGAGCAGTTACCTGCTATGTTAGTTTGCTCGGGTTGTCATCAAAGAGCCGCAGCTCCGAGGGCTTAAACAACAGACATTTATTGTCTCCCAGTTCTGGGGGCCAGCACTCCACATCGAGGTGTCTGCGGGTCGGTCTCTTGTGAGGACAGGGAGGCAGGATCTGGATCTGTCCCGGGCTTTCGTCCGTGGTTTGCATACGACCGTCTTCCTGGGCCTTTCCCCACCGCCTCTTCCCTCTCTGTGTGTCTGCACCCAGATCCCCCCTTTCTGGAGGACACCAGTCGTGTGGGATTAGGGCCCACCCTAGTGACTTCATTTTAACTTGATTACCTCGGTAAGGACCCCATTTCCAATAAAGTTACAATACAAACTCCCGGGGTTAGGAGTTCAATACAGGACCATTTTTGGAGGAAAGAGAAAAACACGATTTAACCCATGACACTGGCCCGTATTTTTTCAGCAGCAGGGGGTGGGCGCAGTACGGAGGGTCTGGGCTGGGGCCCCCAGCACCCACTCCACACAGAGCCGGGAAAGCAAGCTCCAGAGTCGGGTCATTTCAGTTGTGCCCACTGGGTCCCCCCCGGCACCTGCTTTTCAAATGCAGCAGCCTCTGTGGGTGATTCTAAAAAAGCACTAACAGCTGTTAAACACACACATCTTAGCATAGGTTTGGTCTAGAAGAGCAGTTTTCTCCCCAAAGATACCAGGCGACCAAGAAGGAGCATGGGACGGTGGGTGTGCGTTGGTGGGTGGGGACACCGGGAGGCAAAGGCAGGAGGACAGGACAAGGCTTTTCGGACTCCCCAGGGTGCCTCGGGCCAGCTGAGGGGGTCACGAAGCGGTCTGGTGCTCCGGCTCCGATGCGAAGGGACAATGAAGATCTGGGTTTAGGGAGAAACAGTGTCATCATGGAGATGGGAAGTTGAGGATCAACACTAGCAGTGGGATGGAGAGGGCCGGCCTGAACTAGACGCTGAGTAACAAGGCACCAGATCTCTCCCTGCATAGGTAGAGCTGCCCAGCTCCCCAGTTCCACCTGCTGCCTGCACCTCGGCTCCCCGTCTGGCCCCTGTCTTTGCCCAGGAACCTCAGATCCCGGGGTGGTAACCGAGGAAGATATTGGCAGCGGTCATGGGGATCCACGCTTAATGCTTTCTGATGGGCTTTGCTCAGGACCAAGTTCATAAACGTGGGACGCCGGGAACCACGGCCACCTCTGAGAGTCTGAGGGCAGTTCTTGGGCACAGTGAGCACAAGATGGTTTTCACAAGCTCCTTATTGAGGCTGAGCAGGTAGAAACTGGTTCCCTCTTCTTTCAGGAGGAAAAGGAACAGCATTTCTTTACTTTAGTCTTGGGGGTCTGATTCTTGCAGAGAAAAGACTCTCTCTGCAGGGGCCTTTCTCGGTTCCTATTTGGTGAAAAGGAGACCGCAGTGGACGGAGCATGTGGGAGCAAGTGCAGGAAAGGCCAGCAGGGAACCGATGGAGACGGGGCGATGTGGTGCAGAGGTGTTCACCACTGTAATAGAGTTAGGTTTGGAACAACTTCAATTACTTGCTAGGTGTTTAAAACAGATGAAGTATGTATGTGTGTATTGTATATTATGTATCATCACACCTAAACAAAAGTAACAGGGATGACTTTGTATCAGGAATAACTTAGGATCATTAAATTCCTAGGTTGTGCTCCTTGCCCCGCCCCGTGTGTGTGACAGATTTGTTTCTTGTCTGTTTCAATCGGGATGCTAACAAGGCACCCTGGGTCCTCTCTTATCTCGATCTTAATCCTCGAGGTTTCCCTGCAGTGTTTTGCCAATGCCACTGAGGATTTATCCATTTGGCATTTGCTGATTCATCCTCCCTGGGACATTGACCATGTCTCTCTGTCTGCTGTCCTTCCTATGAAGTGGTGGGAGGACGGAAGACCAGATTCAGATTTGGGTTTTTTTGGTGAGGTTGCTCCTGTGTGCTGGGTCAGTGAGCCCCTTTCCACCGGAAGTGAGCAAAAATTATCTGGCTCTCTCTGGTGTTGGACACCGAGGAGGAACACATTCTTCTTGGTTTTTTCTTTGACAACTCTCTAAAAGTATAAAACCAGTCTTAGCTGGAGGGCTGCACGAAATAATTCTCAATTAACTAGATCCATTACTTTATTAGAGATTGCAAAATGGTGATGGTCTCACTCTTCACTCTTCATTTATTAGCTGGATTATTTCTGTAAAGTAAAAGTTACCCCTTATCACTGATTTAATAACCCTGAAGGACTGTTCATTTAGGAAGGGCAGGATAAATGCTTGAATTTTTTCTCTTTACTTACTGACTTTAATAATAATGAATTCCTAGACTTTTTTTTTTCAAAGATAGTCAACACTTTTTAAAGTATCATTATGAATCCATGGATTTAACCGCATTTCACTTGTTTTATTCCAATGCATTGATTGTCTTTATTGAAAATCGAATGTGGTTGTCTTTGATGAGGTCGGTCCCTGAATTTTGAAATATATATGATTTGAAAGATATATAATTCACGTGCTATACAATTTACGCATTTAAAGGTTATAAATCAATGGTTTTTAGTATATTCACAGTTCCACAGCCATCATTACAATCAAGTTTAGACCATTTTTGTCACCCCCAGGAGGAAGCCCTGTATCCATTAGCAATCACTCCCAGTTTCCATCCACCTATGTCCTCCTCCCACACACCCCCAGATCCAGGCAACCATTTGACTTTCTGTCTCTATGGATAAGTCTATTCTGGACAGTCCATATAAACAGAATGATACAATATGTGGTCTTTTGTGCCAAGATTCTTTAACTTGGCAAAATGTTTTCAAAGTTCATTCATGCTGTAACAAGCATATACTTTGTTTCCTTTTATTGCTCAATAATATTTCATTTTATGAGTATTCACATTTCATTCACCCGCCCATCCCTTGATGGACATTTGGGTTGTTTCCACTTGGATACCAAGTTATTTTGATAGAACCCTAGCAGTCTTTGATAGCTTCCTTGCTAAGATGTTCGGACTCATCTTATACATTTCTCCCCTGGGCCTGTAAGAGCCCATTTCCCAAGGAACCCTCACTCTCTTAAGTGGGAAAATTGATGTCAAGACCATAATCTGGGCGCTGGGTTCTTATTGCTGTTGGGTAGGTCACTGATTCTGGGACTTGCAGTACACAGAGATAGGAAATACTTCTGTGTGTTCATTTGCTGTTTAAGATAAACTCTATCCAGAGTTCATGCTGAAACTTCCAATTCAAAGTTTAGGGCTGTAGTGTTTTTAGTTAGCCTCATCGATCTTACATTCAGATCTTTCTTCTATGCTAAAATTCAGGATCTCAGTGACACCGATGCAATTAATCATTTGCATTATCCCATAGCACACACATACACATTTCAAATGACAATATCAACATTTGCAGGAGCAATTTACTTACTGAAAACAATTTAAGATTAGTTTGGAGTTATTTTTGCCTTAAAGAGTTGTCACTGGAGATGTACAGTTGGGAATGCGTTTTAACAGCATATGGAATAGATCTTTTATGTGGTTATGCTATCTATTCAGTATCATTTAAGTTCATTTGGTTCGTTTTATTTTTGACTCGATTCTCAGGGGTTTTTTAAAGTTAATTTTGTTTTGTAACTATGCTCTTAAGTGTAACAGTAAGATTTAGTCAAAGAAGTCTAGCTTTAACCTCTATCCCCTCTGTCCTCTTCCTTCTATAGGCAACCATTAATTTTTTTAAATTTTAAGCAAATTCCTATATATATTTATATTCCATTTTTTCTTAACCTATCATATTTACTGTCCTCCACCTTGTCTTTTCCATTTGAGCATACATCCTAGAGATCACTTCAGAATGGAAATCTTCCTGATTCTTTTAATTTTATTTAATACTACAAAATATCCTAGAACTTTGTAGATGAATCTGGTTAATTCACCTTGCATCTGACTGATGGACGATTGAGTTCCTCCGAGTTTTGTGCAATCTCATAAATAGTGCTGAAATGAATAACATTTTGAATACAGGTTTTCAAATTTTTGCCAGTGCATCATTGGGCTAGATTCTAAAAGTGGTATAGATAGGATAAAGGAGAAGCATATATTGTCCAATTTAGGAATTTTGCCAATACGTTAATTCATTAGGGGTTGCAAAAGAGTGGTATTTCAATTCCATCATTCTTCATGTATTGGCTGGGACAGTTCTGTAAAGAGAAAATTCCCTTTATCACTTCTTTGATTATACTGAATGACAGTCCATTTAGGAAAGACAGGATAAATGCTTGATCCTTTCTCTTAACTTGCTTATTTTCCCAGTAATGAATTGCTTCTCAGGCACCCTCTAGGGAGGAACAACGAAGGCTTTTTGCCTGTTTGTGCCCTTATGAACATATAGATGTAACCATATCTGATGTGTTTCAATCCAATGGTATTTCAGTATAATGTCAATTTGCATTTCCCTTATTATGAGCAAGGTTGAACATCCTTTTCCCTAAGAGTCAGTCACATTTATTTTTCCATAGACTATGTATTTATACATCTAGATCACTGTTTGGTAGAGTTGTTGACATTCCCCCCTTGTTTTTAGAATCTCTTTATACATTAGTCTCATTGACTCCCTAATGTATTTTTGTGTGTATCATTTGTCTTTCCACTTGGCTTATGCTTATTTTTTTGCCATAAGTTTTTTTCCTTTTACAGTCAGATTAATCAGTCTGTTCACTTATTGCTTTTAGATTTTAAATCATAATTAAGAAAGTTTTATTCACTCAGAGGTTAAAAAGGAATTTGCCCATCTTTTCTTCTAGAGTTTTGTGTTTTTATTTTTTTAAATATTTAAATAAATACCATTTGCAATTTATCCTAGTGTACAGCCTGACTCAAGAATTTTTCCCCCGTATGGCTCTGCAGTTATCCCAGCACCATTTATGAAAAAGTCCATCTTTCTCCTACTGTCTTAAGATGTTGTCTTTACTGTATGCTAAATTTTCATATTCACCTGTGTCTGTTGCTGGATTTTCTATCCTGCAACATAATATTTATTCAAACACCAATAGAAAGACTGTCTTTCTTCCTTCCTTCCTTCCCTCCTTCCTTCCTTCCTTCCTTCCTTCCTTCCTTCCTTCCTTCCTTCCTTCCTTCCTTCCTAGTGGAGGAGGAGCAGAGGGAGAGGGACAAGCAGACCCTAAGCTGAGCACAGAGCCAGACACAGGGTTCAATCCCGGGACCCCAAGATCATGACCTGAGCCAAAATCAAGAGTTGGCCCCTCAGCCAACTGAGCCACCAGGCGCCCCTAGAATGCCTTTTAAATCATAGAAGCTTCATAGTGTGTTTTAATATCTAATAGGTCGACCCTCACCTCCCCCATTCCTGTTCTTTTTCAGAGTGTTCTGTTTGCTTCTTCGTTATTCTAGAATCGACCTGTCTCTTTAGAGAAAAAATCTGACAATTTTTCATATTTAAATCACATCAAATTTACACATTAGTTGAATGAAAACTGATACCTTTTTGATACCAAATCTTCCTATCCAAGCGTGTAGAATGTCTTCCCATTTGTTTAAGGCTATTTTTTGTGTCTATTAGGAGTGTTTTCTAGTTTTCTTCACATGGGTTTCAGACATCCTTTGGCAAGATACAGGCCTAAATATTGTCTTCTCTTTTTGCTATCATGAATGGGGTCTTCTTTTATATCTTCGTACTAGTGTTTGTTTATCATACATAATGGGTATTTATTTTTCTTTCTTAATTAAAAAATTGCCATAGTAGCTTTTCTTTTGATTCTTTTCAGTTTTCAAAACATGTAATTATGAAGTGAACATTTTTTATAGTAGCAACTCTGAGGAAATGCTTGAAATCTGAATCCCTGAGAGAGTATACCTCTTACGAACTATGTGGATGGGATTAAAGTAATTTCCACAACCTGTTGGCAACCAGGAAAAATCTGTGAGGAAAGAAATATAGCTTTTTAAGTGTTCAAAACTGGCATCTCAAAGTTATAAAGTTGGTTTTGGCATTGCAGAAATGTGTTTTTTTCCCACTTCTTTGATGGCTCTTCTCCAATGGCTCTTCCTTCTCTGACAGCTCTTCCTTTTCTCTGTCCTTTACCCCATTTTCTTACTTGATAACACACATCCAGAAATGCTCTTCCTGCACAGGCCCTCGCAACTTTCTCCTGCATTAGGCTTCTCTTGCAGCCCTTCTTTACTCTTTGGCCTGTGTCTCCAATTCCTTTTATTGCTCTCTCTCAATCTCCTGTTTGGTCTTATGCTTTTATTTCCCCTATTTTCTCCTTTATAACTCCATCGGTGAGCACACTGGAGTGTAATCAGGACTAAGTAAAAAAAATAAAATCCCAGGAAGTGAGGTCTTAAAACTATTATATGAAAACTTTTACTGTACATGTATAAGGCTTTGTTCCTAGAAAGGCTGCTTTTTGTGTGTAATGTAAAGCACAGAGTGCATAACTTAGCTTATCCTGAAGATCCTCGATGATAAGAATAATGGTGAAAATCTCCATTTAGGGCACCTGGGTGGCTCAGTGGGTTAAAGCCTCTGCTTTCGGCTCAGGTCATGATCTCAGGGTCCTGGGATCGAGGCCCACATCGGGCTCTCTGCTCAGCGGGGAGCCTGCTTCCTCCTCTCTCTGCCTGCCTCTCTGCCTACTTGTGATCTCTCTCCCGCTGTGAAATAAAATAAAATAAAATCTTTAAAAAAAAAAAAAGAAAAAAAAAAAAAAGAAAATCTCCATTTAGTGGGCAGCTCCCACATGCCAGATATTGTGCTAGAAACTCATCCATTCATTTAACAAATATTTTTTGAGGTCCAGGAACCATACAAAGTGCTGTGGATAAAGTTTGAATTCCCAGTCCTCACTGAGCTTACTTTGTAGGAGGAAGACAGAAAATAAATGACATAAATCAACAAAATATATAGGATCCATCTTCACTCTGCTCCTCCAGAAAGGAAAGATTGAGGCCAGGGAGGGGAGAATATTCTCATAAGGACATTGGCTTTTGCTTGGCATGAGATGGGAAGCCATTGGAGGGTGGTCTTAGAGCAGAGGGGTGACATTAATCTGCCTGAAGTTTTTTGCAGGATCTTAACCACCCTGTAAAGTCAGTGATTCAGGCTCCAGAAATGCGCTAATTTCCTGATGGCCACACAGAAAGAAGGTGGTGGAGCCAGGACTTGAAACCAGCTGCTCTCACTTGGAAGTCTTTGCTGTCTCTACTAAGGGTATTTCCTTCCAAATATTTTAGTTTCAATGTTTTTATTCTACACATCAAATTTATGCCTCCTTTCAGGGCCACATATTTTTGCTAGATGGAGAGTAAAGTGGTGTTAAGTCTGGATTCTTTCACTCCTTCCGAAGGTATTTTTTCACTTCCTGCCCTGTGTATGGCACCATGTATTGTGCTCGGGGGCATAAAAGAGGTAGAAGACAAGGTCTCTACTTAAGCTTGTTTATAGACAAGCTATAAGGAGAAGACAGATTTGTATTTAAATTATTTAAATCTAATGATTTTTATTTGGGAGGGGGTTTTTACTTGTTTAATGTAATCACTAAAAGAAAATTGCTTTTTTTTTTTTTTAAGAATAGCCCCATCTGAGAACTGGAAACAGACAAAATATAGGATTTCCTCTTCGATTTTATAGATTTTGACTTCCAGCTTGACTACTCAGTTAGTACATGAAAAGATGACTCCCCGCTCCCCAAGCCTAAGCCTCCGAAAACCCAACCTGTGATCTGAAAATCCAGCTGTGCACCTGCTACGTCTCACCTCATTGCCGGGAATGAAGACTCAGCAATCCCTGCTTAACTGACAATGTTGCCAGGGACACCAGAGGCAAAGTAGAAACCAGCTCAGCAGTTCTGCGGCCTCTGAGCTGCTGGGGCAGAGCATGAGTCAAAGCAAGGTGCTCCCTGGGCTGCCTTTGCTTCCCACCCCTCAATGGGGCCGGTGGGAAGAGCTTCAGTCACAGTGGGCAAAGATGTTCAATATCAGAATCTGCCCTCTTGCTTAGATTAGAAGATGTGATAAGGCAAGTGTTGGGTCAAATGATGTCTCTGTTTACATTCGGCCACTGTATCAGTGGTTTGCAGGACATAAATCGATCAGTCCTGCCCCTGCCTACCTGCCTGAGACTCCAGAAAGCATTATGCTTTAGAAAACCAGCTCGGGGTATAGATTGAATATGCAAGGGGTTGAGGTCCACTGCCCCTGCATTCTGCCTATAAATTGTGCAATCTCCAAGAAATAAAGTTATTCTTTTCTAAGGAAGTCATTCAATTTTTTAAGTAACCCATAGGAACTCTACTTAGGTCTTGCAGAGTCCACAATGGGAAGCCAACAGAGCTGTACCTGGGCTCTGTAGCCCTTAAAATATTCCAATTTAAAAAGCCCATCTGGATTCCGGTGGAGTATTGTGTAAACATGCATGATCTTTCTAGCTTTACAGATTAGAATACATCTATGACCTCTACTGGAAACAAACAACCATCTCCCTCTTATCTAACTTGTTCTCAGATAATGTGTCCTATTAAGTGGATCTCCACACTGGTTTCTTATAGCTGTTATTTAATGTCCTATAGGCCTGGAGTCCTTTGCTTATCACAGCTGCTTCTTACATGGTTATGCAAGTCATCCAATCATCCATTTCTCTATTCATTCAATGAATAAACTTTTATTAAGAGCCTGTTACTTGCTAAGTGTTATGAAATCTGGTATCCATCCCTTCCCTTTGGGAGGCTGATGGTTCAGGGGATTCATACTTACACCATTTGCTTCCTTATTTGAGTGTCTTTGCTATGGTAAGTTTACAAAAGAGGAAATCTTCCAGGGAACTGTGGTTTCTTTACTGATCAAGTTTCCATACCTTAGAAATTCTCCAAGGTTTGGCATTAGAAGTCATTACAACCAGGAAGTCTTGATTTATTTGTTTGGAAAAATCTACTAATGGTGAATTTTTATTCCTCTTCCCCAAACCAAAAAAGACAAATGATTTTTTACAATTACTTTTAAGTTTTTTAAAAAGATTTTTTATTTATTTCATTTAGAGAGGGAGAGAGAGAGAGAGAGAGAGAGAGAGAGAGAGAGAGAGAGCATGCAGGAGCAGGGGGAGGGGCAGAGGAAGAGTGAGAGGGAGAAGCAGGCTTCCCCAAGAGCAGGGAGCCCAATGTGGGGCTCAATCCCTGGACTCTGGGATCATGACGTGAGCCAAAGACAGATGCTTACCTGACTGAGTCACCCAGGCGCCCTTAATTTTTCTTTTCTTTTCTTTTTTTTTAAGAGTAAATCACTTGGGGAAGTTCCTCTTGGCTCCAAAAATATAAGCAATATTGGCTTCACATTTTGAAATAAGTCTGAAGATATGACCATTATAGTAACTAGTTGGAAATACACTTGAAGCATGCAGAATTGAGTCTGCATAATAGTTTTGCATTGATTATGAAAAAATTAGATTTTTAATGTGTGGCAATTGAATTTAAATATGGATCTACCAAAGAGTATACAAGCACAAGATTCTGGTTGTTTTTTTTTTTCTTCTTCCAATTCTCATATCACTTCACTTTGTCATTAAAAATATATCTTTATCGTCAGTTACCATTTAAATTAAATAGTGTGTGTGCAAACTGAGTATTGAAATGAAAGTGATATAGTAGATTGTGGCAATAGAGGGATAGTGAGACTTGAGATGAAGAGTTTAATGGGGCTCACACTTAATCATCCTTTCCAGTGAGAGGATCCCCAGGTCTGCCCTGAACCAGCAAGCACTTTCACATTTCCTATCCTGTTCCTCTGTGTCAGTGGCAGTGTAGTGATAGAAGACAGAACAGAGGAGAATGAAATGCAGGAAGAGTTGAAAATACCATTTCTGAAATGAGAATGTGTTTTACAGTCGACATTTCTTAGATTTGTTGAAATACAGTCATCAGTGGGCTGGAATGCAGAAGTCTTTTTTTTTTTTTTAAGATTTATTTATTTATTTCAGAGAGAGAGAGAGTAGGGGAGGGGGCAGGGGGAAAGGGAGAGGGAGATAAGCAGACTCCCTGCTCAGTAGGGAGCCCGATGTGGGGCTCTATCCCAGGACCCTGAGATCAGGACCTGAGCTGAAATCAAGAGTCAGAGGCTCAACCGACTGAGCCACCCAGGTGTCCATGGAATGCAGGAGTCTTAATGCTAACCAGCTGATCAAATGCAGCTGTGTCTGTCTCAGCTTGGAATTCCCACTGTCCCTAGCACAGTGCCTTAGGCACCCATAGTAGACTCTCAAGTATGTGTTATTGAAGACCAAGATTGAAGAGCTGTAACTGAAGAATACTATGTGACCAGTTACTCTAGAGATTAGTGTTAGCTAATTTAATCAGTTCAAATAGAGGGCCATTCCTAGAGTAGATTAATAGTCTCATTCAAATACTTTTTTTATCCATAAGTGGTCCTTCATGGACTATCCACATATGGACTCGGCATTGAGTGAAATGTACTCACGAACATGTTTCCACATTTCCCTAACTCTGAAAGTCTTTCTTCAAGTTTCCAGGGCATTCCCAGGTATGAGGACTAGTAAGAAGCTCCTCTTAAACATCCTACAGGGCTTGTGATGAAAGAACATTCGGAGGTCTTGTTGATTCCAAGTTTGTTTGTGGGACTGCTTTATGGACTATGTATTCTGTTTTCAATGGTTTGACTTCCAGTTCCACATGGAAAGTTGGTTTCTAGGACCATCCAACAGGGAGAAAATACTTTGGATTTTACTGGACCCAAGGATGGAGATGACTCCTCGGGGTCTTCAGGTTGCTTCCCCAAACAAATATTTTTTGCATGCCTCCCACGTGTGCTAGGGATACAGTGGTGAGCAAGACAGATGACGTCTCTGCTGTGATGGAACTGAAGTTCTGGAATGCTCCGTAATGCACGTAAAGGCATTCAGGCGCTACCCAGTTTGAGCAGGAATGCCAGGAGTGTTAGTTGCTTTTCTTTCCAGACAGACCTCACAAGCTAGAAATGGCAGTGAGGCCCTCATCTCCCCATTCACACTCTCATCTGGCTCTTCAATGTCCTGGCGTTGTTTTCTTGTAAAAAACGTCTGCCTTGGTGCACCAGCTAAACACATGTGCTTGCCGCTGATGGGAGCCTGTCTGGAAGCAGCTGTGGCAGACGTCCGTACATATTAGTCTAAGAAAGTGTTCCCAGTCCTTTAAGAAAACCATTACTTGGCCCACTGCAAGCTAATTGCATTTGTTCAGTCATTGTGAAATGGATGCAGATGGGATGAGGGAGCTAAGAAATATCCTACTGTTAAATCAGAAATAAACCCACTTGCTCAGGAGACACTAGCCTGGGATGAGCTTTTCACCAAGAAGTGGGAAATTGCTCAGTAAATTTATTTTTTCTGCTCAAGCAACTCTTTTAATTGATTTTTACTGACCTAGTCCTCCTTTAACAAAAAAGTGTGAGCATGTAAAGAGTTGGGCTTGTTGACAGTGCCTTACAGGGTTAAAAGGTGAAGATGAGGGGAGACAAATTTGTGTCCCTTTAAGTCTGGGACAAAGCTTTGTTGTGTTAGGCTCTGCAACTTTCTTAATAAGCTGCAGTGGATACAATGTTGTCTCGTTATCTTATTATGGCTGCGTAGGTATGAAAAGATCTTACTTTTTAAGTAAATGCCATTATGGGAATAACTACCAAAAAACGGCAATCACGTATTAATGGGAAAAAGCGCACAACATGTTGATAAAATATGCGAGAGCTCTCTATTTAAAGAGGACAGTTTAATATTATAGCACAGTGGGGTGCCTGGGTGGCTCAGTCAATTAAGCATCTGCATCTGCCTTCCGCTCAGGTCATGATCCTGGAGGCTGGAGATCGAGCCCCGCATTGGGCTCCCTGCTAAGTGGGGAGTCTGCTTCTCCCTCGCCCTCACTCCGCTCATGCTCTTTCTCTCTCTCAAATAAATAAATAATATCTAAAACAAAACAAAACAAAAAGGGTAGCATAGTTTTTTCTATATATAGATAAGATGCCCATATAGGGATGTTATCTATTGGCTTGATTAAGTGATGCCCTATTGTTCTCTTTTCATTAGTTATTTAACATAAAGGTGCAGTGTCATTTAGTAACTTACTTCCATGTGGTAGGAATTCTAAAAGGGTTTCAGAGTTTGGGGAGGAAAGTTAGTCCTAGCAGGGAGTAAATGTTCTAGAAAACTGTTATCCACTGACCTCACTGTACCAGAAGCCTGAGAACGATGCCTTATTGAAGCTCTAGATTATTGGCTCAGGTTGCCCAGTATCCGAGACACACAAGCTTATGAAGGTTATCGGAGGGGGGCAGGGTCAACAGCATGCAGCTGGGAGGGGGTAACACAGGGAGTTGGACCCTTGGGAAAAGAACCGCAGCCCAGCCTACCAGTTGGCTGGTCAACCAGTTGGCCAGTCGACCACGTAGGTAAAGTTCCTTTCCCAAAGTTACGCAGCACGTCTGAGCAGCAGCAGGAGAAGAACCTAGGTCTCCTGAACTAGCCAGAGCTGCTTCTACCTTTTAAAAAAAATGTTAGGTCACTCCTCTTAAACATCCTACAGGGCTTGTGATGAAAGAACATTCGGAGGTGTTGTTCATTCCAAGTTTGTTTGTGGGACTGCTTTATGGACTATGTATTCTGTTTTCGATGGTTTGACTTCCAGTTCCACATGGAAAGTAAGCAACGTTCCTATGTCAGGATCAGGGGATAGATGGGCTTCCATGGCTTCCTTAAGGGGCCAGAGACTTCTATCAAGAAAAAAAGGCTCTAGGGCGCCTGGGTGGCTCAGTGGGTTAAAGCCTCTGCTTTTGGCTCAGGTCATGATCTCAGGGTCCTGGGATCAAGGCCAGCATCGGGTTCCCTGCTCAGCGGGGAGCCTGCTTCCCCCTCTCTCTGTCTGCCTGCCTCTCTGCCTCCTTGTGATCTCTCTCCCTCTGTGAAATAAATAAATAAAATCTTAAAAAAAAAAAAAGAAAAAAAAAGGCTCTATTGTGAATGATGGTGTGATGGACATGGAGGTGTAGACGCTCTTCGAGATCCTGTCTTCACTTCCTTTGGTGTATACCCAGAAGTGGGATTGCTGGATTGTATGGTTGCTCTATTTTTAAGTTTTTGAAAGCAACATGGATGGTCCGAGAGGGCGTTATGCTAAGTGAAATAAGTCAGAGGAAGATAATTACATATGGAATGTTAAAAAACCAAACTTATAGAAACAGAGAGTAGAAATGGTGGCTACCAGGGGTGGGGGAAGTGGGGAGATGTTGGCCAAAAGTACACATTTTCAGTTAGGGGATGAATAAGTTCTGAAGATCTAATGCACAGCATTGTGATTATAGATGGGGATGCTGTATTTATATATCGGAAAGTTGCTAAGAGAGTAGATGTTAGATGTTCTGACTGCAAAAAAAGAACGAGCAATTATGTGAGAGGATAGAGGTGTTAGCTAACCCTGCAGTGGTAATCACATTGTCATGTGTAAATGTATCAAGTCAACTGTATCTCCATAAAGTTGGAAAAAGAAAAGGGGAAAAGTCTCTACTACCACTTATCGAACCATCTGGAAGGGTTGAGCCTCAGGCTCCTGTGGCTAGGGTCACTATCCATCCTGGTTTGCTTATTGAGAAATTTTCCAGGACACTGGAACTTTCCAGCGCTAAAACCAGGAAGGTTCTGGACATACTGGGACGAGCAGCTCACCCTGTCTGTGGCAGGAAGAAAATCTACATTTCACACTGGGAACACACACACACACACACACACACACACACACACACACACACGTGTGTGTGTGTGTGTGTGATTTGTGGGTCTAACCCTGGAATGTTAACCAGCTTGTTAGCCTCCTAGATACTAGATCACAAAAACCATAAAAAAGATTCCAAAAATACTTTAGCCAAAACCTTGCTCGAAGTTTGCAAATACATAAATGTCTGTTCTCTGTATCATGATTTGAAAGTGATGAAGGTTTTCTAGGTCCGGCCACATGAGACATAGAACACCCGAATTTCTGGAGTGAAATTTTATCATTCTTGAAGCTTCTCGGAATTTTAACGATTCAGTAAAGGCGATGGCAGACTCCCCAAATTGCAGCACTGCTAAAAATTCTTCCTTCCCGGGTAGCAAAACCCATCTGTTTTTAAACTGTGAGGGAGCCGCTGCCCCTTTACTAAGCCGTTGTTTTCCTTACACTGCAGTTATCTGGAGGGATGCTTCCCCCCCACTCCTGCTTTCCAGAGCACGGTAACCATAACTACTTCTTATTTGGGAAATCGCATGTGGGCTGCTCTTCTACTTGGTTAGTACGTGGAGTCAATATTTTTGCTGCATTTTACGGCATCCCGGGGGGGGGGCGAGTTGCTTGAATATTCACGTTCCCCTCCTCTCTCTTTCCCTTCTCACCCGCTGGAAGAGAGGGGGACACTGGACCTTCTATTTTTAACAGGAGGGAGAAACCGATGTTTAGAGGAAGCCTTGCTTGCCGTTTATTGATAAGATTTCTGGGCGTACAACCTGCAACATCTGTGGGTGTATTTATCACTGCAGTTCTTGAAATGAGGCCGAACAAGGGAATCTATGTTCAGTTGCTGACTCTTTGGTGAAGAACACCTCCTCCTGAAATTTCAGCTTCCTTCTCTCTTTTTTTTTCTTCTGACTTTCTGGTTTTCTTGCAGATCAATCTGCCTTTATCTGGGCCGTGAACTTGTATCCCTTTTCTTTCCTACTTGTGCCAATGGACATTGGAAATATATACACCGTGAGGGGCTCTAAAGGTCATGGTGTGGCTGAGCCACTGTGTCTAAGAGAGATCACAGTTAGGGACAGTGTTCATGGGAATCATCAGATGCCAGAGTTAGAGTCTCAGGTTCCTGCTCTTGTTACTTACCCATGTGTTTCTGTTTTAGAGATTTCCTCTGTTTACTTTTAACCACTGTATTCAGAAGGAAAATGAGAGACGTAAAATAAACTGAGAAGTGGAGTGGCCTTGGAGGGATCAGAGAAAATGAAACACTCTGTGTCTCTGAATGTTTGGGGTCTTCCCTTCTCTCTCTTGGGCTTCCTTGTCTCCTTCTCCTTCAGCTGGTGATTGAAGCACTTGCTGCTGGTGGGGGAGCCTCCAGTTTAGGTGGTGATGAGGGACCCTCCAGGTGAGAGGGTGGACAGGGAGGACGTGGGGGCGCAGTTCTGGAGATCTGGACAGGAGAAGGGTGGGACTTGCAGGCAGAGCTTGGATCGTCTCATGGAGCAGATTTCCAGGAGAAGGACATGCTCTCTGCTTGGAGGTAGTAAATCCCCTGAGTGTGTTTGGAGGTGTGGGAGTGCATGCTCACTGAGGAACCAGAGAACCAGCAAAGCGAGAAGCCCCAGACTAACTAAAAGTCATACAACTACACTAATGGACTTCTTAGTGTTTATTCCTAGTTCTCATGAAGTCCAAATATGGGTGTAGTGCCTAGATTTACCGTGCGGCAAATTTCCTTGTCTGCAGGGGAGTGTTCTACACACATCTAGCTCCTGCATGTATGCAAGAGCACACAGAATCTTCCAGATGGGTGGACTCCAGGGATAATGGACTTTGCAGCTCAGGGTCCAAGAAGATTCTTCACATGTCCAGAACCACACCCACATGTCCTATCCTCCCAAGCCTTTGGGAAGGAAGGGGGATTAAGAGATGGGAGGGCAGGGAGGTAGGGAAGGGGATTAAGAGATGGGAGGGCAGGGAGGCGGGGAAGGGGATTAAGAGATGGGAGGGCAGGGAGGCAGGGAAGGGGATTAAGAGATGGTAGGGCAGGGAGGTGGGGAAAAGGGCAATTTTTCACATTCCCTCTTTTGACCCAACCACACAGACTTTCTGAACTGATTCGAGCCAGGTTATCCAAGGACATGGCTTAATAAGTGTTGGAAGAAGGTTGTTGTTGCACATCAAATCTCCACTCTTAGCTTCAGCCGAAACTCCACTTGTCTAGATTAGAGTAGACTCCAATCCTTGTTACAGAAGTATAATGGGAGACCATGGGTTGATAAAAAAGGCATCACGCCAAGGTGCAAATGATGTAGTCAGATTCATCATTTGGGGGGAAATAAAGGCTCTGCCTGGACAGAAAGGGGGAGAAAAGAAAAAGTAGAGACGGTAGAGGGATCTCAGTCAAACTTCAGGGATCTAGCTCCTTTCTCTTCATCGGGCCTGCTTTATTGACGTTTAAGGCAAAAAGTGACCTTAAAGGCCAGCTGGTTCAATACAGTCATTTCACAAGCGAGGATCATGTGCCCCAGAGGTTAATGCCTTGCCGAGGGTCGTCAGGCTGGTCAATGGCAAAGTACATCAAGGAGCAGCAATCTCGATTTGCAGCCCTGTGCTCTTTTCACTGCAATATGTTGATTCCAATGTCCGTGAAGGCAAAATGAACACCAGGGGTCATATTCCCTGCCAGAGCTTTGCACAGGGGGTGGGCCCCTTTGTAGGGAGGGAAAGGTGGTGAGTAATGAATCACCAGCTGTCCCCCAGCTACTTCTTCCTGAGAATCTTCCCGAGAACCCTGCATCATCTGCAAGTCTGCTGGGGGCTTACTGTGGCCCTATTTGCAAACTTCCACGTTGTCAATGTTCTCATTCTGGTCTAGAGTTGGTATTTGGAGGGTATTTGTTGTAACTAGATTTTTTTTCTTTAATTCTGATTTTGTCGGGATAGTTATCTTCTGCCTCTCTTCCCCATCTTCCCCCCTCTTTCTTCTTCTAAGGTGTTCTGTTAGGTCCCATTGTTCAAATTCAGCTGGAATCCACCACTTCCCCACCACCCAACCGTCTCTGTTGAGAAGCAGTCTGGAAATCAGGCATCGAATGAATGCAGACCGGGGCACCATGGAGCATGTGGAGAAGACCCCCTTACAGGTCAATGCACACTCTTTGTCAAGTGATGGATGCCTCTGTCCAGGTCTGAGGTGGCTGTCCCCGTGGCAGTGTTTCATCATGTGACCTGAGGCAGTGAGCTTACCCTCTCCGGGCCTCAGGCTCTTCATCAAAGAATGATAATTGCTCAGATAGCTCCGTTCAACTCACAGTGTTGGGAAAAATGTAGATGACAAAACAGGGTCACCCATTAAAAACCTGTGCGAACACTGGACACTGCAGAACAGGATCCTACATGTTCATACTCTGAGAACCTCAAAGATCTGTGGAAAAGCAGTTAAATTTAACACAGATTTTGTTTTAGAAAACAAGCTATTTTTTTTCTTAAAGAATTCATGTTGTTAAAAAAAATGAGATAGCCCATCATTTCAGGCAAAGGAGAACGGTTCTGTTTTAGAATTCTCTAGTTTTCCCCTGCCTTCTCCGAGTATAATTGAGTGCTGTAATACTGTTTATTGCTCTCTATTCCTCTGGGTGTTGCAGTATATTGAGTAAATTGATAGATGCTAGGGAGTAGCTGGCCAATTCACTGGATTACAAATGAGAGGATGAACAAGCTGCTTCACTGACCATTTGTTCCAGGGGTTCCCATTATGGGTCCATTTTGATGAGTCATCAAACCAGGGGCATGGTGGAGTAGGCTGCTGCGATTCGTGCTTCAGAGACACACACCACTTCTGGATCTTCACCCTCCACGTTATTTCCATGTTGTAAGAGCATCACGTGATTTCAGAGTTGGTAGAATCATCAGATGATGTCTGATCCACTTTCCTTTTAAAGCCTACAGGATGGAGGTGGAGAGAACTCAGAGTCCTGTGGAGACCACAGAGCCACAGTCCTCATCCCTGAGCCCGTTTCCTGATGGCTCTGTCATGGATTCAAGGAAAAAGCTGTAGCCTTTAGTTTGGGGATATAGGAAAATACTCCAGAGGGGTGCTTCTCAATCAAGGGGATCTTTTTTCCCCCTCTACCTTTAGCAGACGTTTGGCAGTATCTGAAGACATTTCTGCCTTGATTGGGTATCCTGCCTCCTTGGATCTGGGGGCCCAAGAACAGGGATGCTGTTAGACATCCCACAGTACCCCGGGGCAGCCCCCACAACAAAGCAGGATCCAACTCAAAATGCCAATAGTGCTGAGGCTGAGACACCCTGGCCTCGGCGATCTCTTAACTTTGGAACTAGAAAGACTTAGATTCAAACCCTGGGTCTATAGTCTCTGTCTTCCTAAGTAGGTTAGCTAACTGCTCTGTGACTCAGTTGCCTCATCTGTAAAATGGGCATCCTAGTGCCTATTGCATAGGATTGTCAGGAGGGCTAAATAAAACCCGACAAGTAAAGCAGAGGGACTGTCATGTGTTGGTGCTAAATAACCCTGTTAACTAGGATAAGTCGATGCCTGTTGGTAAAATCAAGTCGGGCTTATGTCAATGCCTGTAGGCACTCACAGCTTGGTAGGGCAGACAGATCCTTAGATTCTGCTTCCAGTACCCCAAAGGGAGGGGGCAGCCCTGTCAGCCTGGAAACCCCTGGAAGATGAGGATTGTCTCTTTCCCCTCCCTGTCCTCAGGATCTAGCACAGGATCTCACGAACTGGTGAGCAAGTAAGTGAGTGAATGGAGGAATTAAGGAAGCTTCTAGAAAATGTGTTCTTTGCTTGAATCGGGTAACAGTAACGCAACATAAATAATAAACACCAACATAAACAATAAGCCACAGGAACCTCGTCTGTGTGTGAACTGTCTGAGTGAGGGGAGACGGCAGTGTGGGCCAGGACACAGTCCTCAGGAAGGTCTGGGTGTGAGAAAGACCTAGGTGTCCTCAGGGAGCCTCTGGTGCCCCAGCTGTGAGCTTTCCACTCTTGAATTTTTACGGAGTGGACAAAGTTGAATCCAGAAAGAGGTGCTTCTGCCCCTCTGGTCTTTAGCGGGTGACACCGGCAGCCATACGCTTGGGCCCCCCACTCCTTGAGACCGATGGATTTAGGAATATATGCTTTTTGGAACCTAACCTGCTTTCAAGGACAAGGCCCTTGACTGGGCAGTTCACCGAGGCTGAAGATGTACTCGTGTGGGAGTTTGGGGGGTTAGGACCAGACGGTAGGGCAGATGGTGAAGGCTTGGGTGCCTGACCTGGGACGTTAAACCGGACCAGAGGGCTGAGGTTGTCCCAGTTGCTCTGTAAGAACCAGTGATGGCTAACATAGACTTACATGTATCATGTAGCAATGGAATACTCTGTGACAAGGCCCCCTCTAAGCACTTCCTAAGTATTTGCTCATTTAACGCACACAAGGACTTCACCAAGCAGGCACAATTTTTTCTTGGTTCACAGATAGGCCACCTGAGTCACAACAGTTCAGGTGCAGCTGGTAAGAGGTGGATCCAGGATCCGAGCTCTCACATTCTGTTCTGGAGTCCATGCTCTGAATCCTTAGGCTATCCATGAACTTGGGAATAGTGCCGAGTGCACATTAACGGGACTCCTGTCAGCACTGGGGAGACGAAGGAGAAAGGTTTGTGGAGCCAGGGACAAAGGTGGGGGCACGGCATTGAGGCAGGGGCAGTGGGGATGACGTGGGGAGGGAGCTCGGAGCAGTTATGGAACGACTGACCATACCGGCAGGTGGCCCAAGGTGGAGGGAGGGGACAAGGGTACTCCGCCAACTTTCAGCCAAGAAGATCCTGGTTTGCTATTTTGATTGTATTTTTCTTAAGGCTAAGAAGTTTAAAAGCTATGTGAAAGTTCCTCAACATTTCCGTGGTGAAAGGATGGAATCATCCCCAAGGGAAGCTGGCTCAGCATTCCGAGGGCAATCTCTCTTCTGGGCTTGCTCTCCATAGGGAAGCCCATTTGGAGACTGTGACGCTAATGCCCCCCGGGGCCAGGGGTGAATAGGCTGAGGGAAGGACAGAAGTTGGCAGATGAGCTGCTCGATGGACACTCCTGTCACGGCAAGATGCCCACGGACAGGTCTTTTCAACATACAGCTTGGATGTGTTTTGGCCCTTGGCTCCTACTTATTAAAAACCAGTTTATTGTTCATGTGGGAATTATATTATTGAGTTCTTGACATGCTGGGTTTACATTTTTATGACGTCAAATCTGCGGATCGTGTTGTTGAAACTTCTTCAATTGCTTTTTCGTTGATTAGAAAGTGATTCTTGGCACAGACTAATTTTTCTCCCATATTTTCTTGAGTTTCATGTCTCTCGCATATTTAATTCTTGAGGGCATCAGCAACCTTTTTAGTGTGAGGATTTCTGTACCTGATTTTCTTCTAGTTCTACTTATTGAGACATTGATAGCCCTTTGTATATTTCCAGCATCTGTTTCACGCCCGTCTCTCCTCTTTCATTTATCTGTTTAATTCTTGCACCATTCCTTGCCTTTTAATTATTATAGCTTTAAAATCTGTTGTAATATTTATTAACGAAAGTCCCTCTCCCTTGCTTTTAAAAAATTTAATTAATAATGCTCATTACGTTGGGCTTTCATATTTTCTATTTTTAATATTATTTATTTGAATTATCTATTATTTGTAAGAGCAATAGGTAGGTAGATTGTAAGGATCCGATCCCATGGCTTGGATATGGGTGGATGAAGAAGCAGTTTGGGGAACTCCCAGGTCCCTCACTTGGTCCCTAGGAGGAAGGTAGGACATTTTCTAACAGAGAACAGAAAGGAGAGCTGTTTGGAGACTGGGCGGACCCTGAGGACTGGGAAGGAGGGTGTGGGAACTTGGCTGGGGAACACAATGCAGTCGCTAAAACATCCAAGAAGAGGGTTTTATTGGAGAGTCCTGGACAGATATCCAGGCTTGGGAGACCCCAGTGTTCAGTGGTCACCAAAGCCCTGGGTTTGTATGGAATTCCTCCCCTGAGCACAGAGGGCTCCAGGGAAGGGCTCTGACAAAACACCTTGAAGAAGCCAGTGGAGGAAAAGGATCTAAGGAAGTAGACTGAATACAGCTACAGAGAAAAGTGGGAAGAGAGTGGAGGTGCCGAAGCCCATGGAGGACAGGGAAGGTGATGGCCAATCCTGCCTCTGGGACGGACGACACAAGGAAGGAAGAATGTCTGTTGTATTTAATAGCTCTGAGGCTTTGGTGTGGGGCTTCAGGGCAGCGGTGCATGCCGAAACAGGTGTCAGTGGTGTGAACTGAGGGGAGAAGGAAGAGAGACCCGGCTGGGAGTGAGGGGCGGGCTGGTCAGCCAGCCAGGCAGTCACCGAGAACACTTGCTGGATTATAAATGGAGGGCATGGGGCATGTGGGGTGGCAGGGTGGGTTAAGCCTCTGCCTTCAGCTCAGGTCATGATCTCAGGGTCCTGGGATCGAGCCCCACATCAAGCTCTTCGCTCAGTGGAGAGCCTGCTTCCTTCTCTCTCTGCCTGCCTCTCTGCCTACTTGTGATCTCTCTCTCTCTGCCAAATAAATAAATAAAATCTTTAAAAAAAACCCCACAAAAATAAATGGAGGACATTCCCATCTCTTGGGGCTCTTGGGTGATCAATGCCTTCAGGACAGAAGTCTACCTTAAGGCTACTTCTCTGATATCATCATTGCCATGCCAACTTCCTTTTCCTTATTTTTAGCTTGGTGTGTCTTTTCCATCCCTTTTCTTTCAAACCATTTGTATATTATATCATATATTATATTATGTTAGAGTTTCTGTATGTGCAGGCTTGTGCTGGACAAGTTTAACAGTAATCTAAGTCTAGTAAACTGATGGTCTCAAGACTCCTCTTATTTGAACTTGCTACAAATTTCAATAGTATTTTCCATAGTTACTCACTCCTTCATCTTTGAAACACAGCCTGAGCGTCTGCGTGGGGAATGGAAAAAAATTATAGGCCTCCTAAGAGAAAGTAAATCTTTTCCGTAAAGTGGCCTGACACAGCATCCAAACATACACTATTCATGTGGTTGAGAAATTCCAAGCCAAGAGATTAGTTTAAAACAGATGCCTGCAGCGAACCTTCAGGATGCTCAGCAAAACAAAGCCTAAACCACTCTGTAGGGACATTTCTGCAACCCAGAGAAGGTGGGAGTCCCATGAATGATAAGCTCACGATTTAGTAAAATGCAGAACACAATCCCCCGCCCTGAAAAAATGAAACAAGATGGAATCGGGAAGGAGACTCTTAATCTCATGAAACAGACTGAGGGTTCCTGGGGGGCGGAGAGGTAGGGATAGGGTGGCTGGTTATGGACATTGGGGAGGGTTTGTGCTATGGTGAGTGCTGTGAAAGGAGTAAGCCTGATGATTCACAGACCTGTACCCCTGGGGCAAATAATACATTATATGTTAATAAAAACAAACAAACAAGTGGTGCCTGGGTGGTTCACTGAGTTAAAGCCTCTGCCTTCGGCTCAGGTCATGATCTCAGGGTCCTGGGATTGAGCCCCGCATCAGGCTCTCTGCTCAGCGGGAGCCTGCTTCCCCCTCTCTCTCTGCCTGCCTCTTTGCCTACTTGTGATCTCTCTCTGTCAAATAAATAAATAAAACCTTTAAACAAACAAACAAAACCAAAATAATGCAGAACACAGGGAAAGCGATCTTTTACAATATGTGTACTTGACTTTATCTTGCTGGAGACTTGGAGAGCTTTTTTAATCTGAGCAGCCAAGTTCTTAGCCAGTATCTTTTAAAATGTTATATCTGCCCTATTTTCTCTACTTCTTCTTCTGAAACTATTTTCTAGACGTGTTGGACTTTCTCACTTTACTCTTCATGAACCCTAATGATGCTTTTATATACATGTGTATACACACACATATGCACGCACACACACACACGTGTGTGTATATATGTAACTTAAAATTCATTTTTTAAAAATCCACTTTTGTTAGAGTAATGTATGTACAATATTTAAAGCCAAATGTTTCTATAAGACTTGTGATGACATAGGGAGAAGTCCCTGTCTCACACTAGATTCGAGCTTCCAAACGTAACCATTTCCAACTCTTTTATTTCTCTGATATTTGCCTCTGTATTGCAACAATACAATCTAAACTGGAGGGAATTAGCTCTTTTTTTAAAAAAAAATAATTTCTTTGATGTCTTTCTCTTCCTTCCACTATCTTTCAACCTTGTCATGGAAGTTTTTCTTTCTACTGTCGTATTTTCATTTTCCAAGAAATTATTTTTGTCCCCTGGTTGTTTCCTTTTTGATTGTGTCCTCTTCTTGTTTAATGTATGTGTTGTTTTCTCTTACAGCTCTGAGGATATTAGCTACAATTATATTTTTTGTTTTTGCTTCTTCTTTTTCTATTTCTTCAGCTTCTGTTCATTGCTTTCCTTTTCTCTTCCCTTCCCTAGCCTTCCCTACTCTTCCCTTGCTTCCTCTCCTCTCCTCCCCTCTCCTCTCCTCTTTTTGATACATGGAGCTTCCAATTAACTTTGAAACTGTCAGCCTTAAATATGAACCCAGCCAAAAATTACCAGATTACTGGAGGAAAGTATTTTATATAAAAAAGAGTAGCTGCTTTCTCTGAGGCTGCTCAGTTTCTCAAGGGCACATTGTGCACTTTCCCTTCTGAGGAGCAGACCTCCGCTGCCAATGTTCTCAAACTCAAATGCAGGCGGGGGCCATGGCCCCTTCTTGCAATATGCAGAATTTCACTTACTCCATTTATTAAGCATGGTCCTTGCCTGAGGTTGAGCTCAGTTTTGCTGAGTCCAGAGTCTGTCTGGTTCAACTTTTCCAGAGAGTTTTCTGCTAAGGAATGAGAGGGGAACTGGATTCAAACTTCTCTGATTCACTCTTCCTGCCAGTTCTGTTCTGAGTTCTGCATGTACCCCTGCTCCCAGAGGTACTGGAAGCTCTGCAGCGTGAACCAGCCTGCATTCAGGTTTTGCCACTGGGGTAGCTTATATTTGAGCTTTCTCAGGGCTAAATGTTTATTACTCTCATTTTATTACTGCATCTTCTCTCCCATTCCATTTGTCCTTTTGAGTTCCTGCTTTCTTTTACCACTATCCGTTGAATGGAATTTTCGGGAAGCAGGGGTGATACATGTTTATATTAAGGCTGCCATTTTTATTTATTTTTTTTAAAAGATTTTATTTTTTATTTGAGGAGAGAAGAGAGATCACAAGTAGGCAGCGAGGCAGCAGAGAGAGAGAGAGGAGGAAGCAGGCTCCCCGCCAAGCAGGGAGCCCGATGCAGGGCTCGATCCCAGGACCCTGAGATCATGACCTGAGCCGAAGGCAGAGGCTTTAACCCACTGAGCCACCCAGGCGCCCCAAGGCTGCCATTTTTAATTAGAGATCCACTGTTTTCTTGTGTTTTTCATTATGATTATTTTCTTTTATCTTTCATCTGTCTTCTTTATCCTTTTTAACAGATGTGTTTTATGATCTCTTTGAGACTTTTCTAATCTCTCAAGCTCTTGACTCTGCTACTTCTGTTTTCTTTCTTTCTTTTCTTCTGCTTTTGTGATAGCTGAATCACCATTACGGTGAACCAGGTCCTCCTCTGTTCTTTAATTTTTGACAATGTGCTCATCATTAGTGGAGGTTTATTTCTTTCAGTGAAGGCCCAAGTGCCCTGAGTTATAGAAGAGCCCCTGTTGAGTGTTGTAGCGTGTGTTCCTGCTGGTAACTGCGGTGTTCACTTGTCTGAGATTTTTGTTATTTGTTAAGATTCCTGTATTATTTGGGTAGTGTACATTTAGACCCTCACATCTATGCTGTGTACAAAACTACTGTTTTGATTTTTCATGGGAGAATTTAATATTATTTTTCACTTAGATCCCTAGGTAGAGAGAAGCTTTGCCACATTTATTTATTTATTTAAGAGATAGAGAGCACGCTTGCATGCTCGTGGTGGGAGGGGCAGAAGAAGAGGCAGAGAACCTCAAGCAGATTCCATGCTGAGCATGGAGCCCTTGCTCAGCCTGATGCAGGGCTCGATCTCACAACCCTGAATTCATGACCTGAGCCAAAATCAAGAGTTGGACACTTAACTGATTAAGCCACCCTGGTACCACAAGTCTTGCCACTTTCTTAGGCCAGTAGGAAGATATTCTTTATTGCCGTTTGTGCTGGTTATTCAGAGATGGGCTCTCGGCCTTAACCTCCTGCTTCCGTATTCTGTTTCTGATGCTGGGGATGAGATTCTGCAAGTTCCCCCTCCATCATCTGGGTATCTTTCAACTTTTGTCAAAGGGGCCTCACAGTGAGAATAGAAGGCAGGAGGAAAGAGAAAAGGCTTCCTGTTTTCTTGCCGTTCCTGAACCATCATTTTGGCAATGGTTCATCATCCCAGTGATGCAACGGTTCTATTTTCTAGCTCCTTTTTCTACCACCAGTGCCAGTGTCACCCCAAGACTACCAAATCATCTGGGTAACACTTCTTCCTTCAACTTCTGGGTCTTAGGTCTGCAAGGATCCTCCTCCAGAATTCTAGGTACTAATAACCCCACTTCTGGTCAAGAGCATATGGGTCCAGACCAATAACTAGGCTGCCATGTTTCAAGCTGCCCTAAAGGGAGACCCAGAGATGAGGTCAATACCCAAAAATAAACTGAGGCCCTCAAGCCAACAGTGTCTGAGAAACTGAGTGACCTTGCCAAAAGCCACGTGAGTGACCTTGGAAGCAGATCTACCTCCAATTGACACTTCAATTGCAGCTTTGTGAGGGACCCTACGTCACAGGGCCCAGCTAAGCCACACCCAGATGCCCAACATACAGAAACTCAGATAATAAATGTTTGTTGTTTTAAGCTAGGAGGTTTGGGGGAAATATGGTAGACAGCCATACATAACTAATTCTACCTCATTTCTGATAACAGAATAACTTTTTGAGGGAGCAGAAGAACTCCAAAGGTGCTAGTACTTCTGGTTATCTCTAGCTCCCAGGGTCCCAAGGCCTCACTACATCTCCCAACACGGTCATCAGAACCCTGACTCTCAGGTGTTAGTGTCCATGTTCAAGATCCACGTGGCACAGCATCATGTCTCTGCAAGCTCCCACTTAGGTTCTGATAGCCTGGGAACATTTCTCTTATGTTTGAACTTGACAATGTACTTCAACATATTTTGTAATAACTACCTGGGAGTCTCTCTGTGTTTGAAGGAGAAATGGACATGCTCCTCAGTCCAGCTTCCCCTTGGTGCCAGAAGTCCAAGGTCAAGGAGAAGACTCTATTTTATACATAAAATCGGGAAGTCTTTGTATTTTAATTCTTAATATTTAAACAGATTGATCTTTACCAGTTGTTAAAATACAAACTCTAGTTCATAATATGAATGGCCTCCCAGGATGAACGCCATTAGGGCAATCTGGTGGCTTAATTGCTTCCTCCCTGATGACTTACGACTTGGAACAGCTACGAAAGTAGGGTATCCAAACAAATACTTGAAGGCCAAGGATAAAAAATGTTAATAATTAGTAACAGCTAGAAGCAAAGTTAATTCTCAGTGGGCCCATAATGCCAGCTATTTAATGTAAATTAACAAATGACATTTTAATGTAAAGGACTTGAAAGCTAATATTTTAATTTTCCATGTAAGATCAATAATTCAACAAACAATAATGTGTTAGAGGAAGGAATTTAAAACTAGAGTGATAACTTTATTTCAGAGATAACTGAAATGCTATATGAAGTTTATATTTGTGGATCCAAAATTAGACCAAATTAGGCTTAGGTGCCACATGCATTGGAAAGAAGGCCTCATAAACATGAAAAGTGCCAGCAATAGCTGATCACAAAATGATAAAACTGGTCTTGTCATGCTATATAATGAGGCAATCTCTTATTTTTTTTATTTTTTTTGAAGGATTATGAAGGATAGTTCTGAATTAAAATGGTGTTGTTTTGAATTCTTGGGTCTTGTGCTTTAGATAAAAGTTTAATAAATGAATAATGGACCAGAGTTCCAATTTCTGGCATCAGGTTGCACTGGATGAATAATTGTGACTTGAAGTGCAAAGACACACCCCTGTATTCAGGCTGTAGCCTCCCTGTGGCCAGGAGTGGTGGTACTTTTGTGGCTGGTTTGTACAAGATGCTGAAAGAAACCACTCAAAGCCGATAACTTCCATTTGTGAAGGACCCTGAAGTTGACAAACATCTTCCCACATTTTCTTTCATTTGATCTTTACTTCTTTTTTTTTTTTTTGAGAGGGAGAGAAAGCATGACGGGGAGGGGCAGAGGGAGAGAGAGAATCTCAAGCAGGATCCACACCCAGCATGGGGCTCCATCCTACTCTGCACTGAGCATGGAGCCCCATGCTGGACTCAATTCCACGACCCTGAGATCATGGCCTGAGCTGACATCAAGAGTCAAACACTCAACCAACTGAGCCACCCTCAGTTGATGAGGGTGCTCCTCAATTGATGTTCAGAACGAGCCAGCGTGGTTGGGTATTCTTAGCCACATTTGATCGATGAAGGGATTGAGAAATTATGATTTGCCTGGGGTCATATAATTTGCAAATGCAGAATTCCTCCCTGGACCTCAAGTGCATTACCGTATTCTAAGTGTTTTCCAGGGACCCCGGAATTACACTTGGTTTTTTCAGATCTGTCTGTGCACTTTGCTCTCTATAATGGCTGGCAAGGCCACGCGAGTGGTTCCATTATCCTTCTTCAGTGTTTTGCAGCGTGTCGGGTCCGTCCCCCAGCTGTCCTAGCATTTGTTTACTGTCTTTGATTTTGAATTTGTTTTTTATCATACAGAATTCTAAGCAACTTCAATGACAGTAGACTGAACATCTTTTGTGGTGAAGTCTGTCTTCCTCTTCTCTGGGTATTATTTTATCGCTCCAGTTAAAGAAAGGAAAAATTTTTCTCAAAGTATATCCTGTATACAGAAAAAATTTCACATGCCAAACTGTTAATATTGGGGCATGCCCCCGTATTTGGCATTCTGAGGAAGAAACAGGAAATTTCTGCCACTTAGGAAACCCTCCTAGGTTCTCCCTCAGAAACTACTCCCTCCCAGGGTAATCACTGGCCTGATTTCTATGGCACATATTAGCTTTACCTACTTTCCTACTTTGTGTAATGAAATCTCTCGTGGCTGGCTTTGCTAGTTCTCTACTATGTTTGGGAGGCTCATCCATGCTGTAGAACGTGGTTGTAGAAGATTTGTTTTCAGTGCTGCATAATATTCCATGGTGTGGGCTTCATCATTTTATTACAATGTTATTATTATATGTAAAATAACATACTGTAATGGAGTCCCAACTAATAGACTAGACAAATATTCTAGAATATCCATATTCATCCATTTGACACTTGATGGGCATTTGGGTGGTTTCCTGTTTGGGCTATTATTAATAGTCCTCACCTGAACATTCTTTTTTTTTTTTTTTTTTTTTTTTTTTCTCACCTGAACATTCTAGAATAGGTTTAATGAAGAACATAGTACACAGCTTTCTCGGGTAAATATGACCCAAGTTTTGGATCCCTGATATTCCTCTACTGGCAAAAATATGTAAAGAGTATAATTTTCCAATTATGTATTTTATGTTAATAATTTAAATCATAATTTCTGGAAAGTTCAAATCTCTGATGCAAACATACCTCATTTATGTAGATTTTGTCAGTTTAAAATTTGTAATCATTCAGACTAGAACTCCACCCATATCTCTTTTATTGTGCAAACATTTTCTTCACAGGTAATGTCAATTAATATTTCAATATGAGAAGTATATTTCAGACTCAAGATCTAGTCATCAGATACTCTAAAAATCACATTTATTCTATTTTTAAAAATTAACACTTAATGTATTATTTGTCTCAGGGGTACAGGTCTGTGATTCATCAGTCTTTTTTTTTTTTTGACACAGAGAGAGAGATTACAAGTAGGCAGAGAGGCAGGCAGAGAGAGAGGGGGAAGCAGGCTCCCTGCTGAGCAGAGAGCCTGATGCGGGCCTCGATCCCAGGACCCTGAGATCATGACCTGAGCCGAAAGCAGAGGCTTTAACCCACTGAGCCACCCAGGCGCCCTGATTCATCAGTCTTACACAATTCATAGCACTCACCATAGCACATACCCTCCCCAGTGTCCATCACCCAGCCACCCCCTCCCTTCCCCCACTACTCCCCAGCAACCCTCAGTTTGTTTCCTGAGATTAAGAGTCTCTTACGGTTTGTCTCCCTCTTCAGTTTCATCTTGTTTCATTTTTCCTTCCCTTCCCCTATGATCCTCTGTTTTGTTTCTCAAATTCCTCATATCAGTGAGATCATATGATAATTGTCTTTCTCTGGTTGACTTTTTTTTTTTTAAGATTTTATTTATTCATTTGACACAGAGAGAGA
>LNAC01000089.1:4361823-4439357 GCA_002007465.1 Ailurus styani | reverse complement strand
GCAGAGGCTTTAACCCACTGAGCCACCCAGGCGCCCTGAAGTTTTGATTTGTATTTCCCTGATGCTGAGTGATGTTGAGCACTTTTTCGTGTGCCTGTTGGCCATTTGGATGTCTTCTTTGCAGAAATGTCTGTTCATGTCTTCTGCCCATTTCTTGATTGGATTATTTGTACTTTGGGTGTTGAGTCTGATAAGTTCTTTTTTTTTTTTTTAAAGATTTTTCATTGATTTATTTGACATAGAGGGAGAGATCACAAGTAGGCAGAAGCAGGCAGAGAGAGAGAGAGAGGAGGAAGCAGGCTCCCCGCTAAGCAGAGAGCCCAGCCCAGTGAGGGGCTCGATCCCAGGACCCTGAGATCATGACCTGAGCTGAAGGCAGAGGCTTTAACCCACTGAGCCACCCAGGCGCCCGAGTCTGATAAGTTCTTTGTAGATTTTGGATACTAGCCCTTTATCTGATCTGTCACTTGGAAATATATTCTCCCATTCTCTCAGTTGTCTTTTGTTTTTTTTTTGTTTTTGTTTTTGTTTTTTGTTTTTTTTTTTAAGATTTTATTTATTTATTTGATACACAGAGAGAGAGATCACAAGTAGGCAGAGAGGCAGGCAGAGAGAGAGGAGGAGGAAGCAGGCTCCCTGCAGAGCAGAGAGCCCGATGCGGGCCTCGATCCCAGGACCCTGAGATCATGACCTGAGCCGAAAGCAGAGGCTTTAACCCACTGAGCCACCCAGGCGCCCTGTCTTTTGGTTTTGTTGACTGTTTCCTTTGCTGTGCAAAAGCTTTTAATCTTGATGAAGTCCCAATAGTCCATTTTTGCCCTTGCTTCCCTTGCTTTTGATAAGGTTTCTAGGAAGAAGTTGTGCTGAGGTTGAAGAGGTTGCTGACTGTGAACTCCTTAAGGGTTTTGATGGATTCCTGTCTCACATTGAGGTCTTTCATACATTTAGAGTCTATTGTGTGTGGTGTAAGGAAATGACCCAGTTTCATTCTTATTCATGTGGCTGTCCAATTTTCCCAACACCATTTCTTGAAGAGACTGTCTTTTTTCTATTGGACGTTCTTTCCTGTTTTGTCGAAGATTAGTTGGCCATAGAGTTGAAGTCCATTTCTGGGCTCTCTATTCTGTTCCATTGATCTATGTGTCTGTCTTTGTGGCAGTACCATACTGTCTTGATGATGACAGCTTTGTAATAGAGCTTGAAGTCTGGAATTGTGATGCCGCTAGCTTTGGTTTTCTTTTTCAACATTCCTCTGGCTATTCAGTGTCTTTTCTGGTTCCATACAAATTTTAGGATTATTTGTTCCATTTCTTTGAGAAATGTTGATGGTATTTTGATAGGGATTGCATTAAGTGTGTAGATTGCTCTAGGTAGCACAGCCATTTTCACAATATTTGTTCTCCCAATCCATGAGCATGGAACATTTTTCCATTTCTTTGTGTCTTCCTCAATTTCTTTTGTGAGTATTCTATACTTTTTCTGAGTACAGACTCTTTGCATCTTTGGTTAGATCTATTCCTAGGTAGCTTATGGTTTTGGGTACAGTTGTAAATGGGATAGACTCCTTAATTTCTCTTTCTTTTGTCTTGTTGTTCATGTATAGAAATGGAACGGATTTCTGTGCATTGATTTTATATCCTGACACTTTACTGAATTCCTGTATGAGTTCTAGCAGTTTTGGGGTGGAGTCTTCTCTCACTCTTTGCAGATGATATGATACTTTACATGGAAAACCCAATAGAAACTACATTTAAATACATAACTTATAGGGTAATTGCAAATAGGTCTTAACTAGAAATAAAAGCAAGGTTATCTCAGGAAATGTCCTTTACAATAATAAACTTTGTTAGTGGGTCTGAGTTGGTGGTACTTTAATAGAGTTGACAATTTCTTTTATAAGTAATCTCACATTCTGTCATTTCAAATTATCTGATTTAGATGTGGCAATGGCGTAGAGTCATAATTCCAGCTAGCATGTAAGCACAGCATACTTATCAGCATGTAGAACTTTCCCCCCAATTAATCAAGAACGACATAGGTAATAAGGTAGCCCTACCATGTTTAAATATTCATTGAGCAATTTGTGTATGGAAGCCACTGTGTAAACTGTGAAGAGTTGTGTTTGGGATAATTATTAGTGATCATGAGATGTCTTCTCTCCTGCCCCCAATTTCTTTTCTAAATGCTTCTTCTGCAGAGTGACATAGACTGTGGCCATTTCCAACATTTTCTCACCAAATACCACCCCCCCTTCTGTTTTTTCACCCTTTGTTATTACCCAGCCCCTTGGCTTAGCAGAATTTTTTTTTTTTTTGACTGAGCCAGGCTCTCAATTCTTCTACCACCTCCTGAGAATAAAGCTTTCTCCATCTGCTACACAGTGAATTGGGAGAAGTGCTGATTCTGAAAAGTATCTGGTGCCCTGGGAGCACAGGAGAGAAGCATTAAAGTTACTCCAGGAGGCAGGGGAGGGAGGTCATCCAGGAAGATATTTCCAGATAGAGTGATTTTTAGATCAAGAACCTAGAGAGTGTGGGGGGGCACCTGGCTGGCTCAGTCGATTAAGTGTCCGACTCTTGATCTCAGTTCAGGTCTTGATCTCAGGGTCAGGAGTTTGAGCCCCACGTCAGGTGCCATACTGGGCATGGAGCCTACTTAAAAAAGAAAAAGGAAATAGAACCTGGAGAGTGGGTATGCGTGCAGTGGTAGTGGGGTATGAATCAGCCAGTGTGTTTAGAGCAGAGAAGGCTGTGTTTCCGATACTCTAGATGAACCAGACAGGGATTCTCCCCTTTGGCTGCACCTTGGAATGCCCTGGTACAGCAGTTATCTCTTGCCACTGTAATGCCGTGTAACAAATAACCACACAGCCACAGTGGTGTCCAACAATGAGAGTGTGTTGCCCACACATCTGAGGTGGTTGGAGAGGTAACTCTGTGGGACCTAGACTTAGTAAAATTAATCATATTATTATAAATCTATGTTCATAACCTGGGAATGCAACCTTCAAAGGAGGCACAGCAGGGGACTGGACTCCCAAACATTTCAGCTCAAATCCTCACTCACTATCTCTGGGATGCATGGTTCTGGGTAGAGCATTTATATGCCTCTTTATCCTCTTTGTTTGTAAAGGGGGAATGATCATAACACCTGCCTCATAGAACTTTTCATGTTTTGTTAAAGATTTATTTATTTTTGAGAGAGAGAGAGACCAGGAGAAGGGGCAGAGGCAGAGAGAGAGAGAGAGAGAGAGAGAGAGAGAGAGAGAGAATCTCAAGCAGATTCCCTGATGAACTGGGAGCCCAACTCGGGGCTTGATCTTGAGACCCTGAGATCATGACCTGAGTCGAAATCAGGAGTCTAAAGCTTAACCAACTGAGCCACCAGGTGCCCCTCGTAGAACTTTCCTGAAGGTTAACTTGAGATAATACATGAAAAAGCTGGGCACAGCACCTAGTCTATTGTTAGCACTCAGCAAGTGGTAGCAGGTATTACATGCTGAGTTGGAGAGTGAAAATCTTAATTGCTCTTTACGAAGTTTTGCTCTGCAAGTTCTTTAGAACTTGGTCATTTAGACTGGTCATTTAGAACAATACCAGTAACATTCATATAGTGCATTAAAATTCATCAAGTGGTTTCATATACCTTCTTTGATCAACACAATAATATGGATGGTAAATAAGGATGAGAAAACTGAGGTTCAGAAATGTTAAAAGTTTCACACAAGGTTATTCAGCTAATATAGCTCACAGATGGAATCCATCTCCTGACTGGATTATAATCATGCTCCAGATGTTCAAATTAGACATTTAGAGAACACACTGCCTTTCCCTTAATTCCCTGCAGAAGGCAGGATTACACAACCTGGGCTCATACCCTGACCATCCCGTAAGATGTTGGAGGCTCAAAGGAGATAATATTTGGAGAATCGCTTTCTACATAGTACTGTACCATGCATATTAATTGTAACAATGTAGTCCTGTCGTGTTTAATAGAACGTTAACCTACTGATGTCATATGGCTCACATAGCAACTTTCAACTTCTTGAAGTTTTGCAAAGAAATTTTGAAGTTTTGTATGTAAAGAAAGGTAGATGCTGGTAATGACATCAGTTAATGAACATTTGTAATGAGTAGTTTTTCTGGCTCTAAGTATCCTTGGTTAACCGTGACAAATGTGATTTACCACAGCCACTTTAGGTTATGATCAGGGTAGGGCCAATTAAAGACTCACATTTTAGTAGAAAATGTCCTTGTCTTGGGCACCTGGGTGGCTCAGCTAGTTAAGCGTCTGCCTTTGGCTCAGATCATGATCCCAGGGTCCTGGGATTGAGCCCCCCATCGGGCTCCCTGCTCTGTGCAGAGTCTGCTTCTCCCTCCTCCGTGCTCTCTCTCTCAAATAAGTAAAATCTTTAAAAAAAAAAAAAAAAGAAAGAAAGAAAATTTCCTTGTCTTGTCTTTTTCCCTTCTTTCTCCCTTCCCTTCCCTTGCTTTCTTGAATTACTGATTGTGTGCATATGTGTATGTGAGCTTGTGAACGTGTGCATCCTTTCCATATCTCTGAATTCTAACCTCCCTGCACGTGGAAAGCCCAGTCCTGCCTGTCTTACCTCCCCTATCCTCCACAGCCAGTAGGGACCCTTTCTTCCTACCGGTGCCTGTCATTTCCTAGCAGAATGGCTCTCGTGGTACTTACCTGCCAGCACCAGGCAATCAGTAGGCACTGTATTTTTAGATAATAACCATCACAACAGTAAATGTGTATTGAGCCCTTAATTTGTGCCAGATATTATCCTAAGCACCTTACTAGAAAGAGCTCATTTAATCCTCAAAACACTCCATGAAGAAGACAATAATTTGTAAACATAAATGTTTTCACTCTTCAACAATATTTTATTTTGAGCCATAACTGTGTTCTTTTGGGGTGGTGGATAGGGGGGAATCAGTGAATTGAAGCGTGGGCATGGCAGGCACAGGTTTATTAAGTGACAAATTTAAAAAATTTGATCAGTGGAAGAAAACTTACCCCATCTTTGCCATCCCCTTTCCTTGGCAACATGTTATTAAATTTTTTTTTTTCAAATATACAGAGAAGTGGGAAGAATAATACAATAAGATGTAAATTCTAAGCTCAATAATTGCTAATACTCTATACGTATTTGTATAGCTGCCGTGTAATGTGTGTGTATGTATGGTTTTGCTGAATCATTTGCAAGTAAGTTGCTAACATCTTGACATCCTATCCCTAAGTGCTGCTGCAAGCACCTTCTGAAAATAAGGGCAATATCTTATATAACCACAACACAGTTATCACATCTAAGAAAATCAACAATAAAATTGAATATGTCTTGTCTTTTTTCTCCATCACTATTTGACTAATAAAAAGACCGTAAAGAAAAACATTTATATATACATTTTTTTTTAAAGATTTTATTTATTTATTCAACAGAGAGAGATCACAAGTAGGCAGAGAGGCAGGCAGAGAGAGAGGAGGAGGCAGGCTCCCTGCGGAGCAGAGAGCCCGATGTGGGCCTCGATCCCAGGACCCTGGGATCATGACCTGAGCCGAAAGCAGAGGCTTTAACCCACTGAGCCACCCAGGCGCCCTACATTTTTTTTAATTTAAATTTTACTTAGTTAACATACTATGCAGCATTGGTTTCCAGAGTAGAAGTCAATGATTCATCACTACAAACACCCAGTGGTCATCACAAGTGCCCTCTTGAATGCCCAGCACCCGTCTAAACCTTCCCCCACCCACTTCCCTTCAGCAACCCTCAGTCTGTTCTCTGTAGTTAAGAGTCTCTTATGGTTTGTTTCCTTCCCTTCTTCTCCTTCCTCCTCTCCTCCTCCTCTTCCTCCTCCTCCTCCCTCCTCCCTCCTCCTCCTCCTCTTCCTTCTTCTAGAAAAACATTTTGAATTTGAATTCTAACAATCTAGCATTCTATATTTTTTTGGTGATGTGTAAATACTGTAGTTAGTCTTTCTTTTTACTTGGAAAGCATTTGCCCCTCTGATGGGAAGAGAGACTAGTTTTTTAATAGTTTGAAAATTGGAACTCACTCTCTTACTAAGGTAAATCGGAACATGCCCATGGTATGACTGGGAAAATTAAGAAGGAAAGTTATAGTTTCAGCCTCTATGGATTAGAACTCTGGATTTTTTCCCAAAAAGTCCAGCTTAATTTAGAGCTAATCAATAATTCACAGATGAAATCCCTCACCCAGAGATTTAACAGTTTAATGAAGAAGAAACCATACACAGGTCCAAAATTTAACAGTTAATAGATGGAACTTCAACCTCCATTTTCAAGACTGTGCACCAGTAAAGATCCAATTATATCAGTGAGCTAGTGACAGATTATGGCTTTCTTTTCCCACTTATGAAAGAAATCTCTATTTTTGCTGACAACAAAAAAATGTAACTTTAAAAATCTTTAAAAAAATATTAAAAAAAGTGTAAACTTTGCTTCATATTTATTTCCTCCAGGCCAATTAGTACTTCAAAACATTTTGTGCGGATAAAGTTTTCCAACATTCTAGATTTTCCTCCAAGTATTTGATGATGCTTGATTAAGTTGCCTGACAATATTGCTGTTAATGACAGGATTTTTAAAAAAATTACTTTTAATACAATGATTAATATTCGCTTGTCTCTGACACAGGTAACGTTTACTTGTTTAGTTTCAGGTTTGGAACTGTATTTTGTTATTTCCTTATTCTTGTGGAAAGAGGAAAATGTTATGTAACATTTTATACAAGAATATCCAGATGACCAAGAAATAGTCAAGAGTCAAATTGTGGTAGTATTGGAAGAAGTATTGGTTTTTCTTTCATGGAAAGGTTGAACCATAGTGATGAGGGGACAGAAGGCTAGCTGAGGACAAAGCAGAAGCTGACACCCCATAACACCCCCCCACCAGATGGGATTATGTGATATTCTTCGTGCACTGCTGCCCTAAAGCTAAGGAAAAGAAAAACAAATAGTTAACTTATAGAGATCACAATCCTGCAAGACATGAGTCTCCCTCGGATTACCACTGTTTTAGCAATCTACAAGAACAAAACATTTTTATCTATAACCTAGCTTCCAGAAAGAAACGCAGATACAATTAAATGTCCTCACAATCTGCAGCCCACTGAGTGTAAAGTTCCTCCAGGAAGTTCCCAACTATCTTCATGTTAATACCTTGCTAGAGGGAAAAACCACCTTAACTTGACAATGGCAAGGCCTCCAAGATCCTGTGAGTCTTCTTTAACATATGAAAATCCTTTTGAAAGCCTCCCTTTCCCTTACCTCCCCCAACCCCAATCACCCACTCCTCACAACCCTGGGGCGGCAGCTCTTTCTACCATTTTGCACCAAAGACATCTCAAGAATTCTTCCTTGGTTGTTGGCTCCGGACCTCACCCCACCAAACCTCACCTACATTCCAAAACCCCATTAACAGCAGAAGTGTTCCAAGAGGGAATAATGAGCTTTGCTAAGATGCTACCGTAAGACGTGAATTTTAGGGAGTACTGACTGGATTTTAAGTGTTTTTAAAATACCTGATATGGAATCAGGCTTCTATGGGTCGAATTGAGTCCCTCCAACATGATATATTGAAGTACTAAGCCCCGGTACCTCAGAATGTGTTTTTGTTTTTTTTTAGAAAATAGGGTTTTTCAGAGGTAATCAAGTGAAAATAAGGTCATGAGGGTGGACCCCAATGAAAATGAGAAGGAGGAAATCTGGACACAGAGATACACCCAAGGGGAATGTCATGTAGAGGTGAAGGCAGAGATCAGGGAGATACGTCTACAAGCCAATGAACATAAACAATCACCAGCAAACCACCAGGGCTTCAGGGAGGCGCACGGAACAGATGCTCTCCCCCAGGCCTTGGAGGGACCAGGCTTACCAACATCTTGATCTCAGACTTTGGCCCCAGAATTGGAAGACAGTAAATGACTGCTGTTTAAGCTGCCCAGCTTGTGGTACCCTGTTCCTGCAGTCCTGGAAGCTGATACCCAGGCCAAGTCTTTGAGCTGAAATGCATGAGGGTATGGGGTGTGATTTTTTTTCTCCGTGACTAGGTTACTACTCATGTAGTGTTAAATTTCCTTCAGAGAACTATATAGTGTTCCATATATTTACTTAAGGAGCCTTTCCCTTGAGTTCTTTTTGGAGTTAAATTGATTGGCTCTTTTATTTTAAAGCAAATCCTGTAGATATCCACATGAAAATTTAATTAGAGAACACCAGTGATTAGCTATTGACCAGTGTAATATTAGCAATGATTACATCTTTCTGCTTTGGGATATTTTTGGCCTGCTCCGCATCTCCTCATCTGGGAAGCATTTCTGAACCACAGGATAATCTCTGCTCTTTCCACACTATGTGAGTGAAGCTGTGAGCTCCGGCTAGCCCCAAGGAGCCCCAATAAGAGTTCATCATTTCTCTGGTTATGTGTTTGATTCAGGGAGGAGCATATAACCCACGCTACACTAATCTGAGTGTTCCTAGGGAACTTGCCAGCATGATCAGAAAAAAGGCTCTTTTTATCAAGCATTGTAAGTCCTAATGTGAGTGCAGACTGGGATGGGATGTTCTGGGTTGGAAACCTCACTGAAAATTATGGAGCTCAGTGAGGACAGGAGATAGAGGCTCAGTCAGAATTCTTATTCCCTGGATCAAACTCTACTCGAAATCAGAAATATTCTTTCAATTTTCTATTTATATGAGCCTATAATATCTCTTTTGTGTTTGAGGTCATTTTCAGTTGGGTGTTTGACACTGACAATAAAAAGTTTCTTGATGATTCTGCAAAGTATAATCTTTAGTTTTTTGACTCCTCATGGTCTCTGGAAGTTTTGGAGAGTTTCTGTGCTAGAATGTTCTGGAGCACAGTAAGCCCTCAGTAAGAGCTGATTCTGTTTTTCATCCTACGTTGTCAGAATAAAATTGATGTCCAAATTCATTAAAATGGCAGTGGATGGTTTTCCTTACCCCCCCCTTTTTTTAAAAGATTTTATTTATTTATTTGACACACACACACAGAGATTACAGGTAGACAGACAGGCAGGCAGAGAGAGAGAGAGAGAGGAGGAAGCAGGCTCTCCACTGAGCAGGGAGCCCGATGCAGGCCTCGATCCCAGGACCCTGAGATCATGACCTGAGCCGAAGGCAGAGGCTTTAACCCACTGAGCCACCCAGGCACCCGGATGGTTTTCCTTATAATGTGGGATAATCACGGTCACAATTCACCAACGTCCTTGTGGTGGGTTGTGTTTTTCAACAGTTGAACATATGCATATATGTCACCCCACAGACTGTTATTACAGTGCAACGGTCTGTCTTTCCACTGAGAGGTGAGCCTGTGTGAAACCTGTCCCAGAACTTCTCCAGCCAAGAGAATATGGTGGAAGGGATGTTTTATGACTTTTAAGGCTCGGTCATAAAAAGGTTGCAGCTTTCACCTGGTGCTCTTTCAGATGTTTGCCCATGGAAGTCAGTCGCCATTCTGTGAGGAAAGCTAAGCCAGGAGAAGGGAGGAGCGGGGCCCTCAGCCTCCAGCCGGCACCATCCACCACGCATTCGAGTGAACAAGGCTTTGCATTGCTCCAGCCCCCAGTCTTGGAGACCCCAGACATCACAAAGCAGAGATGAGTTGTAGCCACTGTGCCTCCTCTGAATTCCTGACCCACTAAAGACATAACAAATGGTTGTTTTACACGAGGAAGGTTTAGAGTGGTTTCTCACGGAACCATGGTGAGATCATCTGTGATGCATCAGAATTCCCTTCCTCATATGTTTCTGGTCAGGGTGAGCCACAAAAGAGATTCTCCTGGAAGATGTGGCATGGATGTGTGAAGTGACAGCCACATGTAGCTCACACGTGTTATCACTGATGTCTTGGGTCACTGGCGTAAGGCCGCTGTGGGGTCTCCATCTGCTCTTCTGGGCTAGCGTGTGTTTAGCTCCACAGCAATGGGCCAGAGTTCTTCAGGACACCTGTATCACTAAGGTTAGCGGCAACAAAGCTGAAACCCAACGGGATCCAGGCTGTGCTGTGAGTTTCCTTTTATACCCCCTCCATTTGTCCTCACGTGCGCTGTCACTTGCCTCTGGTTATCACTCACAGCGTCCTGCACCTGTCCCCTGTTTATATTAGTCTTGCTGCAGTCCTCACTGATTTGCAAATGCGAACACATTTTGATGATGTAAATAACCTTTGAGTACAAGCTGTGTCTGAGAAAACTTTCCCAAGTATATATGAATAGATTTATATCCCCAGGGGACCTGGCAAATATTCATATTGAGGAAAATGCTCGCTTGCTTATCTTCATTCTTTGGATGACTCTTCTCCCAACTTTTTAGGCCTTGATGTCTTAGTCTGCTCAGGCTGCTATAACCAAATACCACAGACTGGGGACCTTAAACAATAGACATTTATTTCTCACAGTTCTGGAGGGTGGGGGTCCAAGATCGGGCTGCCAGCATAGTTGGTTCCTACTGCAAGCCCGCCTCCTGGCGTAGAGACTGTCACCTTCTTGATGTGTCCTCACATGGTAGAGAGAAGACTCTGGTCTCTTCCTAGTCTTATAAGGACTCCAATGTCATCGTGGGAGCCCCATCCTCACGACTTCATCTAAACCAAATTAACTCCTAAAAGCCCCGCCTCCAAATACATCCCATTGGGGAGTTAGCCTTCACCACATGAATTTGGGGGTACACATTCAGTCCATAGGAAAAGATAAAAAAAAATTCTATTGACCTATGAGGACTTGCAGGGTTTACATGTTTATTCATGGTTGAGTGTGTTTGGAATTTGGCAATCAAAAGTATACTCTGCCTGCTATAAATGTCCAGGGCGGGTCAGACTGGAGCAAGATTGTCTGCAGTTCCTCCACAGTCCCCGAGGCTGATGTAAGTTGCCTTTCCATCAGTAGTATTTAGTTGTGCATTATGTGGACCCCATCACACGCTGTGAAGCCTCCTCATGAAGAAAGAGGCCAAGAAAGCCAAGAACACCAGTGGACAACATGCTGATGATTCAGAGTGAAACATGGCAAACTTCCACAGAAAAACAACCATGTTCTCTGGTGGTGGAGGTGCTGTCAAAGAGACATGTCCTTACACAACCCACTATAATATTTATTATATTCTTAGTTCCAGATTAGCAGGCTCATTGACACACTGAGGACATAAACCAAGTAGAATTACTCTTTACTCCGGGAAAGGCCAGTGAAGGCATCTAAGCACTGGCACATTGGGAAAAATTGCATATGGACTATGTTCGGCTGGCTTCCATGGTGCCCCCTTCTGCTGGAACTGCTCATACCCATGATGGTATTACAGACCCCTCTGGCAATAGTTGGATAGACCAGATCTAGAAACATAAGCCAAGCTGAACCAAGAAAATTAATTTTTTCCTTGGAGTTTAGATTTTCGTTTTCACTGAGAAATGATCTATGTGTGTTACTAGAATGGGCTGAATTATGTCCCCCCAAATTTGTATACTAAAGTCTTAACCCCCAGTGTGGCTGTATGTGGAGATAGGGTCTTTACAGAGGTGATTAAAGTTAAACTGGGCCATAGGGTGGGAACTAATCTGATAGGACTGACATCCCTGTAAGAAAAGGAAGAGATAGCAGAGGTGTCTTTGTGCCTGCATGCACAGAGAAAAGGCGACTGAGGACACAGTGGGCAGGTGCCTTGTGCAGACTGAGGACAGGGGGAGGCCTCACCAGAAATCATCCTACTGGCATCATGATGTCAGAGGTCTAATTTCCAGAACGGTGAGAAATTGTTGTTTATAAGCCAGGTGGTCTATGGTATTTTGTTATTGCAGCCCAAACGGACAGACAGACATTGGTTTGTATAACTTGTGGCCACTGACATTAATTAATTTGAAAGGCTCACCAAGCTCATTCTCTGTGAGGACCTTAACAAATGGAATGTTTCCTCAGGACAGTCTGTCTGCATTGGCAGGAAAGGGGACCAAACTGTGTACCATAATCTGAGACAGAATCCTGGACGTCCGTTGTTTTGGCCTCCAGCATTCTCACTTTGCCCTGTGCAACCACTGCCTCACCATTTTCCAATGCTCTATTTTGGGTCAAGTTTCCATAATGACTCCACGTGTGAGCTGATCGGCACCTTCCATCCTTGTGATCAGAATGGCTAGCTTCCTAATGGTCACAAGACACAAATCCTGCCCATCACGGCTAAGGAGTATCAATTTCCAGCCTTTTCTTGTCATCAGGGAAGCATACCTCCTTTTCTTGTTGACACACAGGTGACAAGATGATGGCACTGGAATTGTGGCAGCTGTCTTGTGAGTACATGAGTCCTGAGTGAGGACTGAACATCAAGAAAGCAGAGCTGAGAAATCCAGAGACTGAAGCTCCACCTCAGTGAAATCATGTAAACCTGGATCAAACCATACCTGAAGCAAGAGCTCCCTCTAGATTCTTCAGTTCTGTGAACAAATAAATTCCTTTTCCGTTTCTTCAGCTGGTTTGAGTTAGGGTTTTTGTCACTTATACCAGAAAGTATCATAACTAATACAGTTATTTGAAAGTTGGATGTCAGGTGTCAGGCAATCTATAAATTAGGGGGAGGGGGATGCTGAGCTACAGTTTCTAAAACTCCGCTAGGCATGCTTTTTTCTTTCTTTGAAGTCAGAAAACACTTGGCTTCTACAATCGATATGGCATATATCACCTATTGCCTTGAATTGCAATTAAAGTTCTCATATCGTGGGTACAAATTTCACAACCATAAAACTCCGGTGTGCAGAAATGTAACTTTCTTTATTGTTTTATAACTGAGCTTAATTTAGCTCACAAACCCTCATTTCTGCTAATGACAGAGAACTTAATCTTGCTGATTCCAGGCAATTCTGTCAGTCCTTGTTTATTTTTTATTTTTTATTTTTTTTAAAGATTTTATTTATTTATTTGACACACAGAGAGAGAGATTACAAGTAGGCGGAGAGGCAGGCAGAGAGACAGGGAGAGGAGGAAGCAGGCTCCCCACTGAGCAGAGAGCCCGATGCGGGCCTCGATCCCAGGACGCTGAGATCATGACCTGAGCCGAAAGCAGAGGCTTTAACCCACTGAGCCACCCAGGCGCCCTCAGTCCTTGTTTAGAACCTGGTATCTTTTGGAGGGAGTACCTAGTTATTTCAGGATTCCTAATCCCTTCACCCCTATCCTTTTTCCCTGGGGGCGGTCTATGTTCTAGCAAGTGTGTTCGGGAGGCAAAGCGTTTGGTCTGGGAGTGACCTCTGACCTGCTGCAGACCTCTGTGATTGTGATCTGGGCCGCCACTGCTGCTGGCTACGTGCATACCGAGCTCTAAGCTCAGCTTCTAGAAACTCAGCCATGCCGTCCATCCAGTCCCAAGCTTAGGCATCCCACAGGTCCCTGATCCCACAGCACAGTCGCCTCCCTGCACGCATGCCAGGTCTCAACTCAGCTCCTCACGACATCTCAATGCAACACTTGAGGACCTTGGACTCCTCCACATCCTGCGGAGTGAGGGAGACCAGGGGATGGGGTTATCTCAGCGTCCCGTGTTTTTAAGCCAACTCTGCTTCCATTTCCAGGCTACAAGAACCACCCACGTGGTAAAGAACACTTGGGGAGTAGCTTCCCCAATTCTCAGATGTTCCAGCTGCAAACCCAGTGTGGGACAGGCGTAGTTTGATCTCAGGAGCAAGTCCAGAGCCTCACCTTTCCCTCCTTGGCTTGCTCTCCTCTCTCTGAGCTCTGCACCCAGCTCAGAAAGGACTCTTTGTCCTCCCCATGAGCTGTGGGTCAAGCTCTCAGCTCTGCACACCCCCAGGCTGGCTCGTGAATAACTTGAATAATAACGAAAACCCTTTCCTCTCTCACCTGTCTGGTTCTTACAGCAGAAAACTACTGTTTCCAAGACCAGCTTCTGTTCTTGATTCCCGGAAGTTCAGCCTAGAGGTCCCTGGCAGAGTCCCATGACTTGTTCTGGCAGTCTCCTTGGGACCAGCTCTTCCCTGGGACCTCGCAGTGTGGTTCCAGGGGAGGAAGGGCTGCAGGGCAAAAAAAGAAACCACAAAGCAGAGTTACCAGGAAGGAAAAGCACTCGGGGACTACTTCACAGCCCAACCTGTGAGCACCGTGGCTATTCTCCACCAGGAAAGTGTCCTGTCAGGCTCCCTGGGGATGTGGGACAGTCATTGCCTGCCACTTTTGCTGGCACTTTGACACTTTGGCCAGGACCAATCGCCACCCAGTGTACTGAGAAGCACAAGCAATAGAAGGAACTTTCTGGGTTAGGCTAATTGGCCTCCAGGTCATCCCTGCTCTTTCAGCTTCTGGCCTTCATATTTTCCAGTAGAGCTTCCTGCTCAAGGAATCGACACCGAGGTCCCTGCAGAGTCTGCTTGGGGAGTGGTGGCCTTGGGGGCACTCCAAGTCATCCTCAGTGGATTGTGGGTTGTGTCTCCCAGAAGCTATGTCCTGGCTCTTGGCACCTGTGAAGGTGGCCTTATATGGAAGTTGAGTCCTTGCAGATGTACATAGTTAAGGATCGAGATGAGATGACAGCAGCTTAGAGTGGCCCCTAAATTCAATGACCGGTATCCCTATGGCATAGAGGAGAGACCCTCGGGAGACATGACAGGGAAAAGGCCCTGCGGTGATTAAGCCAGAGACTGGAGTGGTATATCCACCAGCCCAGGAGCGCCAAGCGTTGCTAGGGCTGCCAGACAGTAGGAAGAGGCAGGCAGGACGCTCCCCAGAGCCTTTGCAGGCAGCATGGCCCTGCCCACCCCTTGATTTCAGGCTTCTAGTCTCCAGACGGTGAGAGAGTAAGTTTCTGTTGTTTGAACAGAAACAACAGTTTGTGCTGCTTTGTTCCAGCAGCCCTGGGAAAGGAACACAGTGAGGACGCTCGTGCCCGCCCCGTTTCCTCGTCTTCACTCCCGGGGTCGGATGTTCTGAAGGCTGTGACATTTCAGGGACCCAGGGGAGGCTATATAGGGAATGGTCTCCAACCCCACCCGCTTTAGTGCGCTGGCTCCCCCAGGCGCTCTGAGTCCCGGCTGCTGGAGGTTCTGCTCTCTGAAAACCGTCCCCCACCGAACAGAAGCTGCGGCTCTCACCCAGGGGGCCTCGCACCAGCCCCGGAGGGAGGACTGTTCGGAGCCACGTGTCCGATGTGGGCAGCAACGCAGCACCCCCCTGCCTAGCACGAGAGCGGCTCTGGCTCTGGGGGGCCGCTTCTGCCCCCTGCCCGCCCCCACCCCCACCGCGCCCCGACTGCCATGGCGCCGGAGCCCGCGTCCCTGCTTGCTTCTCTGGCCCTGTGCTGCCGCCCTCCTCCCTCCGCGCGCTGTTCTGCTCCCGTCCCCGGCTCAGGCGTGGCTTCCAGGGAAGCGGACCCCAGACATGCGACCTTGACTCCGTGAGGGCACAGACTCTCTTCCCTGTGGTTCTGTCCGGCACTGGACGAGGCGTGGCCCCGGCGCGGGGATTCTCAAGCCGTGGCATCCACAGTGGGCGCCCGGAGAGTTGCTTAGGTTTCCGGATTGGACCCCAGAGATTCCGATTCAGTAAGTCTGGGGTGGAGCCCGGGAATCGGCATTTCTGTGCCGCTCGCAGGGCGGCTGCTGTTGCTGCGGCCGCTGCCCGTCGAGGGAGCGCACGGAGACTCACTGACCCAGGCTGTGGGCGTCGGTGGGGCAAGGCGCATGGCCTGAGAAGGCAAGGGTGCCAGGGGAGCTCTGCAGACGTTAATCTGCACGGAGGAGTTGTGAGGTCGCCCGAAGGATGGAAAGCATCTGCGTGAGGGGTTGAGGGGTTGGGACGAGGTGAGGAGGCCTGTCCGGCGGGTGTTGGAAGGTCTGTGCCTGGGCCCAGCCAGTTGTCTGCGGCTAAGCCCTGGAGGAGTGGACAGGGGCGGGCAGAAGCTGAAGGCCTCCCTCAGGCCACGGGGTGCCCCAAACAGTTCTGTCGGGCAGGGGAGGCCAGCGGACCGTAGAGAAGAGGAGCTGGGTATCCCTACGTGAGCCTGCGCCTCTGCGTGTGCGTGAGTGCGCATGTGCGCGGGCGTGTGATGGGGAGTGCGCATGCGTGCGCATCCGCGTGTGCGTGCGCATGTGTATGCGTGTGTGTGCATGGACACCTGTGGTCACAGGCTCGTCCAGTGCTCTGCGTCCCTGGGCAAGACGCAGCCCGCGCACCCAGCGCCAAGGGCCGGAGAGCCCCACCCCAGGCCACACACGCTCGCCCCCAACCCGTCCACACACACGTCCACACTCGCCAGGCCCTGCCTTTTGAACTCTTCCTTCTGTGCAGCCATCTACTTTGGTACGCGAGCCCTCGCGTCTTCATTTGCGGTCCCGGCCATGTGGGGTTTGCTCTCCCCCACTGGCTCCCCCGCCCAGCCCAGTCCAGGGTTTCATCTCGCTCTGCCTTTTCCCGTCGACGACACGGGGGGGAGTTTTGAATCTTCTCTGCTCCTGTTGTTCTGTTCACCTCTCTGATCATTGGTTTCGCGGCTCCAGGTATTCCACTTCACAGAGGGGATTGGAAGGCCTCGGATTCTTTGTTCCCAGGCCGACCTGGGCCCCAGCCGCCACCTCTCGGCAGCCTACACATTGTCTGCCTGCCAGCAGGTGGCAGACTGTCCATCCTCCTCGGTTTTTGTAACAGATTCCAAGGGTGTGCTTCAAGCGCCAGCCCATCCCCGGGTGTGCCTTTGCTCTCTTTGACAAATCACAAAGAAGGGGCTTTGGGTTCAGAGGTTGAGTTGATCATATTCCTATTTCCGGCATATTCTCATTGTCACTCTGAAAAGCTGCTCTTTCTGTGTCACCCCGTCTCCACCCCCCTCACCTCTGTAGGTACGTATTCTAATGCATTCCTGAGTGTTTGTATCTGCAGTGGATGCTAATGGCACCCCACCTGGGCCCCTTCCCGGGTGGAGTACCTGACCCCCTCCCGAGGGGAGCGCTGGCTGCGGGCGGCTGACAGCTCCAGCTGCCCAGTCCCTGAGTGTTGAGAGCTGCTCTCAGGCGGGGAACCCTGGGGGTGGGGGAGTCCCAGCTAATCACTGCCCGAGAAGGGGTACAAAAGGCCAGCCCCTTGCCTCCAGGGTGTGCCTGGTGCCCCATACCCGCCCCCCCATCTTTCTAGAAGTCCCCTAAGCCCATATCCTCACTCAGCTCCTTCCCCTGCTTGATCCTACTTCCTCCCTCTCTTATCCCAAAGGCCTTCCTCAAAGCAACACATACATCTGAATCCTGTCTCGGGCTCTGCTCTAGGGACCCACATGAAGACAGCGTCCACGCAGAATGTGGAGTGCTCTGTGCGTGTGTGTTTTAGCTGACTTGGAGAGTATTGCTCTACCAGCTCACACCCTTTCCTCCTGTTCTCACGTAGCCCTCTCTGTCCAAGATCTACCTCTGGTGCTATCCATTCATTCAGCCATGTCCTCCAAATGCTCTTGAACCAGAACTACAGGGACATCACAGAGCTGCTGATGCACTGGTGGTTTCTCTTGGTGCTTGGTGTGTGTGTGTGTGTGTGTGTGTGTTCACATCCCCATGGAATTTGTCCTTGGCCACTTGTAGGAGAATTCTGATCACCCTGGGTGGGGTGTGGTTGGTGAGGGGAGACCCTGGTGTTGGGATTGCAGACCTTTCCTGTTGACTGTATCCTCCCCAGTGTGTGTGAGCTTCAGTTTGCTCATCTGTAAGATGGGGCAATAATACCTCCTCACCAGAGTGCTGTGAGGATTAAATAGGATCAAGATAGGAAAAAAAGAGAGAGAGAGAGAAAGATGCTTCTTTTTACCCCATGCAGATTCCATCATGTGTGCCCCCACATTTTAGCCACTTCCCCAGTGAGTAACACTTTGATTACCTCTTCTTGTGCGTGGCCATAGGTGTGATCTCAGTGGACATCCTTGTATATGGCCCCTGGGACTTGTGTGATGATTTCTCTGGATGGACGGCTGGGAGTTGATCCTGAGCCTCAGGCACCTACAGACTTACCTGTACAGAGTCTTACACGTAACTCCCTGGAGCTGCACTAGTTTCCTGAGGACTTGGTGACTCATGAGTGGTCCTGTGTCCCACAACCTTGCCAACGTCAGGGGTGGTCTTCCTTTCCTCCCCCCCCCCATTCTAATAATGGTTTTCCATCATTGCTTTGGGACTTTAACGTCTCTGCTTGTGCTTGTAGCTATCAGTGCCTCCCCTTTTGCGAACCATCCACGATCTTTTTTTTCTAATTTAAAGAATTTTGTTTATTCTAGACATTAATCTCCTGTTGTTTTATACAGCGAAAGTATCTTCTTTGAGTGGGCCATCTGTCTCTTTTCCTTGTTTACGGCACCCTTCATTGAGCAGAAACCCTTAAGAGATACTGCCTTATGCTCTTATTGTTGTAAGGAGATTTTGACAAAATTGCTCATAAAATATTTCACCTGCCCTCTGTTGCAGCCCTCCAACCAGGACTTGGGCATGAATGCACAGGGACCTGGGTTAAGAGATGTTTGGAGTTACAGAGACCATTTTCTCACAAAATCATGGACACTTTTTATATTGACTCATCAATCCAGCTTTTGCACCCTGGGCCTCTCTTCTATGAACCTGAGTTCCTTTTCTGGAGCTTTCCAGTCCCTTATGCATGGGGACCCCTGATGGACCACCCCTCTGAACCCGAGAGGTGACTCGACTCACTTGAGCTGCACAGAAAACACATGTTAGCATGCTAAGCTGATCTCGGCACTACAACGTAAACAATATGAGTTTAATTCCTCGACAGACCCTCCTGAGAGGAACTTTTCATTTTTGTGCGTCTCAATGGGTCCCCAGTCATACACTGTTGCTCTTATGGTAAGCAAGCAATATTATAGCAAACACCCAGGTGGATATGCCATGCTGAACGATCTACATTCCGTGGGTTGAGAAGAAAGGTTTTTCCTATTTCTTATTTTGCTTTGGGGACTCCTAGTAGGACTCAATAGTTGACTGGGTACGCTGGTAGGTTGACACTCCGAGGAAAGCGAATTGAGAGGATGACCAAGGTTTCCTACATAAATAATTGCAAGACACCCACATACTAGGCTTTCAGGGTAGTGGGCACGGATACTGGTACCTCTTCTTCCTTTGAGCAGGTAGTTCTTCCAAGGCTTAAACCTGAGAAGGTTCCCTAGCTGTCCCTGACCTCTTATGCCTGAGTTACCGGTTGCAAGGAAAAGAGTAAGTAGGGTATCTGGGGTCATGGAAAGGACCTTGCAGCAGTTACTCTTGACCAGAATGGCCAATGAATGTGATGGCTCCAACACAAGACATTCTTCTGCTCTTCATCAGCACTTCTTTTTCACTTAAGTTGGTATCATCCCTCCTGCATTTCTGATCTCCGACTGACTCCTCTCCCAATACTCTCTTCCTGGTGTGCTGCTCTGTACCTCACCGTGTACTGATTATTGTGGCAAATCCATGTAAAATGTCTGTTATCCTTTTTTTATATTCAAGGCATTTTTGTTTGAAGGCAGGAATTTGATTGCCCATATTAGAATAGAGTTTGAGTGATATTTACTAAGGAAATTCTCTATGTCCTGGGATGACCTTTTGTGAACCAAAGCATTCATTCCCCTTGATTCAACATGGAAAAGTGATACTTTTACACCAGGATGATGCTCTAAAAAGTTGGGTACCAACCTCTTAGTTGTATGGGCATATTTTATGGGTTTCTTAATGAGAAAGAGAATTTTTGCCCAACTGACCACACACTTTGCTGATCTCAGGAATTTTATTTTTTATTTTATTTTTTTATTTAAGTAGGTTCCATGCCCAGCTTGGAGCCCTATGTAGGGTCTGAACTCATGATCCTGAGATCAAGACTCAGATGCTTAACCAAATGAGCCACCCAGGCACTCCTGATCACAGGGATTTTTAATCTACCTTTACTTTAGATGCATTACAATTAGTAAGGAATAAAGCCTGGCAGAACTCTTTTTTTCCAAAGCCACATTGATTTTTTCTCCACATTTTGAAGTTGTTACAGACTAACTTGATAGTGATCATTCTTGATAGGATCATTCTTTTTTTTTTTTAAGATTTTATTTATTTATTTGTCAGAGAGAGAGGGAGAGAGAGAGAGAGGGAGCGCACAAGCGGGCAGAGTGTCATGCAGAATGTCAGGCAGAGGCAGAGAGAGAAGCAGCCTCCCTCTGAGCAAGGAGCCTGATGGGGGACTTGATCCCAGGACACTGGGATCATGACCTGAGCCAAAGGCAGCTGCTTAACCAACTGAGTCACCCAGGCGTCCCTTTTAGGATCATTCTTAACACGAAAGTAAATTTACACATGTGACAAAAAGCCAGGCTACTAGGTATGCCTTGTAGTAATGACCGTATGAGTAAAGGAAGAACACAGGGCTTTTTAAGATGAGGTCCACTGCAAAACTCAGGAGGCATGGCTGAAGTGCAGACTCCTTGGTCCTAGACTCCTGAGTTGGGGTGACGTGGAGGTCTGTATTTTAGCAAACATCTCAGGTATAATTTGAGCACAATTAGATTAAGCTGTATTCATTATCTACTGTGTTCCAGGTGTGCTCATGCATTATCTCATTTAATTCCATAACTACTTTGTATTTCTAACCTTATTTCACAGGTCTGGCAAGTGATCATGAGATTGTAGGAGGTGGAACAGTTTTTCAAATCTATTTGTCCATCTATAGAGCTCTGGGCTCTAAGAATAAAACCTATGGGAGAGTTGGAAAGAAAAGAAGCAGTTTGCTTTTTCAAGGCAAGAAGGAGTTTTAGGACAGCATTTCTCTCACCTCGAAAACTGAGGATTTTCATCGTGAGAGCCTTGGTTTTAGACTGTATCAGTTAGGAAAGCCTCAGTTAGTTGCTGTAACAAACACTTTTCAGAATCTTGAGATCACAAATGTTTATTTCTCACTCATGCTACATGTCTACTGTGGTTTTGTAGAGGTACTCTGCTCAACATACTCATTCAGGGAACTGGTCAGTGAAGTGTTGTGGTCTGGAAAGTTGCCAGTTGTTGTGAGTGAGAGAAAAGAGCACTCAGGAGGGTCTTGAACTGGCAGTCACATGCTTCTGCCCAAAGCTGGCAATCATCACTTTGTTCAGACCCTATTGATCAGAACCTGTCACATGGTCTTACCCATGTCCACAAGGGAGCCAGGAACCACAGTCTCACCATGTTCCCAGAAGCACTAATAACCACTTACGATCATCACAGAGTCCCTATTAGGGTGGGGACTAGGGTGGACTAATGTGGCTGAGTTGCTAAAGTTTTAATATTTTATTCATCACGAATTCTTTTTTTAATATTCATTTTTTAAAAGATTGCATTAAGACATTATTTGTCTTCATTACTGAGTTTTTTGGTACCCCTATCAATTTTGTACCCGAGTCCTCTCCTTGCTATGCATTGAAGGAGAATTAAAAGTATCAGAGATTTAACTGAAATTTTGTTTTCATGTTAGAACCCTAGAGAAAAGCAATATTTAATGAGAGATACAGATATAGCCGACATCTATATAAATATTGGCAAAATAAAGAAGGAAAAAATAGGGAGACATACACTCTAACAGGAAAGAGAAGGCACAAAGAAGGTCAGTTTGAGATTGGGATTCCTGAGGTTCGTGACGTCCAGATTCCTTATTTTGTCAGCATTGTGCAGGAAACCTTTTGTGTTTAATTTCCCCAGTTACCTTCCAAGTACATTATGAAGACAATTAAAACCTGTATCCCAGAACCACAAAGTTTTCAGTGACTGGTCTAAGGTTAATCAGTGCGAATTGAATGAAACAGCTTGTTCAAGTAAAATTGATTGAAATCTTGATGAGCAAAAATGGAAATTTTGGCTGCCAGTCTTTTCTCCCTTTTCCTAAGAACACTGTTGTGTAAGATTTTTTAAAGTACTACTAGAATCTCTTGGAAGCTTTTGTAAGATGTCTTAGAAATTGATTTGGGTAAAGGCCTAGGATATTTACCATTTATGGAACTGTAAACATATAGCAATTTAACTTATTTTTGATACTTGGTATGATTTTTCTTTTAACCAATATCTTCCAAATTTTGTACTTATGTGGATTTCATGTGGGTGTGAATCTATAAAATTGACCCAGATTCTCTCTCAGCAGTAGAATTGATCTTTTTTTCCTACGTGCCTTGTAAAACATATCCATGAGCTTGCCTGATGAAATTGAGAAGAGAATTTCTTCAAAGACCTGAGTTATTTGCTAAATGTGTTTCTGCTTTGAGCATCAGTGGAATGTACACCTAAATATGGAGTCGAAGTGAGTGAATCTTCTTGACCATGACATTGCTTTAATCTTTGGTATTTTATGTTCTCTAGAAAACCCCAAAATCCCTAGAGTGTCCCCATAATGAATGTGATCACTACATAATTACCTATGAAAATAAGAAAATTTCAAGTTTTTGAGAAACTCTCTCTATAAGATTCTTGAAACACAATGTGTTATTCTATGAAGAATGCTTTTGATATCAAGTGTTTTTTTTTTTAATGAACTCGTTCATATGGTTCCCTTCTATATCTTCAAAGAATGGCTTAACAAACAAATTTAATATAGCTGGAGTCATTTAGCACTACATTAGTAAATCACAGCTAGTGGGCTAGTTTTTCCCCATTGCCTCCCTGGGGATAATTAGGGTCTTGGGGAGGTACATTACTATCTGCTCCCTGAGATCAGATTTACTAATAGGGATCCCTGTTGGCTCTTGGGGAAAGAGTCATTATATTATAATGAAAATTACTGCTCTAGAAGGATATTCCAGGTGACGGAGGAGTGTAAAAGAACAGGTCCCCCACTTGGGTTGCCAGATATCAGAGAATGTATCACTAGCACCTGGACAGGGTTTTAAAGACTGGGTAGGAGTTCTTCAGTAGGGAGGACCCCCTTCCAGCAACATGAGCTCAATGTCTGTACCTCACACTTCATAGCTAAGGCTCATCTGAGACCTTTAGACAATTACCCTCTGGCCCCTCCTCTGGGCACTTGTCCTCTCTTGTTCATAAACAAAGATGGAAACACCTGGATGTCTCAGGTGCCCCCTATCCCATATACCCTAAGACAGCACCGGGCATAAGAGTCAGTCTGCTTTGCTGAAAGGTGGGATAATTCCTGAGGCATAACGTGTACTTCAAAGACCCCCTTGGAATTAGGCTGAATTGGGGGCTTTAGCTGCAATTACATCTTGGATTGGCGTGTCTTCCCTGGTGGGCTCCCCCGACCCCGTTATGAGTTTCTGTGGCGGCACCCCTCAATGAATCACTTGTGCCTGAATCCTTGGCTCAGGGCAGAACAGGGCTCTGGGAAGGGCTACAGCAGTTGCATGTTCCAGAAATTATAAACACAACATGAAATGAATTTATAATGCATGTGAAAACACTTTGTAAACCAGGAAGTGTTTTACTATGTTTGCAATTATAGTGTGTTCTCCATTTGTCACTGTATTTCAAAATAGGCCTTGAGCACTTCCTCAGCATCTCTTCCTCCTCCTCCTGCCCATCAGCACCCTGAATAACATTCCCTGTGGTTTGAGGGAGTGGGGAAGTGGGCTGGGGCAATTAGAAGGAGATAGCTGAAATCCACATGACAAATCACCCCTTTACTCTCTTTGATTCATAGCTTTCACTTGGCCCGTTGGAGCTTTTCTGGGGCTCATATCTTAGCACTTTGCTTACTCTTGCAGAGTGATATGTTATAAACCTACCTCCTAAAGCCAATGAAAAGCAATTTCTCCAAGGCAGTTTTTTTCCCTTCTCTGAATATGGCGGCGGGGGTGGGGGGGAAGGCAGTAAATCAGGAACTTTTTGTCTTAGATAGTTATTTTATCTTCTTTGGCTCTGGCCCGTGGAGATCAGGGGCCACAATCAGATAGTCCTCCTCTGCTCATTCTCACTTAGGTGACATCCTGGCTGCCATCACACGTGGCTGGAGGCTGGCCACTGGCTTGATTTAATGTTCTCCTTTGCTGTGGTCCATTTGCCCCAGGCTCCATCAGCCATGAAAAATAGACCCTGTGCCAATTTGACAGCCTATGCTTCAGAGATGTGAAGTCAATGGGAAAACCTACATCAGGATGATTTTCCTTCTATTCTGTTTATTTGGAAGAATTATCATCAAATTAGTGATCCGTTATAGGGGAAGGTGGGTAGAAATTCAGGCCATTGATAGCATTTCCTTGGGTTTAAAATAACAATTACTCAAACTTTCCCTCCCTTCCTTCTTCCTCCCTTCCTTCCTCTCTCCCTCCCTCTCTCCCTCCTTCCCTCCCTCCCTCCTTCTCCCTTCCTTCCTTCCTTCCTTCCTCCTTCTGTCCCTCCCTCCCTCCCTTCCCCCACTTCTTACCCCCTCCTTTCCTTTCTTCCTATTATTTTGGATTTGATTATAACTTTATAATTTGTGTGAAGTTTCACGCGAATTTGTAAGTGAATTTGTGAAAATTTTAAAAATCAATTGGAACCCCAGCTCTGTAAAGTCTTCCATAAAAGCTGCTCCATGCCACTGCTTCTCAGTCGGAAGGAGAGAGTGTTAGAGGCACAGATTTTCAGCAGGGAGCAAGTGCTGGCCTCTCACTTGCAGTCTGACTTTGGGTAAATTGAAAGTTTTGAATCTCACTTTCCCAGATGCAAAGAGGAGAGAATTATGCCTGCCACGGTGGGTGGGGGAAAGGAAAGAGATCGTGGTCTAGCATGGAAACTAGTGTCGTACTATGCTTAATAAATGATAGGCATAATTATTAGACAAATTTGTGTAAACAAAGAAGTTTGGGCTGGAATGGGAAAGGAAAAAGAAAACTTTGGGGGAAAATGGAATTAAAAATGTAGTCTTGAAGAGACACTGAAATGGCTTTTTTGAGTCTGTTATAGGAAGAGATCAGCATATGTGGACGTGGGTGGCGGGGAGGGTTGGTGTTGGCTCGGTGGGTAGTGATTATTCCGCTAGCCTCTAAGTGCCTGGGGTCAACTGTTCAGGGGTATTGGAGAAATCCCTCTAGTGTCCATGGATTCCCTTTTGCAATGCCCACCTGAATTGCACCTCAAGGAAGGAGTCAACATTAACAACTGTTTTCTTCTTAAACAGAGTCTTCTTCCAGTCCAGTTCCTCCTCCTCCTCCTTTTTTTTGTATCAGCCTCTAGTTCAGGGAACTATTTTAAAAATAGTCCTCCATGTTGCAAATAGAGTTAGCCAGTGTCCACTGGAGCCTGCAAAGCAGGCCATCTTCTGGAGGTCAGGATACAGGTGTTGTTGTTTTGTTTCTGGGGTGTGTGTGTATGTGTGTGTGTGTGTGTGTGTGTGTGTGTGTGTGATCTCATTCTGTCCTGTCTGCAGTGGGATGGCATCTGAAAATGCGGATTATGTGCTGTGTCCCTATGTGGGGATTTAGGGTGAGTCTTGATGTCTTGAGCTGGAGGTGAGAATAATAAAGACCCGGGAAGATGGAAGGATTCGGGAGAAGGAGCTTTGTTCCAAGTGCGGAAGCGGCGTTGAAATTAAAACTCTTGCACGAACACTGTTGACACACACATGTTCTGATCCTCATGGTGGATGCCACCAGGGTATTATCACTGGAGTGAATTTCTTGGCAAATCTCTCCTTCTTGAATCCTACTTTATACACATCTCCCTGTTTTGGTTTTATAAAAATCAGAGCCTTTCCAGAAGGGAATGCCCTGCAAACTCACATGTCCTTGTTCCTTAGGGAGAAATTTTCAAATGCTGAAATACCCATGAGAGAGAAAGAGAAAGAGAGAGAGAGAGAGAGAGAGAGAGAGAGAGAGAGACTGAGTGGTGGGATGGGAAGAGAGGACTGAAACACGAATCACTGAGAAAACAGTAAAAATTTACCACTGGCAAGTCTGGCTTTTTAAGCCTCTCCCTTTTCTTGATTCAACTTTTTAAAAAGAGAATTTAAAACACAGTACTTGAAAGGGAGAATCTACAAACTAAATCGGGAGGGAAATCCTAGAGCATGTATGCATCCCCCACCCCCCACCCTTGCAGCTAAGCCGATGTTTCGAGTAAGTGTGTGTGCGTATTGCATCTCGGGACACCCGTATGTTAGGGGAAATGATCAATTACAGCTAGTGTCACAAACTGGACACTTCTTAGTACTCCCCAAATTGATTTATTCTATCAAATTAAGAGTAGCTTTAGGAATGTATACTGCTTAATTCACACCTATTTGAAAATTGCACCACTTATTTTTCATTAGCTTAGAGTGAAAAAGGTAATAAACCGAGATCTCAGTCTGAACACAGAGGTGATTTTAGCTGATATTAAAAAATGGCCCCATTAAGACCCGTGTTTATTAATGATCTACAGACGTTGGCCGAAGTTTGATCTTGAGTCATAGCGTTTATGTATTGATTTATGGACCTGTGTTGGATTGTTTCCCGAACAGAGAAATTGTATTCAGCAGCAGAATTCAATCTTTGCTTTCCAAAACTCTATCCAGAGTCCAGTAAATGTCAGTGGTGAAGGTAATGGCCCATACAGATAACTTCCCCATCATGGAAAAGCAGGCAGAGTGCTCTCTTGCTAGCCTGGTCTTGTGAGTTTTCTTTACATCAGATACTTGGATTCTTCACATGGCAAGTCTTTGCCCACATATTTCTGTCCAGAAAGTGTGCTTCTTGGCGTTTGAAATTTTATCTTATGTATTTTTTTATTTACTGAAAAATAATTGAATACAACATAGTTTCAGATGTATAATATACAGATTCGATATTTATATACATTACAAAATGGCCACCACAGTAAGTTACCTTGTGTTACCATACAAAGTTGTTTCAATATTATTGACTATATTCTCTATGCTGTACCTTACAGCCCTCTGTCTTATTTATTTTGTAACCAGAGGTTGTACCTCTTAATCCCCTTCATGCATTTTGTCTATCATTCCACCCACGCCCTCCTTGGCAACCATTGGTTTATCCTCTGTATCTCTAAGTCTGTTTCTGTTTTGCTTTTTAGATTCCACATATAGGTGAATTTGTATCATATTTGTCTTTCCTGGTCTATTTCATTCAACATAATGCTCTCTAGGTCCATCCATGTTGTCACAGATGAGAAGATTGTATTATTTATTTATTTATTTATTAGAGAGGGAGAGAGAGAGAGAGAGAGGGAGAGAGAATCTTAAGCAGACTCCCTGCTGAGCAGGGAGCCTGATGCCAGCTTGATCCCAGGACCCTGAGATCACGACCTGAGCCAAAGTCAACAGTCAGATGCTTAACCAACTGCACCACCCAGGTGCCCCATGATTTCATTTTTTATGGCTGAGTTATATATATAAATATACTACATATCCCATCTTCTTCATCCACGTATCTATCAACGGACATTTAGGCTGCTTTCCTATCTTGGCTACTGTAATTACATGATGAACGTAAGGGTACATATGTCTTTTCAAATTACTGTCTTCATTTTTTTGGATACATACTGCAAGTAGAAGTGGAATTGCTGGATCATAGGATAGTTCTAGTTAATTCCTTGTACCGTTTTGCACAGGGGCGCGCCATTGACATTCCCACCCACGGGGCATGAGGGCTCCCCTTTGCTCCACGTCCTCACCACCCCTTGCTCTGTCTTGTCGTTTTGTTGCTAGTCATTCTAACTGGTGTGCAAGCTTATGTATTAATTTCCTACGAATGTTGTGACAAATTACCATAAACTGGGTGGCTTCAAATGACACAGATTTATCCTCCCACAGTTTTAGAAGTCAGAAGTATGCAGTGGTTTCAGCAGGCTGCAATCAAAGGGTTGGCAGGACCACACACGCCCTGGGAGGCTCGAGGGGAGAACTTATTTCTTTGCCTTTTTCTGATTCTAGTGGTTGCCTGCCTTCCATCTGCTTGCTGCTCCTTCCTCCACTCCAAGGCAATGATCCAGTCCCTGCTCTGCCTTTAATTGCCTCCTCCTTGGGGACACTTCTCATGGGATAAATGGAATTAACTTCAGAACCCACTCTGCTAACCCAGGAAATAACCTTCTCTCCAGATCCTTAGCTTAACCACATCTTCAAAGTCACTTTATCATAGAAGGTAACATCTGTAGATTTAAGAGTTAGAAATTGCATATCTTTGTGAGTCTTTATTTACCTTACCCCATCTGGTAATGCAAATGATTAAACTTGACCAGCGTCGCCACTGTGTCCTTCTTTAAGAAAGTAATTATAGAGCATTTTGTATTTCATTTAGTGAAATCTTGTAAACTAAGAAAATACACACTCATGATTAAAAAAAAAAAATCCAGGGCACCTGGGTGGCTCAGTGGGTTAATGCCTTTGCCTTTGGCTCAGGTCATGGTCTCAGGGTCCTGGGATCGAGGCCCACATCAGGCTCTCTGCTCGGCAGGGAGCCTGCTTCTTCCTCTCTCTGCCTGCCTCTCTGCCTGCTTGTAATCTCTCTCTCTCTGTCAAATAAATAAATAAATAAAATCTTTTAAAAAAAAATCCAAGCAGGGACACCAGGGTGGCTCAGTTGGTTGATCATCTGACTCTTGATCTCAGATCAGGTCTTGATCTCAGCCCCACCTTGGGCTCCGTAGTGGACATGGAGCCCACTTAAAAAAAATCCAAGCAGTACAAAAGATGTGCAGTGAAAAGTGAGTAGGCCTTTCGCTCCAGACTAAGTTGACCTCAGTGGCCAGTTGGTTGCCCTACTCCAACCCCAGCCCCTTACCCAGAGCTAACTATGGTTACCTGTTTCTTCAGTGTCCTTCCAGAAATTTTCCGCACTATACAGCGTATATTTTTAACACCAATGAAAAATGCTATACATGTTGTTTCATACTTGAACTTTCCAGTTACTTCATTTTGATGCTCTTTCCTTATCAACACATCCAATTTTATAGATTTTCTTTTAACTATTATGAGGTATTGCATTGAATGGATATACCATAATTCATTTAAATGTTCCCTTCAAAAACATAAACATTTAGATTATTTCCAGGATTCCCTTTGCCATTACAATGTAATCTACATCATCATATGTGTGTTTCTTTACTTGTATATATCAGTAGTTTGTTTATTGCTGAATAGCATTCCGTCATATTGATATACTACTATTTGCTCATTTTTCTCCTGTTGATAGACATTTGATTGTTTCCAGTTTTTAGCTATTATGAATGAAACTGCTCCAAACATTTGAGTATAAATTTTTGTGTAACATATTTTCACTTCCTTTGGGTAACTACTAGGATTGAAATTAGTGGGTCATGAGGTTTGTGTGTGGTCAACTTTAGTAGACCCTGTCATGTTGTTTTCCTAAGTGGCTTGTAAATTTTCTTAAATAGCAGCACTGTGTGAGAATTCCAGCTGTTCTATGTTCTTGCCAACTCATGGCATTGTACCTTTTCCATATTAGCCATGCGGGAGGATGTGTGAAAGGATGTCATTGTACTTCCAATGAGCATTTCCCTGATCGCTAATGAGTTTGGGGGACTCTTCTTCATATGTTGATTGTCCATTTGGTTATCCTCTCAATGAATGAGTTACCTGTTCACATATTTTTCTTATTGTTCTGTTGCTTTGCCTGTCTGGTTCTTATTTACTTGAAAGAATACTTTACATATTCTGGAAATAACTTCTTTATCAGATATATACATTGAAAATATTATTTTCCTTTCTTTGGGTCCCTGTTCACTCTCTTAACAGTGGCTTTTCATGAACAAAAAGTTCTCAGTTTTAATCTATTCCAGTTTATCAAATTTTTCCTTGATGGTCCATGTGCTCTTGTGTTATTTTATCAAATCTTTGCCTGTTTCAAATTCAGATGGACATTCTCTTATGTGATCATCCTTGCATATAACCATCTGGGATTGATTTTGTGTATGAGAGTTCCCAGTTACTTCAAGGTAAGCCTTCCAACGCCAGAAAGGGAGATGCTGCTTGGCAAAATTTGTCATGTCATTGTTCGGACACTGTGGGCACAGTGAAACAGGAGTTTTGAACAAGGCTAAGAGAGTAAAGAGATGTTCGATAAGCCCGAAAAGAGTGATCTGTTTATTTTACTTACTTTTTTTTTTAAAGATTTTATTTATTTATTTTGGGAGAGAGAGTGCGAGCTTGAGCAGGGGGAGGAGCAGAAGGGGAGGGAGAGTCCAGCAGACTCCTCAGTGAGGGAGTAGCCAACACAGGGCTCAATCCCACAACCCTGAGATCATGACCTGAGCTGAAATCAAGAGTTAGACACTTAACTGACTGAGCCACCCAGAAAAGGCTTCCCACCCTGATGAGGGCTAGCTGTATTCTGCTGTTTGGGTATACAGATTTTTAGGAAGTTCCTGAAACAAATAAGGAAGTAGCTTATAAACTGGTGTCCTTGGGCAAGAATATCTTGGAAAATAAAGTCATAATGAGAGTGCAATGGTGAAATCATGTCAATGTTCATGGGAAGGTGTGGGCTACTGATGGTTGGGGTTCTCACACTCTTTAGTTACAACTTTAGGATCTAGGTGGAGGGAAGGGCTATTCATCTGGTTCTTAGCTACATAAGAAGTAGAGAGAAAGGGAGGAAAGACATTTTTCAAGTGGGATATGGTGAGGAAGATAGTGGCCCTGTGCTGATGAAAGCTATTTTTTCTCTCAGGGCGCCTGAGTGGCTCAGTTGGTTAAGAGGCCAACTCTTGATTTCCACTCAGGTCATGACTCAGGTCATGATCTCAGGGTCGTGAGAGGAAGCCCCACATCATGCTCTGTGCTTAGCAGGGAGTCTGCTTGAGATTCTCCCTCTCCCTCTGCCCCTCCCCCAGCTCACGTGTGCACTCTCTCTCAAAACCAAATCAATCAATCAACCAATCTATCTATCTATCTTGAAAAAAACCAAACGAACCCAATATACTGTTTCTTTCAAGGAGAGGTATGAGGAAAAAGGGCAAGAAACGAATTTCTCTCGGATATCCACCACGTGACAGGCACTTTGCCCCATACTTTGCAATTTTTTTCTCATTTTAATCTTTATGATAATCTCATAGAATAAATATCATTCCCTTTAACTGATTGGCAAAACTGTGACTCAAAGAAGATAAGTAGCTCACACAGACTGGAAAGGACGACGCCAGGACAGGAACCTTGGTCTGCAGCCATCAAAGCCTGTGCTAGACACGGTGCTGCTACTAAGTGGCAGAAGAGAGCCTACTGTGGGCCAGTCTCCTGCCTGTTGTGGGTCCACAAACATGGTGGTCGGCCTCCTCTTGCGCACTGCTCTGGGCCTTGAGCCCTGGGCCTGGGTATGGGCCTCGCTCTCCAGGTCTATTTGTCATGGTGTTGCTTGCACTGCTTTTGGGTAGGGGTTTGCTCTTGGAAGTTCAATTCCAGTTCTCCACAAGTTACCCTGCCTCGAACCCTTCAGAAGCTCTCCTTATCACTGGACAAAATCCAAGGTCCTTAGTACAACTTTGGAATGGTAAAAGAGCCAGACAAGAGGTATAGAAATAAAGGGACCGAGTGGCATAAAGATCCCTTTAAACTGAGAACACTTGGGTTATAGCAGATGCAGAGAGAAACCTCTGGATGTTCCTTAGCTGACTAAATAAGGGCTTCTTGGGAGTTCAGCTGCCATACCCCCTCCTCCTGCCTTTGACAGTCAGGGAGGCAACTGACCTTCAATGTTGTGATATCTCAGGACATTGTATAAAAGGGTCCAGGATCAGAACCTTCCACACTTCTCCATAGTAAGGTCCCTTTCCCGACCCATACCCTGCTAAGTGGACCTATAAACCCTCACCCCTGGCTGTTCATGGAGCTACTCCTTTTGAGCAACTTTCCTCCTGGTAGTCTGTCTGTTGTCAATTCCTTCCCAGGCCCCCGACTACTTGAACATAAGTTGATATTGGAGAAGTTTTCTTCCCAACAGAAGGAGGTGCAAAAGCTAATGGGGTATCATTACCATGACAATATGGTGGTGCTGAGTTATAAAAACCCACAGAACTCACGCAAGTAGCTGGCAAATCATCCTTTCCTGTACAAAAGCTCACCTCTTGTTACTCTTCCCCTGTGCCACTCTGGACCACTCATCACTCTGACTGCAGCTTAAGCTCTGCCTTTTCTTATGTTGATACAAACCTTTTTTGCTTCTAAGAGATCTCCTTCTGGAAACATTTAAAGGCTTCATCTTGAAGCCTTCTGCATCTGTGTTGCCTTCTGCCACACAGAATTAAACCCACTTGTCTCTGTTCCCTGAGCCACGTAACCGTATCATTGCCCCATCTTTGCATCTTTATCCATCATCATCAACCAAATTAGCAATGTCTCCATTCCTTCATGTATCCATTGGCCCATCCATTCACTCTTTTCTGTTCACCCACCATCTCTTCATCCACCTTCCCTCCATACGTGGAAGAAATAATTTCTTTCTAATGCTATCTGTGTCTAACTCGGATATGATCTTTACATGGATCGGATTGATTTCATTTGTTCCGAGGCCATAGAGTAAGAGCCAACTCCAGAAAACACCTCAAAAATGTAGCTCTTCATCCTATGTTGAATTTTACATTGGATTTTTGGAATCCTCCTCAGTACCAGCTCTGGTTACTTGCCCTCTTGATCAAGGGGGAGCAAAGAGGGAAATGTTCAGTCTGAATTTTGAATGAAGAATCCAAGAATCCTGGGTCCTGCTTCTCTTGACCTAGAGGAAACTCAGAATATGTGCAGTGGAGCCCAGCACTGAGAGAATGAAGCCATCAGTTACATCCATTGATTTTAGCTTTAGGGCGATTGTGAACGTAGAAGATCATGTATGTTTTGTAATCATGTGTGTTTCACCATGTATTCAATTACCCTTTTTTTTTTGTAGTCTCAAGAGAAAATGGCTTCTGGTAAGATGGAATGAGAACAAAAACTTTAGAAAGTGACACCAAGCAGTTGGACACAGAAAAAGAAAAAAAACAAACCCAAAGTTTGGAGACTTTTAACTCATCGTTCTTCTTTAGATGTGTTCCATCGCTGAGATAAAAAGAGTATGACATCGTTTTTGACTCTGCTCTAAAATTTTCTTTATGGGAAGGGACTCCCACTCTATCTCAAAAGGTGACACGTTAATGACCCTGTTCCTTGTAAAACATTCGCCAGCTCCTGTTAACACTTGTCAAACCAGAAAGGTCTGGCCTCAAAATAGAACTAGAATTTCTTCCCCCTCCCCACCCCCCACCATTTCCAAGCTCCCTGTGAGAATTGGATGTTGGTGGTTATTATGAATTAAAGGCCCCATTTTCATAGCAACAATTTCAGCCTATATTAACAGATATCAATGTTTCTCTAAAAGGCAGGTATTTTTATTTGTTGAGGAATCAGAGTCTTCTCTGACTCTGGCACCCATTACTTACAGTCTGCGAATGGAGTGATGTACAGCTCATTCTCCCTCCTCAACTGAGGTTGACCGTCTCACTATTTCGTTCATTACACATGAAGTGGGAGAAATGCACACTTCATTTTCTTTGTGGCCACTACCTTATTTTCCCTCTTTTGGTCTGAAGAGAACCAATAAACCTCCTATCTTCAAATTTTCAGAGGACTGCTTTCCATCTAACTGATTCTCAAATGCTTTTAAATGGAAAAAAGAACTGAAAACAGGCTGCTGTTGGGGTGATTTGCAAGCTCTCTGAAATTACTGTTTTTCTGCTTCACAGACCCAGTGACTGACAGTGCCTTACCCCAGATAGACAACTAGTTGGCATTGGCTGGGATGGCACTGTTCAAAATTACTTGTCTTTTTTTTTTTTTAAATGCCAGTTACTACTGAAGGCAAACTAGAATTAATTTTTCATGGGCCAATGGTCTTGCACAGCTACCGTGTACCTGCTGAGTTTATGGACTTTGCAAATGACATTTTCTCTCTCTCTCTCTCTCTCTCTCTCTCTCTCACTATCCCTGGTCTCTCTGGAATTTGTTTTTCATGCTTTTAGCCCTTTCTCATACCTGGCTTACTTTGATAAGAGCAGATCAACTAGCCAACCTGGACTAGGATTTGGAGATGAGGTCCAGTGTTATAGTCAGCAACTGGTATATTGCATTGGAGCCCAAGGTTGCACAGAATCCCCTCTGCTCCCTAACTGTGTCCAGGGCAAGAAGCCACTGGCCTAAGGCCACTGCAGCCCCTCATCCCTCCCCGTAGATCACGGTTTCACAGCCTCAGCACTGTAGACATTTGGCCTTGGATAATTCTTCATTGTAGGGGGAGGTACTGTCCTGTTCATTCACTGCTTCCTCAGGGAGTGACAATCCAAAATGCCTCTAGACATTGCCAAATGTCCCCTGAATGGGGAGGGGATGGTTCCCATTGAGAACCACAACTACAGATACTTTGTTCCTGTGCTCCTTGAGTGGAAGGAAGTTCTCAGAGAGCATTGGGATAAATGGTGGGAAGAACACCAGGAAGATGCACTCTGGGGCACTACAGTCTCTGCTGAGAGCCCAGACCAGTGACTTCACTGGTTGTCAGCCCTGGCTGCATGTTAAAATTTGCCAGAGAGCTTTACAGAATATGCACCATCTGAGCCCAGCCCCAAGATGCTGAATTGATTTGCTTGAGGTTGTGCCCTGCATCGGTGTGTTTTTTCCTTAATCTCCTAAGGTGACTAACGTGTAGATGGAGCTGAGAACCCAAGAAGAAGAGCACAGATCGAGGCCCACTGTATGGGGGTGCTCAGCCCTGCAGCCAGCTGTGTTGACTTTACATTTTGCTGTACCTAAAACCTGGACTCTGTAAGCTGTGCTACAGAGGTGGCCACTTCACCTTTCTTGATAAATATGCTACCCCCACCCCAGGGAGACACCAAGTCCCACACTTGGCTCCCACACCTTTCCCCTCCCCTTCACTCCTCCTTGTCCTGCTCAGGAATCTCCCTTCTGCTTAGACAAATGTATACGCACTTACTTGCCTGCAAAGAAAGTGAAGGAGACCCTCTGAGGAATACAGAAGAAGCCCATTTTTGATTGTATTGGGGCCTGCTTTTCTCACTGATTGAGGCTTTTTTATGATTAACTGGAAGAGGTCCCTAAGTAGGAATAAAATTGGTAAAGCCCAGGGTCACAGCTTTGAGAACTAAAGGATACTTGTTGAGAAAAATTCAAGAGAAAAAAGAAAGGAAGTAGGTCACAGGATAAAGAATAAGCTAAATGGAAAAGGGATGGAGAGGAGGAGGATCTTATATGATGACTTGAAGGTATGTGATTCTGTGGGACGTTTCAAGAAAACTTAGACTAGAAGAAAAGGCAGAGAGACACCAACCAGGGCTTCCAGGCAAGCTGAAGCAAACACCTGGTGCCTATGAGTGAGAAAGACATGAAGATGGCTCAGTTTGAGCCAGAAGCCAAGTGAGGGTTACTGAGTCAGAATGAGGGAGGTCGTCTCTTCCAAATGTCCCTAGGCAGGCAAAGGAAGTCACGTCACTAGACTTAGAGGATAGACTAAGATTGGCGAGTGAACAAACACTTGAATCCATGAGGAAGGATGTTATCATTAAAGGTAGGGGACAACTAGAATCTCCTGGAAGGAAATTTTAGTGCCTTAAACTTGGTAAAGGAGAGGGACTGAATGAAAGCATCCTCTGTTGTGGCATCTGCATGGAACCTATCAGGTGTTCAGATATTTCTCAGTCTGACAAGCTGAATATATAGATGAATTAGATTACTAGGTCATATAAAGTGTAAATCCTCAAGTTCTGGACATCTGATGTACTTTATGGCTAGAGCTAGAGAACTGTAAGAAGCAGGAAACCAGAGATAATGAAGGTGACAGGTAACCAGGGATGTCATCTATGATCATAAAAATACAGAGTGTTCTAATAAGTACTCAATTAATCCCAACAAAAATAAGAAGAACAGAGAAACCAAAAACAGATGGAAAAAGGACAAAGCAAATAGTAAAATGGTAGACCTGAATCCCACCATATAAATAAGTACACTAAATGTAAATGTACTAAACATTCCAGTTAAGAGGGATAGATTGGGGGCAACTGTGTGGCTCATTTGGTTAAGTGTCTGAGTCTTGATTCAGCCTCAGGTCATGATCTTGGAGTCCTCAGATTGAGCCCCTTGTCAGGCTCCATGCTCAGTAGTCTGCTTGAGGATTCTCTCTCTCCCTCCCCCCTCTCCCCCTTTCCCTGATCGTGGACTCTCTCTCTTTCTCTAAAATAAATAAATAAATCTTTTTAAAAAAGAGGGATAGATTGTCAGAAGAGAGAGAAAAAAGCAAAACTCCACCCCAAAATGAAAAAAGTGCTTCAAATATAAACACATAGATAGATTGAAGTAATGGGTATTAAAAGATGCACCATGTAAACAGTATAAGAACACTGGGGTAACTGTATAAATGTAAGATAATAGACATTACTACAAAAGATATTACCATGTTAAAGAGGGACTTTTCATCATGACAAAAGGTCAATTAATCAGAACTGTGTATGCCTCCAAACAATCATAAATGTATATGTCCAAATGACAGATCTTCAAAATAAAGATGCACATTACTAATTGAAAGCAAAAATTACATCATGGTATTGTGAGATTCGTAATGTATATAAATGTAACACATCCAACAACTTTAGCATACAGAGATTAATCTACCCATAAGTTTGCAAGATTCTTTGTATTTTATGTAAGGTGGTATGGCGTTAACAATAAGTAAGCTACAAAAAGATAAAGATGTATGTTCTAATCCCTATAAAAACTATTTAAAATACAAAGTGAAATAGTTTAAAAACCAGTAAGTAGATTAAAATAGAATTCTAAAAAAATGTTTATGTTACACAGAAATACACACATACCCCCACTCTTCACATACCTTTTGCTTTTGGATGATGTATCTACCAACCTGTCAGAGAGGCCATCTTTCACAAAAGTAAGTGCTTTCTTTTTCTAATATGAAATGTTTTCACAATTAGCTGTAATTTTAACTAATTACTACCCGTCATAAACTGTTGCTCTAATCCAAGTGCACTTCTTTCTGTAGCTAGTTTAGAAAGTCTTCACAGTGTGGTTTGTTCTGGCTTGTGAGTTTTATGGATTTTTTTTTAAATTCAAGTTAGTTAACATATAGTGTGTTATTAGTTTCAGGGTAGAGTTTAGTGACTCATCAGTTGCATATTTTGTGGATCTATTTTTTTTTTTCCTGAGAAGGGTCCAGCTTTCATAACCAGGCCTTAATGGAAAGTAATCTGGTCCAATTCTCACTTTCCTGAAGATCCTCATAAAAGTTCCTAGTATTCTGAGATTTCCAGGATGAGTCCTACCAGAGAGAAATCTAAGCAACATTAATATTCCTAATATTTGTAAGGAAAAAAGGAGTCAGCTTCATTGGGGAACAAATTCTCTCACATATACACAAATGACCTGATGCCATTTTGTGATCATGTCTTTGGATCTGTGACCATTTCCACGAATATTGCCCTAGGTGGTATGTTATAATTCAATATGGGGTGTGCACACGGGGATAAGAATTGACATAAAAAAAACTGTTATACTTAAATATCAAATGAAAGGTACAACTAAGAGGTGACTGGAGTAAAATGAATGAGAAAGCACAGCAGATAGGGAGGAGTCTGTGAGGTGTCCCAAGAGTAGTTAGCTTGTGAAGATAGGACAGAATTTTAACAAAGGGAGATGGGTGAGGTGGAGAAAACAGTGTAATTAAAGATGTAGAGGGGTGAACTCCAGTGATCCAGGCTCAGTGAACAATAGGGTAACTCACAGGAAAGAGATCCCGGCTCAGTAAGCAATAGGGAAGGATCAGCACATGGTGATAACTTTGGAGATTCGTGGGAGGTAAGGCCAGAGGTATGTAGACCAGGTTCTGGAGTGGAGGGTTCTGAATACCGAGTCTGAGAATTTTTTTTCTTAATATAATTTGCTCCACGAAATAAGAAAATAGTATGTTTTTAGGCTGGACAGTGCCTTGTTTGGGGTTAGACTTTAGGAAGATAAATGTGGCACCAGTTATATGGGGGGCTGAAAATGGAGCTGAGGTTTTAACATCTGAGCTGGCATCTCCTTTGTCCACATGAAAGCGTTTCCAGGGTAATTACTCTTCTTCCTCGCCTGTTTTCTTGAGGAGAGGACTTCCATCTTGAACGATGGAAACGACTTGAAGACCCAGAATGTCAGATGTGGGAGCCCACAGTGCATTGCGAGCTGTTATGAATGCTTAGGAAAGAGAGCCCAAACAGACCATTTTGGTGAAGGGATCTTTGAATTGTTGATTCCTAAAATAACACTTTACTTGTCTACACAGTTGCTTCCATGCTGTTTATCAGTGGATCAGGACTCCTCAAAGCTTCTTTCTTTCCTCTTTCATTCACGAAGATTTACGGAAACTTTCCATGTGCCAGCCACTGTATCAGGATTTGGGATAGTCGATTTAGTTTTTTAAGTACCCATTACCTAAGATTATTATTATATGCCTTATAATATATTCTGTAATAATCATTATTCTCACTTCACTTTATTTTCGAGGCTCAGGGATGTTAAGTAACTTTCTCAGCGTCACGCAGCAAAAACAAAGCTGAGATCTGGTTTCCAGTATCCTCTCTGGATAAACGCACCACTTACTATCTTCCAATTATCAAGAAGTATCATGTCCCATCACTTTAGGTACATGCACTAAGTCCCACAACAACCCCATTATTGGGTATTATTATCACAAACTGAGGTGCAGAGAGGTGAAGACTTGCCACCAGCGATGTGTGGGAATATTTTCTTTTCGTGGACTGCACTCTAGTTGATAAGGTGCTGTCAGGAACTGAATCGTGTCACCCTCAAAAGCCGTACTTTGAAGCCTAGAGTCCCAACATGGCTGTATTCGGAATAGGGCTCTCCAGGAGGTAAGGAAGGCTGAAGAAGGTCATAGGACACGGCCTTAATCCAATATGGCTGGCGGCCTTCCAAGAAGAGGAAGAGACACCAGGGATGCTCACACAGGGACAAGACCACGTGAAGACGTAGTGCTAAGATGTCCATCTGTACGCCAAAGAGAGCGGCCTCACAAAAAACCAAACCTGCCCATGCTCTGAGCTTGGACTTCCAGCCTCCAGAACTGTGAGGAATAAATTCCTGTTTTTGTAACCAGCCCACCTGTGTTGTTTGGTCCCGGGAGCCCGAGCTCCCTGGTACAGGGGCTTTATGTGTTTTTGCTGCTATTTATTTTATTTTATTTTTATTTATTTATGTTTTATTTATTTTTTAATTTATTTTTTTACTTTATTTTATTCTGTTTTTTATTTTGCTGCTATTTCTAAGAGAGCATGCTCTTTGGTTTGTCGCTTTGCTTTCGTCAAGTACAGACGACGAATCCAGGGCAATGTCATTTATCGACTTTCACCCCATCATCTTCGTATCCCACTTGTTTGAAAAAATTTAAAACTAGAGGATGATTCATTCTTGAAGCAGAAACTTTGTGATATCACAGTGTGTGGCCCCATAGGCAGACCCCTGCTTAGACCTGCAGTTTGGATAGAGATTTTTTTGTTTGTTTTTAATGGAATAATTGAGTCATTGATCTTGAGCAGAAAACGTAAGTGATTCAGAGTTCATTTTTTAAATATTAAAATCATTTTTATAACCACAAATGTACTCAAATCTCAGTTATTAAAATGCCCTGGCTTCTTGGAATCCTGGAACACCCAAAAGCCCACTTATTCGCTGTGTGATTGGGAGGAGGCGCTCTGAATTTCACTGAAACCCGCTTTTCTGAGCTTGGAAACAGATGCGTATATTGCAGGATTGTGATCAAGATGAGCAGTAACGTCCATGAAACGCTGGGCAAAGAGCTTGGCTCGTGGAAGACGTGGGGCAGGTGCCCACTGCTGCTGTCTTGAAAGAGCAGGAGATGGAGGGTATTTCCAGGATGCAGAAATGGGTGGGAGCCGTCCGGGCTGAAAAGTCACGGGCCTGGGGAGCCTTCCCTGAGGGCTTTCTCGTGGAACCCCGAAAGCAGAAGTGAGCTTGGTTGAAGCTGCCCCTGGCATCTCTGGGCTGGAATTGCCAGAGTCGCTGCACTCAGGGCTCTTTCTTGTGGGATGATTTGGCTTTTCAGGGAATTGAAGGCTAAGAGCCCAGCTGTTCGTACAACTAAAAGTGAAAAGCAAGGTTGATCCAGTAGAAGGTTCTCTAACAATTGTGCACTTAAAGCAAGGCTTGTGCAAAAACATGTGTCATTGAGGATGGGTCTGGTTCTGCTCTGTGTCTCCTCAGGAAATGGGGGTGGAATGGCTGGGTCAGGGCCCTTTGAGGGGATCCAGGAAGGGAGGCCAGAAGGTCTTGCTTGTGGACCAGACTTGTTTTAGGATTGGCCTCCAGCTGGGACAGGATTGCTGGGAGAAAACTATTCCTCTCCATATTGGCCAACACAGCAAGGCTGTCTGTAGTGGCCATACTGCTCAGAGGCAGAACCATAAAGTAGGTGTTGCCTGATTTCGAATCACCTTATTCCTTATTTAGAGGCCCCAAAGCCCAAATGCCCTCCTTCGTGCCCCTAGACCTCTTCAGTAATTGTCCTGTCACTTCCTGGAACCTCCCCTGGGTCTCTCCACCAACGCCTACTGGTGGCACGTTCTTTCATTTAACCCACCTGAGTGTCTTACTCCCTTAGCATAAGGTTCCCCGCCTTGTCAGTGGTCATTCCTTGTTTGATGACACAAGGAATCATCTGGAGAGCTCCTGTACAAAACCAATGGCTGAGCCCCGCCCCAAGAGGACCCGCCTCCACGGGACTGGGAGGTGGGGCTCGGGAGTCCATAGCTGAACAAGACTGCGGGTCCTTCTGGTCTGGGGTCGGGTTGCGGAACCATAGCTCGGGCAGACTGGAGAGGTCATGAGCTCTCATTAGGTACACCAGTCGCAAAGTTGGCCTTAGCTAACTCATCAGCAACCTCCTTAGAGGGCAAACTCTTGTGCCCGTGAAAAGCTCTGGGGCCCTTCGGGAGAGGGTAGGTCGGAGATCTCGCTAGCTGTGCTCTGGGCAGTGCGGGAGGGACCCACGACAGCCTGGACAAGCGTTGCTCCTTCTCGAGCCACGCCAGTGCAGAGGGCTCTCTGTGGGGGACAGGCGGTGACGTCGCGGGGACGCCTGTGATCACTTCCAGACGCAACGGTCCGTTAGCGTCCCCCGCCCCCTCCCCCCTCCCAGGGGCCGGCGCCGGAGGAAACGCGAATTCAGGAAGCGTCTCTATCTGCGGTGTGCGGGCTGGGACGAGGGGTTGGGAGCATTTTGCTGTCTATTCACGCTGGATGGAAATGTGAGTTGCGAGAATCGCATGGAGAGAATCTCCGTTAAGACTAACTCGGGAAATTCTCATCATAAGAGCAATGCCAGGAATTCACAGTAACAGGAATAGTACTAGACACCGGGGTGTTTTCTCCCTCACTTTCTGTGCTGAGCTGCAGCGCGCAACCACGAGGCCGTGAGGCGCGACTTCTTGGTCCCGCAGCCCCCCGCCTGCCCATGGCTCTCCGTCCGGGCTCCCACCCTGCTGGAAACGCTGCCATCGGGGCTCCGTCCCGCCGCCCACGCCGTGCACCCTGCACTGACGCACTGTCACTGCCAGGCAGCAGGGCCCCTGCGCGGGGACCTCCCCTCCAGGACTGACCCCTGCGCGCCCTTCCCCATCTCCACAAGCCGCAGAAGGGTCCGGGGCCCCCAGCCTCGGGCAGTTCCACCCTCTCTCGGGCTCCTCCTGGCGCCCGCAGATGGCCCGCGGCCCTGCGTCTTGAGTGTATTTCAGAAACCATGATTATGCCCAAGTTACACAGACCGGAATCCGGCTCTCTAGGCTTCGCCTCCTATCCCGACACGAGTGGTTGCCAAGGAGTTTCGGAGGCGCTGGTCCCGCTGCCGGGCAGAGGGGGCGTCCACGTTCCGCAGCAGCCCCAGTTGCTTTGCAAGGAGACCAGCATGTTCTTATTCTCTGTAACATGCATTACGCTCTCCCTTCCTTCACCGATTCTCCACACTTCCCACGCACTGTCTTTTTATTTACTTTTTTAACCCAGAAGAATACCGTGTTCCCTGCTCTGCTCATATTCACGTTGGAGGAACAGCAGCACGCCGTCGGACAGAGGTGGCTATTAATATAGTCTGGATAACAAGCACACAGCTCAACCCAAGGCTCCCTCAGGGAAATAGAAGGCATGGAAGAAATAATGCCGTGCAGGGAAGGTCGGGGGAGGAACGGCTCAGCTAACCCATCACACAAACATTAAAAATAAAATTAGAATAGATAGCCTATGATTTCTCAGCTAGGCAGAAGCAAGAGAAATTGAAAATATTATTTCTAAGCATTAATGGCTTGTCTCCAAAGAATGGCTTCTTTTCTTCCATCTGATGACAGCGTCCTTCCCAAAGGTCAGCCTCACGCTCATCCAGAGTCAAGATGGGCAGGGCCTCAGTTCTTCTCTCTCGGACCAAGGTGGGCAGTTTCATCAGCCTGGGGGGCGGAGGTCAATGATGAGGTCAGTTGCCAAGGCTCATCCTGGAAACTGGTGCTGGGGTGTTCTGGAATAGGTAGGTTGGTTGAGTTTCTAGCCGGGGTATATAGCAGCCATCTGTGTGGAAGTTTCTATAATGTGGTAGGCAGAGCCCAGGCCAGGGAGGCAACCTGCCTAGTTATGAAGTCCAGCCCTACCTCTTACTAGCACTTCTCAGTTGCATTATCTTTGGGTGCCTCAGTTTGCTCATCTGCAGAATGGGAATAAGGTAGACGCTACTGTATAAATTTGTTGGGAGGCTTAGGGGAGTGGGTGCATAGAAAGTTCTGAAACAGCGCTGAGCACAGAGATATTATGATTGTTAATTGCTATTACTATGTTTACTGCTTTAGAGAGCCCGAAGCCCATTTTACTAAGAAGCTACATGGCTCAGTGGAAAGCGCTCTGGGGCAGCTCACCGGGGATCTGCAGCCCCCTGTCTGCTCTGCCCGATGTTCCGTGTGTGTGGTGTGCTTCCTGACCTTCTGGAATCCATGTCGTCGATCTGTCAACTGGGAGCGCAGACGCCTGGCTTATGTGTGGATTTCTCTGGATTGCCATGAAGATGACATTAAATGCAAAATGCCCAGGATCTAGGCAGACCTAGCGAAGTATAATTTCTCTACTCCCAATGTCTGATTTACCTTCCTTTCCTTCCTGCCAAGTGGATCAAATCCAATTCGGGCATCACATTGGATGTAATCGGTCAGACACAGAGATGTCAACTCATCGGAGCGCACGGCCATCCAGCAACCTGGACCCTGTATTCTCTGGATTATTAGCAATCTCATGAGTTTATTACGGAATCCTATTTCAAATTTATGTTGGTATCTCTGATGTGACGTGTATCTAGTATCAAATATATCCCTTGTCACCATCTGACACCATGTATACTTACGTGCTATTTGCTGGTGAATGACAGTATACCTCTTCCACCCTCTGGAATGGGAACTTCATTTATTCCAGGGATTTCTAGGCCTGGGGTGTAGGACAGAGTCCGACTAGAGATTAGAACTGACCCTTTCCCGGAGGTGGGGAGAGGGGAGCATATTTATAGCAGGCCCGTTGACTGAGCCAAGCCAAATGAAGAAAAGGAAAAAGGTAAAAAGCTCCTCTGGCCTCCATTGACAGGACGACTGCTCAGGGGAGGAGAGCCGGGAAACCGTGGAGTCAGCCTGACCAGTGCTGCGTGGACCACGGAGACTCGTATTTATTTAGGAGCAGGTTGGCTTGAGTTCATTGAGTGAGAATGACATCCCCCGCTAGGACCGGCCCTGTGCCTTCTATCTCTCATTCATCAGCTAATTCCTACAAGTGCTGTGTCCTGGGCTTGTTTTGTTCCAAATACATCTTTTCTCCCCTCCGTGAAATGGAGCGGAGTTGACAAGAAGTTCTGATAATTACTCCCTGAACAATAAATCACTCTGCTGCTGAACTGTGTTCACTCAACGTGGGGCATGAATGTGTTTCAAGGGAGCCTCTCTCAAGACAAATGGCACCAAGTGCTGTGGTTACAACTCAAACAGACGTGCCGACAGGGCTGTCTGGAGGCTGGAGCGGACGGCCAGACAGGCGGGAACATTCCAGAACGGCACTGTGGCGGGTGTGGACAGAGAGAGGGAGGGACTCTCTTGCTGCTTGTCCTTTGGAGAAGCGTAGGGATAGGCACAGAAAGGAGGGTGTTTGGTGTTTACTCATCCCTTCATTCCTTCCCTGGCTCATCAGACCTGCCGACATCTGGCCAGCACATGGCCATGTGGGTGGCCGGTGTTTGTGGCCAGCTTCTGTGGGACGGGTCTGTGCTGACTGTTGCTGGCTTTGCTTTACCAGATGGTAATTATTGTGAGGATTGCCCCGTTAATAAAATCTTGTCGAGCACCCCCTATTTTCTAAGTACATTGGAAAGTACTGGAAGTACCTGTCCTCAAGAAATTGACAAACTGGCTGGGGTAGGGGGTTGCATAGCTTAACGTTTTTTAGAAGCTTTAAATTGATAGAAGTGGAAGAAGCACCAAGCCCGGTGTTCGAAGAACCGAGGGAGGCTTTTGAGACCAGGACCCAGTGAGTGGGACCGTTGAAGAAGGAAAACGGGACACAGAATCACAAGAGTGTGGCCCACTTGGGAAATGGCAAGGTGGGTCAGTGTAGGGAGCACCAGCATGGCATGAGCTGTGTCTGGGGAAATGACGGCATGAAGGAATTTGATTGATTGTTGTAATTCTCTTGCTAAAATTTTAAGCAGTAGATGATGAGATGTTATTTGCAACGTAGAAAAACGTCTCCAGCTTGAGACGAGAATACCAGAAGGACAAGGGAAGGAAACCAGGAATGGAACACGAGTCATTCATTCATTCAACAGCTATTTTTTGGATGCCTGCCATGTGCCAGGTGACGGCCTAGGTCCTGGGGATATAGTAGTGACCCAAACAGCTTACGATGAGAGAGTCCAGTTTAAATAAATAGACACCAAAATAAATATATATTTACAAATTGCGGTGAATGCTCTGGGTGGAATTCCACAATGTCTCAGTCAAACATGGAGGGGGAAGGGCTCCACCTCTGGGGTGGCCAAGAGAAGGCCTCCTTAGGCAGTGGCATTTATTCGGGGACCAAAGGATGAGCAGGAATCATCCTGGCTAGTCTGCAAAGCATGTCTGGAAGCAGGGAAATCTGCTGGGAAGCTGGTTCAGTTGTCCCTGGCAAGGAAGAGGCGGTAGCATTGGAAATGTGGGCAAGACAGCTGATTCGATATGTGCTTTGCAGATAAAGTTGGCAGGATCTTGGCAATCTGGGTGAGAAGAGATGAGGCTATGAATCAATTCAGTGGGAGGCAGTGTGGATTTGAAAGTGGTTTGGAGAGGAAGATGCAGAAGCTTGATCATGAATGGGATGGGAGGTGGGTCGTGAAGGCAGAGCCTAGGATGCTTTCTGGTATTCTGGCTCCGTAACTTGGGTAGACAGAGGCACGATGAACCGTAAACAGGAGTGGGACTGACCATTGCGTCGGTCCCAAGATGTGACTGAGAAGCCTGTGGCTTCTCCAGAGAGATGTTTCTGTCTATCTGGTAGGCACGCAAGGCTTGGGCTGGGAATTGTAGCCTATAGGAACCAAGGTATGAGGGTAAATGAGTTCACCCAGAATATGAGTAAGATTTGGGGGACACCACTGCCGAGCCAGGTGCCTAGAATATGAACCAATCCTGTGGTGCTAAGTGCGACCCTTTCATTGAATATGAAGGTGGAAGCAAGACAAGAATGGTGGCAAATTAATAATTGCTTCTTGATATCTTTCTTTACTTCCCAGTGACCCAAGGGTGGGGGACAGGCTTAATCTGATGCAATTTCAACCTTTTCATTGAAAGCCCATTATCTGATTAACAAGGCTTCTCTCTGGGGATTGAGATTAGGAAGAGAAGGTTGAGGGAAAAACTTTACTTCTAATGTTATAAAATTCTTTTTTTTTCAATTTTGTTTTTTGTTTGTTTGTTTTAAAGATTTTATTTATTTATTTCACAGAGGGAGAGAGATCACAAGGAGGCAGAGAGGCAGGCAGAGAGAGAGAGGGGGAAGCAGGCTCCCCGCTGAGCAGGGAGCCCGATGCGGGCCTCGATCCCAGGACCCTGAGATCATGACCTGAGCCGAAAGCAGAGGCTTTAACCCACTGAGCCACCCAGGCACCCTTTTTTTCAATTTTGTATTGCAGTGATCAAATTTACTTATATAAACAAAAGACAGAGTTCTGATATGATAGATTGGGCTTCCCCTCACATGGTAAATAAAACGCACCTGCTGTGAAAACTGAAACGTGTCCATCTTGCATTGACATCAATTCTTAAAGAAGGAAGGAAATGGCTCCTCTACAGCAATTAGTTATGGTTCCTGAATTGGCCACTATAAATGAGATCCGGTGAATTGGAGATGACCGAAGAAGTAAGGCCAGGATACTCCGGACTCCTTGCTCACAGCCTAGGGCTTGTTCAGGGGGCATCTCCTCATTCCAGAAACATACTGATATGTGTTCCCAACATGTGGAGGGCTTTCTCTGAGGCCACAGGTGGTAGAATTCTTTGGGGGGACAATGGATTGCGTGGAAATCGAGGGGGAAGTAGGAAGCCTTGCCAAGAGAGGCTATCGACAAGACTCCACCTTATCTTGGACCCAGGGAGATGTCCTGCTCGTCGATGATGCTCTTGCAAAGAACATTTCCCAGCTGTCTCTGTGCTCTTGAGTGGCTTGTTGAAAAACAAAAGAAGGGCACATGCCTGCGTCTGCAATGATTTCTTTCCTAACGGACTCTGGAGAACAGTCAGATCTTTTCTACTTTAATGGAAGACATTGATTTGTTTATGACTCAGGGAAACTTCCCCACCAGACTCATTTCTCCGACTCTGCTCAGGTTGTTGGTTGTTTTCTTCTTGGCGGGGGTGTGTGTGTGTGTGTCAAGTATTGTTTGATGATCTCATTCCTTCTACAAACTATGGGACAATATTCAAAGATTGTGGCTGATTACAGAGCTCCTTTTGCTATGGTTAACACTCAGTAACATTCTTAAAGAAAGACAAAATGTGCTAATGAGATTCTTTTAAACAGCAAGATGAAAGGAGTTTTTGCAGAAAGAAACCGAGAGTTGGGTTTACCGTTGAATAAAAGAGGTAAGAGCAGCAGGCAGCCATAGGCCCGGATTCAATTGGAGTCCTCAATTCTCAGATGTGACTGTTAGTGGTGCTCTGTATTAGTTCAACTGCATGTTTTATTCTTAAGCAAAGAAAACCGAAAGAAGCCACTTTAAAAGAAGATCAGGGTAAGGAAAATGTGTTCATTCCAATGAAAGCTGTCTTTTCTCTTTGAGACCTCGAATTGTCCTGAGCCATCTCGCTGCACGGGCCATCCCGACTGGCCTTGCGGGCTCGCGGTGGGAGGAGCAACTGACGAGTTGAACGAGGCAAAGGAGAAACCGGGCAATTGGTTAATTGGGTTTTTTTTTCCTGTTCATCTGTGCCTTTGATTTGTCATACCTCAGATGTACATTAATAAGTTGGCAGATCTCTACCATCTGTGTGATAGTGTGCTAGAAAACTGGGGGAGAGAGGAAAAGTAAATCAAAGAAAACGTCCTTCATCTTACAGAGAGATAATTTCACTCAAAATGACTTTTAGACATTTCTGAAACTATTTCAAATGAAGTCGGCTGCTAGGAATGGCAGAAGCTGAATGTAGTAGATGGGGAAGGGAGGAAATTAGATGCTCTTTATTTTATGATTATACACAGGGGCTGAGGGTCGCGCCCTCACTCCTAAGACATGGGTGGCTTGTGTTGAACAAGGGCAACCAGATGATTAAAGCGTTGATCCCCTTTTTTGATGACCCTTAATGATGCCACATTGCATGAGCCAGAGTGACAAAACCTTGCTCAGTCACACAGCTGGTTCCAGACACCTTAAGGTCTCGGACATAGGTAATGGCTAGTTCTGGGGTCACCAACCTGAGATGTGAGGTCCATTTGGGGGTGCAAACTCTACCTGGGTGTCTTCTCTCTGGCAAACGGTCTGTTGGATGCTGTGGATTCAGGTTTTCCTCCACATGTGGATCTCACTAGACCCCATGAATTTTCCAAACTAGAATCACTTGAACCCCAACTCTGGTCAGTTACAGGAAAATCTGTTCTCAGATATTCAAGAATATCTGAGAGGCCTTAGGAATGTCTTAGATGTTTCCCCGTGTCTGGGGTTGTCCGCTGCCACCCAGCTCAGGAGCATGGTGCGATCTGCTCCGACCACGATCTGTTCCAACCACAGTCTACACGGACTCTACTGCAGTTTGCCACCCTCAGTGCTGAGAGCTTCTCTCTGGCGACCGCTGCTTTCTCCATGTCTTCAAGCTCTAGTCCACTGTGACCTTTAGCCAGTTTTTCTTGAAGTTACAGGTTCAGGCCACCACACACACACTCCCCAGGGACAGTGGCAATTTCTGCTCCCTTCAGAGGAATTGTTGATCCCCCAACTGCTCTTCGAGTGTTTTTACCTCATGTTTCCTCTAAAGAAATGTCAATTAAATGATATAACCCATCATCAGCCTTTCCCCAAATGTATTATTTAACCTAAAATGACCCCATGAGTAGGACGTGAGCCTGAATTGTTCTGAGCCAAGTCTATTTGTTTCCTTTCTGTAGACTCTCTTTCAGCTTCAGGTGAAACTTGGGCTGGTTCCTTCATTCCCGCATCTCTGCACTTGGAGTTCTCTCTCCCCAGGGGAGACTTCCTGAGCTGAAACACTGGCGCACACCATCTTGCAGGACCAGTGATGGGTATCTCAGAGATAACTCCACACAGAGGAGCAGTAACATTTGCTGAGATTAAGTTCAACTAACATCACAAACATGCCCATACCCAAAAGGAGCACTTGGGCTTCTCCTGGTAAAGCATCTGTGGTTGAGGACCTCACGGTGGTACGGGAACAAGATCTGTATTTGCCTAGCCTAGAGGGTGTGGGGGCGGATACCTTGGAACAAAGGGCTGCCTACCATCAAAATACATTAGAGTTGGAATTCTCTCAGTTTTCTCATTTTAGTCTCAAGAGTTTCAACTATGAAGACTTGTCAGTGGTTGCAAATGGTCAGCCCAGTCATGAAACCCAGTGGATTTATGGACTTGACCACTCCCAGCCCACTGCACCTACTCATGCATCTGGTATGGAGCTTGATCTGGGTGACTAAGTCATAGGTGATGCCCTCTGGTGGTTCATGGTCAAGGAAATAGGGGTTCCCAGGGGAGTGGTCCACACAGTGCTGCCAGCTGGACCATTAGCCTCCAACCATCCAGCAAATATTGCCAAGTTCTCCTCCTTGAGCCCCTTTCAGTTCTGCTTTGGGGAGCCTGCAAACTAACAGCACTTGTGGTCATGACCAAGTCTTGGTCACTTCCGCATTGCCATCAGCCAGGGCCAAGTCCAGATCCTGCCTGGGCATGTGTCCTTTGTTGCTGCTGGCACCATTCTTGCTTTCAGTCTCGCCACTGTGCCATTGTGGCCACCTGTGCTGGAGTAGACAGGACTGCCCCTCGCCCAGCCCAAGATGCCTCCACTCTTTTGGGCTTTCCCTTCTCTCCAGCAGAATAGGTTACCAAAGATCATCCTCCTCACTATTTTAGCGTTTGTCCACTAGACTTCCCAGGAACTCGGGCACTGGGGTAATGGTACCCTGAGTCTGAGTAGGACAGATCTCATCCCCGTTCTTTCAGAGTGCTTGCTGCATTTATTTAGAGAATTAGGAAGATTGCCAGCACAGAGCCAAGCAGTAGTTCAGGCTGTTCCCATATTGTATGCCTCATGAGCCAACATATCAATTGCTGCCTCTTTCAAAGCATATTGTAGTCTTCTGTTTTTGGCAAGATTCTTCCTGGAGTTCTGTACCATCTCCAAACAGCTTCATGAATCACCTTGTGGCTTTGGTCCACAAAGCAGCACATGCTAATTGCTGCATTCTATGATAACTGTAGGGTACCGTATCTGAGATTTAGCTTATATTTATGGTCCCAGAATAATTAATTTATGCAATTATTCACTCATTGAAGGAGCACTTACTATAAATCTACTACAGACTAGGCCAAGTGGTTAGGAGGGTGCAAATAGACTTGGGACATGGTTCCTATCTTCTAGTAGCTTCTGATCCAGATGGACCAGTTCACACTGAAATATGTGCAACCATCTCTGTTTCCATCCTCACTAGGAATGTGACCTTGGGAAGGAAGATCTTTTAAAGCCTATGGGCCTCAGTTACTTCAGTGAAATGGAGATTAAAAACACTTGTGATGGGGTGCCCTTGTTGGCTCAGTGGGAAGAGCATGTGACTCTTCATCTCGAGGTTGTGAGTTCGAGTCCCATGTTGGGTATAGAGATTACTGGGGGGGGNTGGGGGGGGGGGGGGGAGCTTTTAAAAAAGCCTACCTGTGGTGTCTGCCTCCCTGAATTATTGGACAGAGCAGGTTTGAGGCAGTCAGTACCAGAGATCAGAACTGGACTGAATGGGGCAAAATAACAGATTCTCCAGGACAGCCTCAGGAGGGACTTCTTTTTTTTTTTTTTTTTTTTTAAAGATTTTATTTATTTATTTCACAGAGGGAGAGAGATCACAAGGAGGCAGAGAGGCAGGCAGAGAGAGAGGGAGAAGCAGGCTCTCTGCTGAGCATGGAGCCCGATGTGGGACTCGATCCCAGGACCCTGAGATCATGACCTGAGCCGAAAGCAGAGGCATTAACCCACTGAGCCACCCAGGCGCCCTCAGGAGGGACTTCTTAACCATCCAGGATGACTGCCAGAAACATGCTGCTTCACCCTGCAGCGAGCTCTCATCCCTGCAGGCATTCAGGCTCAGAGCAGCTGGGTCTTGGAGATGCTGCAATGAGGTTGCAGAACTTGCCCTCATCCCCCACGGAGCTGCGAAAAACAACAGATGAATTCACAATGCACAGTGGTCTCAGTCTTTGTTTGGGTGTCTTTTTAAGTAGAAGACATTCCTTGGGCACCTGCTACTTCCCAAACCCTGTGTGCTGTTTCCAGAGGGACTGAACCAGTGAGGAGAGCATTGTCCTAGTCCTCACTGTGGCAAACACTCTGTTGAGGCGATGGACACATACATGATGCAAGGGAGTGAAAAAAGGCAAAGAAAATTACTGGGGGGCTAGGGGACACCTGGAGTCCAAAGCTCTGGGCTTCCACTCTGGAACATGGCTAATATGTTCTTCTACATTATTTTAGGGCCAGGGTTTATGGAAAGAAAAAGAATTTTACTAGGCCTTGGAGCAGGAAGGATATCATAAGTGCCTAAGTGAGTGAGCTAGACAGGAAATATAGCACCTTGCACTCAAATTTGGGGTGGACGGCCCCTATAAAATATTTTGCCCCTCCACGTTTGGCTTAAATTATTTTTATTATAAATCTATTTTAATATTAATATAAAACCAAATATAATTTTTAAGGATTATGGAGTAGCATATTTATGAATTACATGTGAACTAAACTACGAAACCAATAATATTCACATGTAATTTAATTTTCTTTGATGGGCAATGTTTTCCTGAAACTAAATTGCATACAAGGGACTTAAGAATGGGGTTTTGGTTCTTTCTTGTCAACTTGTCTGATGACTTTCCCCAAGATGGACCATTGGTTGAGTGACCATCATTGTGGAAGGTCGGCTGCACAGTGATTAAAATCATGGGTGTGAAAGCCTGAGGTTGCCACTCAGGACTTATGCGGCCTTGGAAAGTTGCTTAACTTCTCTGTTCCTTGCTGTCATCATCTGCAAAATGAAGGTGAAATAGTAGGCCTTACTTACCTCTTATGGTTTTAGTCAGAATTAAAGGATGTGAAGTATGTATGTGAATAAATAATTATACAAAGCACATGGAAGAGTGTCTGGTACAGAACATTAAGCAAGTGCACTATTAGGATCAGGCTGTTTAAATGTTCTTTTTAAATTATGATCTTATTTTATATCAATGATGCATTATCTCCATAAGCCAATTAATGAAAAAGTGGCCCCAAATATAATGATGAAAAGTAAAGATGCCATTTAACGAAAAAAGTCATCATTGCATATTTGTCACTATGTCATTGCCAATGAATTCTCCCAAGAAGGTGAACCTGATCCTGTTCTGTCCCTACGTTTCTCTGTTCAAACTACTGTGAAATGTCTGTATGGTCTTCTGCCCAAGGATCTGGTCTTCACCTTGCATACTGATCAACACAAGAACAGGTGCCCAGCCTCAGATCATGCTATCCTACATCATCATCTTCCTCCAGATAATGATAATATTACTTTTTAAAAGATGATAAATATATCAAGAACATAAAATTCTTGTAGACTGTGGCCCTTGTTTGAAATACACTGTTCTTGGAATTCAGGCAAAGAGCAGAAAATGTTGTTTAGAGTCATTAGTCAAGGCTTTTGAAATATTGCCTAAGTACCATTAAAAATGCTGAACACCATGCTAAGCCCTTTATAAATTTTTTTCTTTTTTTAATCCTCAGAACCATCCTATGGTGGGGACATCTTTACGACAGGCAAACTGAGGTTTAAAGATTAATCTGCCACACATTATTGAAGTAAGTGGAAGAACGAAGAATCTCCAGGTTAGTGGCCTGCAAAGTCACAACTGTCACCCATCATCCCAACAGGATGTTTGGACATCCTTGGAAGGGACAGTGGGATGTTTCCTCTAGAGTGGGAGCAGAGATGAGTTTGGTTTTCAAGACTGCAGCAAACCTGTTTCTTCTGCCATACGTGGCCTTTGCCTACCAGCAGGAAAGTCATTGCATTACCCCTTGGCACTGGGCCTAAGAAACCTGACCTCCCAAATTTGAATTAAAACAAAGGGAGAAGGAGAAGCTGATTATCCTAAGGCAGTTCTGAGCACATCCAATATTCATTCAGGCTTAAAGAGGTTCACAGTCACTATTCTAGAAATACATGTTGAAAAGTGATAAGGAACCTCCAATTACATGAAGCTTGGGTCTTATTATGATTTCTTAGAATTATTAAACAACAAGATACAGATTTTTAGTGAATATTAACTGGGATATTTACAACATAATAATAGCCATCATAGTTACTGTAAACAAAGACTATATTGTAAAACAATGAGAGACCACTAAGAATTATTTACATCAATGGTTTTCTGCTACTGCACAGAACGCTGTTGTTCAGAATATTCCACAGGTTAGCTTTGACCCTATTGCTGTGGCTGAGATAATTGGATTTTTTTACTCCTCTGCCTGGAACTTTTCCAACCAATGGTCCCAATTGACCTCTACTCTCTACCTCATGGCAGGAACTTGTCAAAATTAAGAAAGAAATATGACTGTGAACAGAGAAAGAAGATATGGTATATTTATATAATGGAATACTATTCAGGTATAAAAAAGAGTGAAATCTTGCCATTTGTGACAACATGGGTGAACCTTGAGGGTGTTATGCTAAGTTAAGTCAGCAGGTGGAGAAAGATAAATAGAAATGATTTCACTTTTATGTGAAATCTGAAAAAAAAACACAAAGAAACAAAATAAAACAAAAACAAGCTCGTAGATACAGAGATCAGACTCGTGGTTACCAGAGGGGAAGGGGGTTGGGAGGTGGGTGAAGGGGGTCAACTGTGTGGTGAGGGATGGTAGTTAGAGGTGCTCATAACTTTGTAGTGCACAGAGATGTCGAATTATAAAGACGTACATCTGAAACTAATTTTTAAAAAATTGTGAGGTTTATTACCATCACCTTTTTAAGATTCTGCCGTAAAGAAGACTATTTGCACTTTATCATATTTCCCCTGAAACCTCTTCATTAGTTTTCCTTTCTTAGCAAGAAAGTGGCTAGTCGCTCTATGATTCTGTGACCAGCTGAAAATATATTGTTAACCATACAGCAGTTGTTGTAACTTGGATAAAAGACCAGCAATTTCTCTCCCCTCTGCTATCTTTAACTTGGGTAATCATAACAGAAAGACCGAAGGAGGTGGTTTTATTTTATAAAAGGGAAGTCTGGAAAAGACAAAAAAAAAACCCACTTTCCACAAATAAGACACACATCGTAAGGTGGAGGTTGAATATGCCTTCAGCTGACACAGGAATGATTTTCTCTGCAGCGTTTTCTCTGCATCCCACTCTGTGGGGTGTTGTAACTGCAGTTACACTATAAGACAAGGTTGCCTTTAGATGTCATTCCTAAGGATGAAAAGACGATCACAGAAAGGAGAAAATTGAGAAACTGTCAGAGAAGAACTCCCCCACCCCTCACCTCAGCATACATGCTTTCGTTGGAGAGTTCTTTCATATTTTCAAGGAACTGACAATTCATGGGCTGTATAAATTGTTCTAGAACAGAAAGAACAAAGCTTCTCTCTTCTTTCCTGGTGTCAGTTCAACCCCGTCACCAATAGGAAGAACACATGGGACTTCCTCCGAAATGTAGAAGCAAACACCCTCACTATGATGTGGGCAGATAAAACACAGCGGTATATCTAGAAAAAGAATGCCTGGAGATCAGGGCCCAGGAATATAAGTACAGCTTAATATGAGAAAATCTATGAACATAGTATACCCTTTTAATAGCTTAATTTATATTATATGTGAAAAAAATGATGATATTTAACATGTATATCATCAGGTCCCAAATTCTCATTAAAATGGATGACAGGGTGCCTTATTGTAAGACATGACATATGAAACAATAAATGACACACACATGTTACACACACACCAATCACGCACATGTGTATAACATATCAAACATATCAACCACCCTCATCCACACAATGTATCATACATGTGTGAGCACCTTTTATAGCACGTGTGACAAATACACACGTTTATGTCGTAGCACACATTTCATAAATAGGTACATAATACAAAACACACATCAATCACATGCATGTGCAAATCATATCACAAACACACCAATCACATGTGTGAACACACCACACCACACACACACACCAATGACATGTATGTGCAATATTATACATATGACATTCAGGCATATATCCTACTACAACACACCACCCACATGTGTGCTCATCATATCATACACACACATCAATCACGTGTGTATGCATCATACTTCAGACTTAAATCAGCATTCCATATGCGGGTAAGACAAAGGCAGTTAGTATTATCAGATGATATGATCATCTACCTGGAAAATCCAACAAAATCCAGTGAGAAGCTCCTAGAAACAAGAGGAAACCCAAATAAGCTGCCTGGTTACAAAATGAGGGTACAAAAGCAATAGCATCTTGACTTATAAATTAGTATATCATAGTTGAGACACACAGAACAGTATAAGAAAACTATATAAACATCTGTGTACCCACAATCTGGCTTCAGAAATACAATGTTGCCCATGGAGTTGAAGCCAGTGTCTTCCCCACCAGTCACATTCTTTCCTCAGAGGTAATCCTCATTAGGAATTTGATGTGTATCACTTTTGTGTAGCTTTTAACACTTTCGTTTAATCTATATGTATTCCTAAATTCCTTACTGTTTGTTTGAAGCCTCCACAAGGTGGCATCTTATTGAAAGGGTTCTTTTTTGGCTTGCTCGTGAGGTTCATTTGCGTTGCTTCATCGGCTTCTAGTACATGCATTTCAATGCTATGTATCATTCAAGTGCATGAATATAGCTCTACTTAGCCCAATATTTGCTGCCATAAACATTCATGTACACGTTCTCTTTTTACAAATGTGAGTGCTCCTATAGACTCCAAGGATCTAGAGTATGCACTAAGAATTAGAGAGAAGTCCATATCTTCACTTTTTCTATACAGAGGCCGATGGTGCTGAATTCATGTTTGAATTACTGTATACACAAGTACTCATTGTTTCACACCCTCACTCAATCCCTTGTTTTGTCAATCATGTTTTTTACTATTTCAACAATAAATAAGTAAAAAATGTGATGGAAATAAAAGGTCTCATTCACAATAACATTGATACAATTCTTAGTAATAAAATCAACAAGTCACACAGGACTTGTATGAAGAAAGCTGAAATACTTTTTATTTTTATTTATTTATTTATTTTTAGAGAGACAGAGAGGGGAGGGAGGGGGAAAAGGAGAGAGAGAACCCCAAGCAGGCTCCACATGCAGTGTGGAGCCTGAAAGGGGGCTGGATCTCACAACCTTGGGGTCATGACCTGTGCTGGAACCAAGAGGCAGATGTTTAACTGACTGAGCCACCCAGATGCCCCCTAAACAGTTTTTAAAAGATTGTAAACAAAGACCTGAGTAAATAATGATAAATATATTTTCCTTCACTGCAAAGATCCTAAATTAGAAAGATAACATTTTATTCAAATCACTTCCTCCAAAGTTTTTTGAAAGAATGTATTACTGTGGAAAGCAGTATGGAGGGTCCCCAAAAAGTTAAAAATAGAATTATTCTTAATCCAGCAATCACACTACTGGGTATTTACCCCCCAATTACTAAAACATTAATTCAAGTGGTATATGCACCCCTATGTTTATATCAGCATTATCTACAATGTCAAATTATGGAAAGAACCCAAGTGTCTATCAAGTGATGAATGGATAAAGAAGATGTGGTGTATATACAAACAATGGAATATTATTCGGCCATAAAGAATGAAATCTTGCCATTTGCAATAAAATGGATGGAGCTAGAGAGTATAATGCTAAGTGAAATAAAGAAATCAGAGAAAGACATGATTTCACTCCCATGTGGAATTTAAGAAACAAGACAAATGAACAAAGGAGAAATAAAAAAGAGAGAGAGAGACAAATCAATAAATAAATTCTTGGAGCACCTGGGTGGCTCGGTCGTTAAGTGTCTGCCTTCTGCTCAGGTCATGATCCCCAGGTCCTGGGATCGAGCCCCACAGTGGGCTCCCTGCTCGGCAGGAGGCCTGCTTCTCCCTCTCCCACTCCCTCTGCTTGTGTTCCCTCTCTTGCTGTGTGTCTCTCTGTCAAATAAATAAATAAAATCCCCCCCAAGAAAGAATGAAATTCTTAATTACAAAGAATGAATTGATGGTTACCAGAGGGGAGGTGGGTGGGGGGATGGGTGAAACAGGTGGTGGGGATGAGTACACTTATCATGATGAGCGCTGAGTAATGTATAGAATTTTTGAATCACTATATTGTATGCCTGAAAGTAATAACACTTTATGTTAGCCAAACTGGAATTAAAATAAAAAGTTAATAAAATTTTTTAAAAAAGAATATACATGAGAAAGTAGCCATGATTTTTTTTAAAGGAAAGAAGTGTGAGAGGGAGTAAAACTAGTCCTACCAGGTTTTAAATTATTTTATTACATATTTAAGAGAGTACATTGCTGACACAAAAAGATTGATCAGTGAAATGGTGACTCTAGAAAAAGACTCAAGTATACATGAAAAAAAATGGCATTTCAAACATACCTTATAAACATTGATTGGGAATGTTGGCTAACATTTTAGAAATAAATAAATTTGGATCCCTACCTCACAATTTTTACACACACACACAAATGCATAATTCAGAAGAATTGAACATTTTAATGCAAAAAAAGAGACTAAAATGATTAAAAAAAAACACTTCAGGGGCTCAAAACTAGAAGTCAGCAAGGAGAAGATTTGACTGTATCAAAATGAAAATCTTCAGTTCAGTGATAAAACCTATCCATACAAAGGCAAACAAACTAGGAAAAATATTAACAAAGGGTTAACAATCCAAACATAAAGAGTTTTTATGGGTATAAGAAAATATATGCCTCAATGGAAAAACAAGCCCCCCACTCCAAAGAAACCAAGTCAAGTTCACAATTTATAAAAGAATTGTAACAATTTCAGTTAAAAAATATGTATTAAAGCAATAATGAGATAACCAAAGATGGTTAAGTTATGGAAAGTCAGCAATATAAACTCACAACACACTTTTTGAGGAAAATTTATATATGCTTCAAAGTCCAAATGTGCATAGCCTCTGACACAGAAATTCTATTTCTAGACATTCTTCACCAGGGCAACCAAGACAGGAGAAAATGTGTGGGCAGCAGAGTGGGGTATGTAAGAGTGGACATCGTGAGTCAACACGCCTGGGTTCGAATCCTAGCACATGACTTTCTAAGCCTTGGTCTCTTCATGAGTACAGCAGATATGATTAATCACATCTTACAGTTGTGAGGATTAAATGAAGCAACGCACGTTGAATGCTTAACAAAATACCCGATCGGGCGCCTGGGTGGCTCAGTGGGTTAAAGCCTCTGCTTTCGGCTCAGGTCATGATCTCAGCGTCCTGGGATCGAGGCCCGCATCGGGCTCTCTGCTCAGCAGGGAGCCTGCTTCCCCCTCTCTCTCTGCCTGCCTCTCTGCCTCCTTGTGATCTCTCTCCCGCTGTGAAATAAATAAATAAAATCTTAAAAAAAAAAAAACAAAAAAAACACAAAAAAACCCAAAATACCCGATGTATTATAAGTGCTCTATAAATTTTTGCTACTATCATTGTCATTACTATTAAAGTCCATTCATATTGTACAGCCTTTCAGGCATTGACATGATGATGCAAAATTGTGTTTATTGACACAGAAAGATGTCTAAGATATACTATTAGGTGAAAATGCAATTTATAAACAGCATTTGTAATAAGAATACATTTCTGAAATATATAAAGTCTTGCTATACCAGGATAAGGAATACTAGAGAGTAACCATTTGATATAAATCTATTTAAATCTGTAAAAATAATTTGGAGTAAAAAATGAGAAATAAAGGAAGGCATTTTATGACTTATCTTAATGATTAAACCTAAAACTGTTGACAGATTTTATATTTTATTCTTTAAAAAGTTTAAAATAGAAGGGCAACTAAGCAGTAATTTTTAAAACGATGAATACTAGAATGTATTGGCATAACTTTCCCTACAAAATGTGTATGGATAGGGCACCTGGGTGGCTCAGTGGGTTGAAGCCTCTGCTTTCAGCTCAGGTCATGATCTCAGAGTCCTGGGATCGAGGCCCATATCGGGCTCCCTGCTCAACGGGGAGCCTGCCTCCTCCCCTCTCTCTGCCTGCCTCTCTGCCTACTTGTGATCTCTCTCTCTGTCAAATAAATAAATAAAATCTTTAAAAAAAATGTATATGGATAAAAACTGGTGAGTGCTGTGAATTGTGTAAGACTGATGATTCACAGACCTGTACCTCTGAAAAAAATAATACATTATGTTAATAAAAATTGTTTAAAAATTTAAAAACAAAAAAAAAACCTATTAGGTGCTTATTATGTGCATGCACTTTGTAAACACAGAGGATACAGCAAACAATGAACAAAACAAAGGCTTACCTGGAGCTCCTGTCTAGAAGGGATGACAGACAGCAGCAAATCCCCCAATAAGTAGGTAAATGCTAGAAGGAGAATAGATTCAGGTGATGGATATCGAGAGTCCCTGGGAGTGGAAAGGGAAGGCCTGTCTGATAGGGGAAGTTGAGAGGAGACCCACAGAAAGTGGGGCAGGGCCTTATGGTGGGGGGCTCTGGGCAGAGGGAAAGGTTGGTGCAAAGACCAGGGGCCAGCATTGATGCTGACATGTCTCGGGAGCAACAATGGCATCCCACATGGCTGGACCAGTGCTGGGGACACTTGGAGGAATGCACATAATAAACTGAAAAGAAGGCATCTGTGAGGTAGGACAACCGAAAGAGAACAGTCATCAGGCCTCCAAGGGGAGGAAGTATCTTGGGAGGGAGGGAGAGATAACTTTGTGCCAAGAGATCAAGGAAGGCCTGAGAAAGACCACTGGGTTGGCAGCTGGGAAGTTACTGGATCAGACCAGCTTCCCTGGAGAGGTGGTGAAGAAATCTTTATTGCAATGAGAAAGGAAGTGGAGATAAGAGTCAACAAATCTTTTAATGTGTTTTCTTATAAAGAGGAGCAGAGAAATCAGCCAGAATCTGGAGGTAAGAGTGATAAGACAAGGACAGGACATTTTTGGGGGAGGAGGGAGAAATAGCACCATGTTTGAATCATGCTGATGGGAATGATCCAATAGAAGGAAGAAAATTGCTGACCTTGGGGAAGAACACAGCTGGAGCCACATTCTAGAGCAGAAGGAGGGACTGGATCTAGGGCCCAGCATGGGCTGGTCTTAGCTGTGAGCATGGACCTACCATGTTTCTCAAGTCTGGATGCACATTAGAATCACAAGAGGACTTTGAAAAACATCCATGTTCAGCCACAGTTTAGGTCATTTAAATCAGTGCACTGACATAATGAAATTTGGTACTTTTTGGCCCTATTTCTAGTTCTAGTTTAGAATCAATTTGTGTTTTATTTGCATATCCCACAATCAGTGAGAGACTGTCCAATAAACATTCTCAATTGACAGGTAATGTTATTAGGGAGGCGAGCTCAGTGAGTACCAGTTTCATAAATGGTCCTTTCATGAGTTGATTTTTGTGGTTATTGTTAGTTATGGTATTTACTTTGTTTTTAAATTATTTTGATTATGAGGAATAAGGTAATAAACTAGGAAAAATTACAAAATCTGGAAGGCAATGTACTATATTAACATTAGTTTTTCCTGGGTAGTGGTATTTATTGGTCTATTCACTTTCCATTTTTGACAGCTTTTTTTCCATGTGCATATGTAACTTTCATTGCCAAAATAAAACCCAAACAAAACTATTTTTATTAAAAAGAAAGAAGAAAGTATGGAAAACAATATGGCAGTTCCTCAAAAAATTAAAAATAGAATTACCATATGATTCAACAATTCCTCTTCTGGGTATATATCCAAAAGATTGGGAAGCAGGGTCTCAAAGAGATGTTTGTAAACCCATGTTCAGGGTAGCATTATTATTCACAACAGCCAAAAAAGGTGGAAGCAATCCAAGTGTCCAACAATGGATGAATAGATAAATAAAATATGGTCTATACCCACAATGGAATATTATTCAGCCTTAACAAAGAGGGAAATTCTGACTCATACTACAACATGGATGAGCCTTGAGGATATTATGCCAAGTGCAATCTCCCAGTCACAAAAGGACAAAGTTCCACTCATGAGATACCTAGTGTAGTCAAACTCAGAAACAAAGTAGAATGGTGGTTTCCAGGGTAAATGGGGAACGATTGTTTCATGCGTATGAACTTTCAGTTTATCAGGATGAAAAGGTTCTGGAGATTGCTTGCACAACAATGTGAATATAATTAATATTACCAAATTTTTCACTTAAGAATGGTTAAGATGAAGGGGCACTGGGGTGGCTTAGTCAGTTGAGCATCCGCCTCTTGATTTTGCCTCACGTCATGATCTCAGGGTCATGAGATTGAGTCCCGAGTGGAACTTCATGCTGAATGCGGAGCCTATTTAAGATTCTCTCTCTCTCTCTGCCCCTACCCCCACTCCTGTTCATGCACATACTCTTCTCTAAAAAAAGTGGTTAGGATGGTAAATTTTCTGTTGTATATATTCTGCCACAATTATAAATCTAAAAAAAGAAGAAGAAAGAAAGAGAATGTTAGCTAGTTGTGTTTCTGGGAAGAACTGGGAAGGTCAAGTTGTCACCGGGACAAGGGGATTCTACAGATGTCCTCTGAAGGTCCTTTCTAGTTTTGTCAATCTGTAAATGTTCGAATTCTTTCGTCATTCTTGCAAAGAATTCAATTAATGAAAGGTATTTTTTCCTAACATGATTTGTAACCTATATTTTGAGTTTAGACCAAGAGCACTTCAAAAGCCCTACATGGATACAAGTTTTTAAAGTTTGGCAAGTTCAGTCAGAAGAAAAAAAAATAGATTTTTTGGATTCATTTTCAATGTAATCTGTTTTTCCTGTCTCTAGTGTACAGTGTGATTCATTTCAAAGGAGCTCTATTTCAGGCAATGTGGCTTTAAGTAGGACTTACATAAAATGAAGCCACTGCATCTAATTAATCATTCAGGAACCCAAACTTTGTAATTATGTGGCCAACCATTTCCAATCATGAGTCAGTTGTGAATCTAAATAGAATGGTTCACCCACTGCAATTACCTAAGTTCATCTTATTGGAAGGTTGTAATTACTTTGACAGTCCTCATCACTGGCTCTCTTTCAACTTTTAGAGGATACTTCTCTTTGATATGTGCAACCATACTTCCAGCCTCTATGGTCTGCTTACTAACTCCATCATGGGCAGGGTGCGTCATCTCAGGACAGGAATGGCGATGGGCCTTCTGGTCAACCAGGAGGGTCAGCCCTCCCTGGTCCCCCACATGGTACTTGGAGTATAGACATTATTCAGCCACTACATGTGAAGAAGTTAAGAGTCCACCTCTCCAGTGTGGTGTATATAAGACTTGTATACTGCTTGGGCATGAACAGCACAGTTGTGAATTATAGGTTTATGTTTCTTTTTTTTTCTTAGTCAGTTATTGGAACTTCTAAAGTAGTACAGATTCCTTATAAAAACTCCAACACTGCAAAAGAGTCTACGGTCAAACTTAAAATGCCCCCAACCCTCCTTCTAGACCTAGCCCTGATGTAATAATTAACAATGAGATGCATTTTCTCCCATACACTTCTCTTTGCTCATACAAGCTTATGTTTGCATATTCTTTTTATGTTTACCACATCACACTAAATATGGTATTCATTAATTTACTCTTTTGACTTGACCACATCATAAGCATCTCCTATGGACTGAATGGTGTGTCTCCCTAAAAATCGTATGTTGAAACCCTAACCCCCAATGTGATGGTATTTGGAGATGACACCTTTGGGAGGTAATCAGGTTTTGATGGCAGTTCTCCCTTCATGCTGGGATTAGTGCCCTTATAAGGAAATGAAGGGATCATAGGCTTCTCTTTCCACCATGTGAGAAGGCAGCCATCTTTGAGCCAGAAAGAGGATCTCCACTAAGAATCTGACCTTGATCTCAGACCTGACACTTTGGCCTTCGATCTCAAGCCTCCAAAATGGTGAGAAATTAATGTCTGTTACCTTTAGTCACCGAGTCTGTGGTATTGTCTTACAGCAGCCCAAGCAGACTAAGACAGCATCCTTGAAAATAATGGATGTTGTTGACCTCATTCTTAGCAGTTGCATAATAGCCCATGGATGGAGGCTCCACAGTGCACTCAGTCATCCAGGTTTGGAAGGATATGTTGGTCATTTGCCATTTTGGACAAAGCTGTAACATCTCCTCTTTGCCTACATTCCTGTACAGTTACTCTTTCATTTCTTTTTTTTTATCTTTTTTTTTTTTTTTTTTTTTTTTTTTTTTTTTTTTTTTTTTTTAAAGATTTTATTTATTTATTTCACAGAGGGAGAGAGATCACAAGGAGGCAGAGAGGCAGGCAGAGAGAGAGAGAGGGGGAAGCAGGCTCCCCGCTGAGCAGAGAGCCCGATGCGGGCCTCGATCCCAGGACCCTGAGATCATGACCTGAGCCGAAAGCAGAGGCTTTAACCCACTGAGCCACCCAGGCGCCCTACTCTTTCATTTCTAACAGGTAATGTCCAGAAGTGGCAATGCTGGCTCAAAGATATGTGTGTTTTTTACTTAGGAAAACACTTGTATGTTCATTTTTAATCTAAGAAAACACTTGTGTGTTCATTTTTTAGTTTCTTTTTGGCAAATATTGCGGAATTGATGTGAGTAAATATAGACAAATTAAGGGCCTTTGTGGGAATAGAATCTCTTGGCTCAAGCTAATTGCCAAATATTTCCAAACATCATAGTAAAATTTTAGAAAATACAAAGCTGTGTAAGACATGATTTCCCCTAGCACACCTCAAAATTTCCATACCTAATAGTAATTTAACTGCTAGGCTATGTGAACTCTTATTGGGAGTTTACAGAAATGGAGACAAGTGATGGATTGGTATGTACTCATAATGTGAAGAGGGTAATATTAAGAGCCTCGGCTGGGCTTCATCTGGGAGGCACTGCTACAGCAGTTAAGGTATTTATAGCTGGTGTTCATTCTGATTAATTGGTGCCTGTGCTAATCTGCTTGTCAAATATTTTTAGTATCCTTCCTGAAAAGAATACCTTTTATTTATTTTAATGGAGCACAACAATCTGATGTAAAGCTCACACTCCAGATGAGAAGTACTGTTAAATTTTACAGGTGGGGACGTAGAGGCTCAGAGATTGAGCAACTTGCCCAAGTAGGTCAGGCTTGTTGAGCACATGCCTCTGAATGTGAAGCACGCATTGGAGCAGTTAACAGACTTCAAAGAGCAAAGTTACTTGGAGAGTGTGTTTAGACTCTAACGATGAGCCAGGGAGAGAGAGAGGGTATCCCAGGCATGGTCTGGACAAAGCCTCCATGCTGGTAAGGAGAATGTGCTATCTGGCTGGTCTCCTTCCAGGAGAAGACAAGTGCAGGGGTCTTTGGGATTTGGCCCAAAGCTGCTTCTCTGAACTTGTTCCTCACCACCATTCTTCGTGTTCTCTATTCAGCCCAGCAGAACTGTAGATTTCACTACTCTGCATATATACTTTCCTACTTGAATGTTAGTGGTCACACTGGCCCTCTTTCTAGATCTTCATCTGCCTGCATCTTGGTGACCTTTCAAAGCATATTCAAGATTCGGTATCCCTCTCAGAGCTCACTACTGTCCTCACAGCCAGAAATAAGACCTCCCTCTTGGGGCCCCTTTGGTCTGTGGTTTGTCCTTCCACTAAAACACTGATAATTTTCATCTTAAATTAGAGTGATCTGTATGCATATTTCATGGCCCTTATTCTGTTGTAAGCTCCATCTTGTTCTTTGTATCATGCATAGCATTAGCCCCTAGCACACACTGTGTTTGTAATGATGCCCAATCTGAAAATTTCAGAGTAAAGACAAGTAAATTTTGAAAGGAAATCTTGGGCATGAAATGAAAGGGGCAGTCCCAAAATCTCTGGACTTTTGCAATAGTTACTGGGAGTCACCGTTGATTTTTAACCAAGGTTAATAAATACAAGTGTTAGCATAATTATTCGGATAGTGGGGTGAATCCAAAAACAAAGTTCTCTTCCCTAGAAGGAGCAGAGTCATGGGACTTGAGAAGATTGTTGTCTTGGAAAGTACTTAGAATGCGTACCATTCAGAGAGAGTTATGAGGAGGACTGGGCAGAGGAACGGCCCTCCAGGCAGGAGGCAGAGACTCAGAAGTGGGCTGGGGAGGAGCCCTGAGTGGCTCAGTTGGTTAAGCATCAAAATGTTGATTTCAGCTCAGGCCTCCATCTGAGGGTTGTAAGTTTAAGCCTCCCACTGGGCTCCACGTTGGGTATGGGTCCTACTTGAAAAAAGAAAAAGAAAAAGGAAAGAAAAAGAAGAAGTAGGCTGGAAAAAGAAGAGACAGTGATGAGTTGAAGTCATAATTTAGGAAACTGTCATGGAGAAACTGGAACCAGGGAACAAAAGGAGAGAGAGAGAAATGTATTTCCCAATTTCCATGCCTTTCAGACTATGGCCTCCAACCCTTAGCATTGTGCAGAGGCATATGAAGTTACAGATAAATCTGACACATTTCTGGGGAGTTCATTTTGATCAAAGTTTGGGGAAAATACCTTGTTATTCTATTACAGTCACAAATATCTTAGGAGCATGAAATGTTAACATAAAATACCAGACTACAAAAAATTTTATTTTAGGCTTGGGACTTTTTGTGCTCCAGACTCAGACTATCAGGGGTTATAAATTCACTCTGCTGCTGCTGTAAGGATTTAATGGGAGCAGCATTTGAGAAGTGCGGCTCTGACCTTGGAGACCTCCAGGAGGTGATGTGTGCTACCCAGGGGAAAATTGGGGGGAAGGCAAGGACTGTAGAAGGATCTTTCCCTGAGGTGGGTGTGATACTGTGATTTATGAGAAATGTGTATTTGGTCAAGTCCCTTTCCTGACAAGAGTTCCTATAACCCTTGGAATTTCCTAAGTGATAATGGCAGTAAAGGTGTGTTTGTTATGTTAATGAGGCTTCTAGGTGCTCCAACAATTTGTGCTCCTTGTCAGCAGATCCAACCACGTGATTAGAGAGTTGGAAATTGCACTCCCACCCCGGACCTCTTGAGAGGGAAGAGGGGCTAGAGACTGAGTTCGGTCACCATTGGCCGATGATTTAATCAGCCGTGTCTCTATAATAAAGCCTCCAGAAAAACCCCAAAAGGATAGGGTTGGGGGCGTTTTTTTGAGTTTGTGAACATGTGGAGACTCAGGGTGCATGGTGCACTTGCAAAGGGCACAAAAGTTCCTAGTCCTTCCCCATACCTTGTGCTATGGGTCTTTTCTACTTGGCTGTTTTTGAGTTATATCCTTTTATAACAAACAATAATCTAGTAAGTAAACTGGTTTCCTGAGTTCTATGAACCACTCTAGCTCATAAGGACAGGTCGTGGAAACCTCTAAACTATAGACAGACTTGTGATTGGTCTCTGATGTAGGGCAGTCTTGTAGATCTGAACCCTTAACCTTGAGATCTGATGCTGTCTCTGGGTGGATAACATCAGAACTGGGTTAATTTTTCGGCGGTATTGGAAAAAACACACATCGAAGTGGGTCCAAACAGATCCTCGTATGTTATACCTGTGGTGACATCAGCTTGTCAGAGCACCCAGCGCACCGTTCCTTTACTGAGTTTCCCGAAGTCTTATATTAAGAACGAGCAGGCCCAATCCCTTCTACAATTCCTCATGTTTACTCCTCATGCATCAGTCATTTGATGAATATTTATTTAATCTCCAGCATGCCAGACACAGCCTGATTGAACTCATCAGCTTGGTTCTTTCCCTGAATGCCTCCTGTCTTGTCTATACTGCTCCTCAGAGGTATATCTAAAAGCAAGCCCAGTCCTCAGGTACAGTTTGGACAATTTATATTGGGAAAGAACACTCACTTTCCATGTTCAGGACATACGACTTCCGTCTAGACGGGCTAATGCTGTGTTGACTCACAGGAGGCTGCCTCTTACTGTGATTTCGCTGTTGACTTGAAAGTCTGGATTTTTTTCCCCCCTTTACTCCTGTGGATTTATGTCTTCTTCACCTGTATTTGAGCAATTGCTCTTTTGCAGAGTTGGAACTTATATTTATCCAAATGACAGCTTTTTCTGAGGCCCAGTCTGTGGTCTCACCCTGATGTGGTCCCTTTGGGTCCTGACTTGGATGTCAGTATATTTGTCCACACCCGCGGGCTGATGGGCAGGCTTTGAGCTTCTGCCTCTCTGAGCACACCTGGTGAGAGGGAGCCAAGGAGCTGAACAGGAACCACACTAGAGTTTCTCTTTCTCCTAAATCTTAACTATCTAGAGGAAACGTTGCTCTTTGGTGAACGTAGAGCACATTCGGTGCAAGCAGATTCGGTGCAAGTGTTTTCTGTCAGTGACAAGGAGAATTGTTAGCTGTCTTGGTGGCAAAATATGTGGAGGGAGCTCACTGTGAATTTTTGCGAAGACAATGACTTTTAGAAGGTTGTAGAGGAAAGACTAATGAAATGTGTCATTTTACAGATGTGTTATTTTACAGAGGGCTGACTCTAAACATGTTTGTGCGTTTTTAAAATTTAATACGTGTTTAATATGTTTTTTAAATTTAATGTGTGTTTTTAAAATTTAATTTTAGGTTTAAATTAATTTTTTATCTTCATTAAAAATTTTTATCCATTACCAAGAAATGAAAAGGTCGCTTAGGTTCAGAGAAAGGAAAATAAAGATCTCTGATGTAGTCATTTATAGGTCTACTTTGTCTCTATTTTGGACCTTGGCAGGATATTAATAAACAGGAACTGACAAATATTCAGACAATTCTGCCATATTATGTTGGGAGACTGGCACAACAGGAAGGGCACCAGGAACAGGTAATATCAGTCAGCCACATGATCCTGGACAAACCTCCCCGGGCCTCAGTTTCTCCGGGGGCTTCTTTGTCTATTTCATAGGGTTTTAGTGTGAATCAACATACTGGATGTAAAAGTACTTTACAAACTGCAATTTGCTATTCCAATGTCAAGGAATATCTACCTTATTCAGAGCCCTCACACCTCCACACGTGATTGACTCACAAGCTTACAAGAGAGCATTTTAAATGGATGACATATTTCGCTCAGGTGATAGAAAAGAAGAAAATTCAAACTGAAGGCAAAAAAGAGACTGGTAATTAGAAGGAAAATGTTAGAAGAATGAGCAATCAGAGGCTCTTGGATCGATCAGTTTATGGTGTCAGGAATCTGAAAGTTGGTAAGTCTCTTTGATGATATTTCACTGAAACAAAAAGGAAGAGTATTGGTAGTCGGAATAAAGCTTGGTAGTCGGCCAAGCTTGATGTTTCTCTTCTTGGTGCTCCAATAGACTCCAATAGACTCTGCTGTTTTCCCTTCCCTTTGAACTTATCTTCCTTCTGAAGTTATAAATTCCTTGGGCCAAATCAGATGGGTGAGACATTTTGGCAGGGTTATTGCAAACATCTTACTGATGTCTTCCCAGACCCAGTCGTGTTCTTTGATGTCTACTCTAGATGTGTATTTTGGGAATTCCAAGTAGCTTCATAAAAGACATGATATCTCCTTGCCCAAGAAGAGCCCCTTCAAACATATCCACAAATTCTGTAGTTTTCTGGGACCCCACTGAAGAGGCACTTCCAGTCTCTAAGACTTATGAGTTCTGGGGCAAAGGAGAGTGGGTGAAGACAAGGTAACTCTTCCTTACAGCTCATTAATTTAGCTTGCTCCCTCACTATTCAATACTGAAACACCTCTACAAACCTTTAACAACCTAACTGCTTGCAAGGAAAAGGACCCGGATGAAAGGGGATAAGGCATAGGGTCAAGTAAACAAAGAACTAAAGCCAATACATAAGAATGATCAGAGCGATGTTAGTGGTTTGTCTGTAGGCCTTTGGCACCTGTTTTTTCTGTTGAGAGTCTGTGTTTGTTCACATGGCATGAAGTGATTGACTATCTGTCCCTATGCCTTATGCTCTTCAACTAGGAGACCCTGAGAGTCCATGAGGACACAAAAGAAAAGCATATATCCAACCCAAACTGTGAAAGCTGTAATTTAAGTGTGTTTCCCCCCTTTCCTTAACTTCAGGGAAGGTGGAAGAAAAGTGGGACAGATTGAACAATAAATATACTCACAAAGCAAATGCCTGTATCACAACACATATCATATTTTGACAAGTTTTGTAGGCCTTAACCTATGAGATGTTGTAAGGGTCTTATTTTTCATTCTGTTGACTTTAATTAGGCTCACAAGTTGGACAATTTATTGCTATTATCACCATTATTTTTTAAAGCCAATATTCTTAACAGGTGAGTTTCCCCCAAACTCACTCAGCTCAACTTCACAAATTTTAAGAGAAGATACAAACATATATTTTCGTGACAGTTTCTAGTACCAAATCAACAGTATGGCCATAATAAGATATAGCAGAGCAATAACATATAAAAGGTTCTTTAGAAAATGGCTCTTTCAGAAATTCATAAAACATTTGAAAATGAGCCAAAAGGTTTCAGAATGTGGAGAAAGTGGAAGATTGCTCAAAAGGATGCATTTCAGCATAAATTGGTAGATTTAAATGAGGGGACCAGAAATTCCTGATCATCTATCTTATTTGTCTGCTGGCTATTTTAATGAATGTTCTCAGCATTTATTTGGATTTCTGATTTCCTCTCCAATCTGTATGTTAAAGTTCATATTTTTAAAACAAAAGCTCATGTACGTAGGGTGCGGTGATCAAATGTGGGAGTGAGTTACCTTGTCTTCACCCACTCTCCTTTGCCCCAGAACTCATAAGTCTTAGAGACTGGAAGTGCCTCTTCAGTGGGGTCCCAGAAAACTACAGAATTTGTGGATATGTTTGAAGGGGCTCTTCTTGGGCAAGGAGATATCATGTCTTTTATGAAGCTACTTGGAATTCCCAAAATACACATCTAGAGTAGACATCAAAGAACACGACTGGGTCTGGGAAGACATCAGTAAGATGTTTGCAATAACCCTGCCAAAATGTCTCACCCATCTGATTTGGCCCAAGGAATTTATAACTTCAGAATTTTAGTTCCAGTTCAGTACTTGCTTGGCTTCTTGCTCGAGGAGAATGCTAGAGACAGTAGTCAGTCATTAGCTGGTTTTTTTTTCTTCTGTTTTTGAAATCTCCTGGCTTTTTTTTCCTTTGAAATTTCTTTCCTTGTGTTTTCTTTCTTTCTTTCTTTCTTTCTTTCTTTCTTTCTTTCTTTCTTTCTTTCTTTCTTTCTTCTTTTTTTTTTGTTTTGGTGAGAACTATTTCTGTTCTTAATATTTACAGATGAAAACTTCTTGGATACATGGACTTAATACATGATATACAGGATCACTTAACACCCATCATGTTTTCCCAGTTGGAGCCATTGAGCAAGTTCACCTGCCATGAAACCTTTCAGGACCGTAATATGCCATGTCACTAACTGCCACGTCATGCTGATTCCAGGATGGTGTGTAATTTCCATGTAAAAGGGCATCAATATGGAACATAAATAATATCATTAGGAGGGAAATCCACAGCATAAAATTTCTTCAGATCATATGGAAAAGAATTCAGCTTTACCACGTTTTACGTTCCCATGTTGTGATAGTCGGGCTGACATAGACATGGGAAAAGAAAATTTGCAGGCTTCTCCTAAAACAAGAAATAATCTAATTGTTAGTAAAGATGACAGGTCTCTGAAAGTATGGAGCCTACTTACATGAGTCTGTAAATGCCTGCTAGAACCCGAGGCGCCGGGGAGTTTAAGCTGACTTTTCCTCCACTCTACATTTCCTTTCCCGTTGTTAATACACCTCTTTTTTAGTCTCACAGAACAGGTGTCTGTCTTTATACACACTTCTGAAAAGAGAGAAGTAGACAAAAACATTTGTGATTTGCTTCTTTTGGACCTCAGGAGATAGAAAGTTCTGTGCTGCTCTGAGGATGAGAGAAGGAATGGCCAGAGTCTCAGAGGACAGAACTCTCAGGAGGTGCCATATTCTGGGACTAATCATATTTTGCCAACTCAAAGATCTTGGTTGGGGAAGTTGGTCAGAAAAAGAGAATTTCTGCGCAGCTGTTTGATTTTCCCTCACTAGATGAAACATGTAGGTAATTACTTCTATCAATAAACAAGGATACAGCTAGATTTTGGCTGACGGAGCCAGTTGTCAATGTGGTGAGCTCAGACGCTTCCTTCTGATTCCGTCTCCTCCTGTCTACTCACCACAGGCCCCGCAACTATTCCAGTTCTTCCCTTCTTGGGATAGGCAGTGATTTCCAACACCCAGCTTGACATTTGAGTCATGTGGAGAGGATTTTTAAAAATATACTGGCATCTGGGTCCCATTCTGGAACTGTTAAGTCAGAATATCTGTGGCTGGACACAAGCATTTGATAATTTTCGAAGTGCTTCCAGTGATTCTAATGTGCGGGACTGAGAACTCAATTAATCTCTTCTTTTAAAAAGAAACATTTTCTGGCAGAGGAAATACATGAGGTCACCGTAAGTCATCAAAATCATTGATACCTTTGCTGGAAGCCTCTGGCAGGAGATGGACCTAGGGCTCCTTAAGACAGGTGGCTGAGGTTGAGGAGAATTGAACAGGAAAGTGAGCAGAGAAAATGCCCATTATTCTGGGACATCAGGGGTCCTAGAAGATGAAGTCGAAAGTCAGGGCTGATAAGAAGGAAGATTTGAAAAGAGAGGGAAAAAAGGCCCATGGAAACACAATATATTTATTTCACAATTTTGCCAGGGCAGCTAATTACTGGAATAGGAGGTGGGAGACAGGGAGGGAGATTAATTTAGTACTTCCTGGCTTGGAGGTCAGATGATGTAATTCACTGCAGATGCTGAAACAGACATGGGCAAATAGTTATCTTCAAAATTTGTTTGGCTGCGGGCATACCACCTAGGGAAAACCACCCAGGATCTTTTTTTATTTTCAAGGGAATGAACAGTCATCATTAGCGTACTATAGGCCAGTAGGAAAAAAGAAATTTCTTTTTTACCTAAAATATAGGCCTGATAAAATTCTCTTTTGGGGTATGGTTCTCAATTTTACAGTTCTGAGTAGCTAAATCAACCATTCTTAGAGTAATTCAAGGCAGATTGGCAATTTATTTCACAAAATATAACAGGACTCCATTGTAACACTAGGTTGAAATGAGGGACTCTGTGGAACCAAGCTAGAAAAATCATGAAAAGCAATCGAAAGCAGCACCAAGCAAAAAGCTAAAATCTAAAGAGTCCTACTCTCCTGATGAGAAATTTTAGAAAATCAGGGCTATTTCAATAATGTGGTTATTTGTAGGTAATTTTTCTTTCCATTAGTATCAACTCAATTAGTTCTTCATTTTATCCATTTATTTTCTCCAAAATATAGGCTAAGTCATTGACAGTAGAATTTAAGGATGCCTGGTTTGTGTATTGTTTATTTTTTAAATTACCATCTCTGAAGTTGGTTGTGTCCTAAAATAAATAGGGCCCTGTATTCAGAAAAGGAGGGTGGTTCCCAGGCCTTACCAATCTTCTCTTTCCTCCATGTTCAAGATCCACTGTGTCCAAAAGCTTTGACATAACTTTCTAATTGACTCATCTCTGGTGACAGCATTCCTTGGACACATAAATGCTTGACTTGACTTCTCAGAGATTAACAGCTGCTCTGGGGCCTTTCCCTTTGTCTTGATACATCTCCCATTAGCTGGTCTTCACACCAAGTGCCACTGTGGAGCAGTCCTGGACCGATGTCCCCAAGTCATGGGGGTGGAGAAAGCTAGGTGACTCTCATAGAAGTCCTCAAGGCATGCAGTTGACCTCCGTTTTATATTTCAGAAATGCTTTGCTATGCTGCAGTTTAAAAGCTTAGAATTCTATTAATGTTGAACATATAGGATCTAATACACTGCCTGGGAGACATCTCCCTGTAGCCGTCAGTTTCTGCTTGGCCATTATAATGGGAAACTTTGTCTTGCTGAGGCAGTCTTTCTAATATTTTACAGTTGGAAGGTTTTTCCCCAAAACACACACACATGCTACTCAGCATAAGAGGGGTCCCAGGGGTGCCTGGGTGGCTCAGTCGGTTGAGCATCCAACTCTTGGTTTCAACTCAGGTCATGATCTCAGGGTTCCTGAGACTGAGCCCTCCATCATGCTCTGCACTAAGTGTGGAATCTGCTTGAGATTCTCTCTCTGCCCCTCTCCCCTCTCTAAAATAAGTAAATAAATCTTAAAAAAAAAAAAAAAAAAAGAGGGGCCCCAGTGTTCCCAAGGTCTCTGGCCTCCCAGGAAACCTCCCTCCTTGGAATCACCAAATACCCAGAATCTAGGGCTTTACCTGGCTGACAGCAAGAGTATTGTCCCTTCCTCAAATACTTCTGAAGAACCCTGGGATTGTGCACATTCTTCTTGGTTCACTTCTTATTCCTACTTCAAAGGGATGCTTCCAACCTCTTCCACCATTTTCAGTGTACCATGTTGGTGCTTTTGTCCATGCTTGCAGCTCTCTTGGATTCATTTCATCCCATATTTGGACACTCACCTTTCCGTAATCCGCAAGACACAGTACCATCCAGACAGTTGCATTAAAAAAACTTTACCGAGGATTTGGGAATGACATACGGGAATTACCATGCTGGAAGGACCACTTTCCATGGCTCGCTACTCCAATAGTTCCTCAGTCCCCTACTGGCTGTGCCCTTCATTAATCCCCATGTGCTGCCGTTTTGCTGGGCCCAGCACTCCTGTTTAAAGTTCACTTCATCATCTCCTGTTCTCCGCGAGTTCCAGAGGCCATAGTTACCACTCCCTGTCCCTCCCCCAACTCCCATTATAAGAATCTCTTAAAGATGTATACCATGAAGGTAGCTTTTCACATTAATAAGCAGAAAAATTAACATCTCTGTTTGAAGCATGGCATTTGGAACACATCCCAAAGTTGAAGGCTAGCCCAAGGATGACAAATAAGTACTTGCCTTAAAATTACTTATAGGAATTACATTGGGAGCTCTTCCTATGGATAAATTCTATCTTTACCTTTAGAAGAACAGGAAGTACATTGCTGGCATTTTAACCAGATGAAAATTTGTTCCCAGTTCAGACTGTCAAAGGTTCAGAAACACTGGGGTCTGGTCACAGGGTTTGCCAACTTTCAGGCTCTGTGTATTTTAATATTATGTTAATAATACTGATGTTATATGTTAATAGTAATCATTTATAATATAACTAGATTAATTATATTAATATATTATAGGTTACTATATTATTACATTAAATTAATGTAATTATATTTAATATTACATTAAATTTAAGGGAAACTAATTCTGAGTTGAAATCGTCTTCCCATTATTTCCCACTTTTGCGTCTAGTTTTGCCCAACGAAATTAAGATGAGATCAAGTCTAATCCTTTTCCTATATTCAAATATGAAGAATAAACTCTTGCCTCTCCAAGTCTGCTTTTGAAGAAATTTAACCTTGATGGGGATTAAAGAGTGCACTTGCAATGAGCACACAGTGATGTATGGAAGTGTTGAATCACTATTCTGTACACCTGAAACTAATACTACATTGTATCTTAACTGGAGTTTAAATAAAAACGTAAAAAAAAGAAACTTAACCTCATGTTGTCACAGTTTTAGCGTGGGGCTTAGGGCTATTTTATACTGTGATCATTCATCAAAAAAAAAAAAATAGAAATAGGCCAAATTAGGATTTAGGAATAACCAGAATCTTAGAGGTGAGGTCATCTATTCTAGCTGCCAGCTTATTGGTACTCTTTTCAGGGTGTCCTTGAAAATGTAGAATTATTTGTTTTGTTAAAAAAATTAAAGGTCTATTTCCAGAAGAATTCCCCTGCAATCCCGTAAAGGTTGTTCTACAACCTTTATCTTTTAACTTTGCTAAAGGAAAAGAGAGATTTCCAAATTATGGCTTAGTAAATGTTATCGCAGTGCTTTCACATTGAGTTTTAAATATTTGTTATTGGTAAGATGTGAATAAAAGACTTTATGATTTTTCTTTGCTTCAAAAAAGCCTGTAGCTCTATAGGTTGTGTGAATACATGATAAAAAGCATTCACAATACAAAGTGATGACCACGGATTATTTGTACATGTTGCTTAATTTTTTAACTCTGGGACTTTCTGGTTATTTTTTTGTTAGTGATTTTTAGTTAAATTTCACTGAGTTCAGAGACCATATATTATATAATTTTAATAGTTTGAATTTTGTTGAGATGAATATTTTTGGTAAATATTTCTTATGCATGTGCCAAAAAGTGCATGAGTCGTGTAGTGTAGTGTAATTTATATGACAGTTACTCCATATTTGTTAATCATGCTGTTTCTCACTTCATATCCTTCCCCCATGTGTGCTGTTACTGAAAGAAGTTGTTAAAATCTCTCACTGTCATTGCATATGTCTGTTTTTCTTTTCAGTTCTGTCAATTTTTGCTTTATATGCTGTGAAGTTATGTTATCAGGTACATTTTGTTTTATTTGCATTATCTTCCTCATGGATTGACCTGTGTTTCCTTAAAAAATGTTTCTCTTTACCTCTAGTCCATCTTCTTGCTTTTTGGAAGTTAATTTTTTTTTCATTCTCTGGCTGCTTTTAAGATATTCTCATTGTCTTTTATTTTCAACTGCAATGTACTTAAATGTAATTTTCTGTATGTTTTTATTGCTGAGTTTATATTATCTTTTAAATCTATAGTTTGATTCTTTTTATCAATTCAGAAAATTTTAGCTTTTACTTTGTCAGATGTTATTTCTGTCCCATCTGTCTCTCCTCCATTTCTGAGATTCCAGGTACATATATGACAGGTCTTCTCACCATGTCCCACAATTCTCACTCTTCTTTTTTTATGTTTCCTCTTTCTTCTCCTCTGGGCTTCAGGATGCACATTTTAAATGTCCCATCTTCAAAATCATGAATATTCTTTCTAGCTGTGTCTGTTGTTGAAACACATTCTGTTGTTGTTAATTTCAGTTACTGTATTTTTTGGTTCTAGAATTTCTATTGGATTATTTGAACAGATTTCAGTCCTCTGGTGAGATTCTCCACGTGGTCATCTGTTTTCTTGAAACCTAACAGTTAAAACTCAGGTCTCTTAACTCCCCTTAGCTTGGATCACCTGTGGGTATGTTTTATTTTGTTTTCTTCCCTTTGGCCTGCCTCTTGATATATCCTAGTTCTTGGTATATCTTCCAGTTTTTTATTGAATGCTGGAAATTCACATACATTCATAGACATTAGGAGAAACTATTAGAGACTCTGAATGATGTTACCTTATTCTGGAGAAAGGTTTTCTGGTGTACAATGAGAATAGGAGCATATCGCTTCTCTCCAAATGGGGACTGAATTGATCATAGTCTGATGTCTTTGTAAGATCTAGTCTATTTCTAGTTTGCCCTTACTTCTAGGGCCTGCCCTACATGCCCTATACTCCCTTAGTGGTCTCAACTAAAATCCTACAATATTTCCCAAGGCCCCTCTACTTGGGCAGGGATTCAGGTCTGATTTTTATTTCCCCAATATCATCAAAGAGCCCTACCTAACTTCTTAACTTTTTGCAAGCCTTTTTTGTCATCCTGGTTTCCCCACATTGTTTGGCCTGCACATCTTACATTTAGAGAGTGTTTAGAGGGGAAAAGTGGCTCAAACTATTATATTCGGTTGTCTTTACTCTCCTTCATTCCAAGATCTTGGTCTCTCAAGTACTGCTTCCTTTGGTCGGCCTGTGGGTCAAATCTTCTTCCTCATATAAAGATACCAGTTGTTGAATTTATGGCCCACAATAAATTCAGAATGATCTCATCCTGAGATTCTTAACTTAATTACATCTGCAAAGACTCTATTTCCAAATAAGGTCACATTCACGGGTACTTGGGGTTAGGATTTGAACATACCATTTTTGGGGATGCTCTTCAATCCCCTGCACTCACTTAGACAAAAGCATAGCAAATTATAGAACATCTATGTCAACAAATGTCCCATCCCATGCTACACTGAAGATCATGGTGTGTGCCTGAGAATCACATCCTCCCTAGACTGTCTATAGCAACTTGAAAGTTCCTGATAGGAAACGTGCTGGACAATATTTAATTTCTTACCAAGTTTGGCTTAACTTAGAGACTGGTTTCACATCGGCTGGAAGAACTTCTTTAGCCTCATCTAATGCCAACGATGGTGGCTCCCCACAGTGCTGGATACGGTTCCACCCCTTGCTGCATAAAGCAGTGATTTCATTTAAGAAGTTAATGTACTTGCAACCCCCAGGCCTGGCTGAATGGCAAAACCGAACCTCCCGCTCTATCTCTTATAAACACCTACTGTTATGGGTTGAATTGTGTCCCTCCAAAATTTGTATGTTGAGGACTTTACCTCCAGCTCCTCAGAATGTAACTTTCTTTGGAGGCAAGGTCTTTACAGAGGCAATCAAGTTAAAATGAATCATTAGGGTGGGTCTTAATCCAATATGACTGGTGACTTTATTTTTTTTTTAAAGATTTCATTTTATTATTTATTTGACAGAGAGAGATCACAAGTAGGCAGAGAGGCAGGCAGAGAGAGAGGAGGAAGCAGGC
>LNAC01000089.1:4145345-4359929 GCA_002007465.1 Ailurus styani | reverse complement strand
TAATTGGTATAGATTGAGGGCAAATAATGTAGCCTTACTTTATTTTATTTTTTTTTAAAGATTTTATTTATTTATTTCACAGAGGGAGAGAGATCACAAGGAGGCAGAGAGACAGGCAGAGAGAGAGAGGGGGAAGCAGGCTCCCCGCTGAGCAGGGAGCCCGATGCGGGCCTTGATCCCAGGACCCTGAGACCATGACCTGAGCCGAAAGCAGAGGCATTAACCCACTGAGCCACCCAGGCGCCCTCTCATAGTGGTCTTAAGGAAGCAAATTTCAACCAAGATTGGGAGAGATTGCCACTGTATGGTTTCCTTTGAATACCAAATAGAACTGTTTTTACCAATTCAAACCAACCTTGATAGATTACCCTAGAAAGAAAAAAATGTACACATAAGCAGATGGCTAATTGTTTGGACTTGAACAAACATCCTACCCAACATGTGAAATAATGTATTTCCATATGGATGGAAACAGAAGCTTCACGTTTCAAAGAGCTGCTCAGAAAACTCAGAATGAATAACCCAATAACCTTGCTTTACATCTTTATGCTCTCCAGGGGAAAGAGTTTAGGGCATGTGTTCAACACCCTGGTGTGGTGGCACCTGGGTGGCTCAGTGGGTTAAACATTTGACTCTCAATTTCAGTTCAGGTCATCATCTCAGGGCTGTGAGATCGAGCCCCACATTGGGCTCCATGAGGGGTGCAGAGTCTCCCTCTCTAAAATAAATAAATAAATCTTAAAAAAAATTCCTAAGCATGTCCAAACCTTTGTCCAAACACACATATTTAATGTTTCATCAAGGTCTATTTTTTTTCACTTAATATGATTATAAACACTTTCTGTATTTGGAGGTGGCCATCGTAATTAAATTTTTAAATCAGAGAATATTTCTTTATGGCTAAATAATATTCCATTGTGTGTGTGTGTGTGTGTGTGTGTGTGTGTGTGTGTAGTGTATTTTTATATATATTGTATATATATATTCCATTGTATATTGTATATATACATCTCTTTTATCTATTCATCTATCAACAGACACTTGGGCTATTTCCACAATTTGGCTATGTAAATAATACTGCAATGAACATAGGGGTGCTGGTACCCCTTTGAATTAGTGTTTTGTACTTTTCGGGTAAATACCCAGTAGTGCAATCACTGGATTGTAGAGTGGTTCTATTTTTAACTGATAATAGATAGAATTGTTAAATCACTATATTGTATGCCTGAAAGCAAAATAACACTGCATGTGAACAATACTGGAATTAAAATATAAATAAATAAATAAGTGAATAAAAAAGACTATCTCACTATGCATTTGCACCATCACTTAACAGAAGGAACTTGGCTTTGCATTTTTCACCCCACCCAGCTGTCTTTCTTTGTGGTGTTGATGATGCTTCAGAGAACAACATACCATGCATGTTGCATTCTCCTACTGAAATAGGTTCTTGGATTGTCTTCTCTGGAATGATGCAAGGGGCGTGGGTATTTCTGGTGCTCTTTCTGTGTGCTGCCTGTCATCCCTTGGTGACAATCTGGGCCCGTTAGCAATACTTTCATGGTGACATGATTTACCATGTTGTCTGTCTTCTTTGCAAAACCTCTGTGATGGAATTTGTCCTTTCTGTTCCTGTCCTCTTACCATACCTCTTTTTCTCCCTACCCAGTTTGGAAAACCCCTGTTTGATAAGCGTCTGCAGTGTGATGGCCTTTTTACTTCTCCAGTGACAGTGCCGCATAGATAATAGGACGTCCCCAGGAACAGCAGGGTTGGAGAGTGGGAGAAGAGCATTCCTGGGAATGTGCGATGTGATTGACATCCTCGGACTTCCTGTGGAATCTCCAGTAAAATCCCATCGCTCACTAATGTCTGGTGTGGTTAATTTTATTTTTGAGGAATGTGAGCACTGAATAGCACTTGAGGTCAGATGAATCAGAGTTGGACAACAGCCACATCTGCCTCTGTGGCCACACCCTCAGCCTCAAGAGCCTCCCCTCGGCCCACAGCCAACACTCAGGGTGGACAGTGCTGGCACCACAGCAGATTTTGTATTTTGTATTTATCATCACCCTCATGAAATCGTTTCCTTTTGTTCGTTCTTCTTTGTCCACCCTTAAGTTCATTCTGCAGACATTTAATGAGTTCTTACTATGCGTTAAGTGCTGAAGGGATGAAAAAGGGAGCTAATACTTGTATTCTTCTTTAGAGCTTCAAGTGCTGTCATGTGTATTAATCTTTTGGATATGGTATGAGCTCTGCTCAAAAATAAATTAGGGTGACTTAAGAAAAATACCTTGTGTAACCGAAGTTGGGAGTTTGAGCCAAATGAAACAGTATGGAGAGGGGTAGGTGTTAACCTTATCATGAGAGCAGGCTTTTGAATGAGCAGAAGACAGTTCTTCAAAAAGGCAAAATGGATTAGACTTAATGCTTTGTATGAATGACGGGATTGCAAATGAGTGGTCATATAGTTTTTAATAGACCAAGAAAAATATGCTATTCAGAAAAATAAAGAAGTAAAATGACGGACAGCTTTACTTGCCTATTTTTGTCCTTTCCTAAATGTACTTCTTTATAGAGAAAAGAGTGATAATGACAACCCACAGAAGTGACAGGCACTTGGGGTCAGGGGGTTGCTCTGGGGCTGCCAGGAAAGCTTTTGTTTGCATTTGCTGCTCTGGCCTGAAGCTAAGCAAGTCTGTAATTTTAGCTCTTGAAATAGCGATCAGTTCAAGGTAAGTTACAAAAAAAACAAAAAAGAGAGAGAAAGAGAGAGAGAGAGAAGCATCTGTCTCTTCTGAATACATTCTGTTTTTGACAAACTCTTCTTCTCCATTTTGTGATTCATATGGGCTCAGGCTTGCCTGGGAGTGACTTAAATGTCCTTGATATTAACTCTGAAATTAAAGTTCTCAGGAAAAAATAATCCATGGGAAAACAAGGGCCACGGAGTAAGATGTCTATTTGGTGGTCCCTAGGATTCAAAAAAATACTTTTGGCACTGCAGCTGAGACAGAACATGCCAGGACAATATATTGTGAGGCTATTTCTGTGTAATTAGGAGGAGGCTGTATTTCAGTTTTGAAATCCACATGAGATGTTGGTGGACAGCTTCCAGGTAGAACCCAGTGGCCACGGATGTCCCAAGGAAGGTTTGGAATGGCTTAGCGGACTGGTAGTCCAAGAAAAATAATCATAACCAGCTCTGGCAATTTGCAGAAGATGCATTAAATTCAGAGAAGTTGAGTCTGTTGAATATAAAAAAGGAGGAACAAAATCAGCTCCTTTGTGGAGGGGAAAGTCTCTTATTTACAGTGTAAAGGGCATGCTGTGTGTGCCTTCTCCGTAGACTGTTTGAATTCTTCCTGCTCCAGTTCATCAGCAAGGGGGATTGTTGGTTTGTAGCCAACCAGAAAAGCAATGGCCATAAGGCTTGCTTTGTTAAGTTGTCCCTCCTGTCACATATGCACGAAATTGCATGACTGCAAAGGGAGGCTACCAGGTTCCTCGTTAGCATTTGTTCATGCCAGCAAAGCAACCAACACACACACACTGAGAGTCAACGATGCAGTAGACACCTTGCTACGGTGACTGTGCCCACAAAGGCCACAGCTCTTGTCTCCATGGAGTATACAGAGGGATCCACTTGTCTCACCTGTAATGGATGGTTCAACAGCTTCATTTTGTGCAATTCATTTAATGATTCATTTAATGATGAGAAGGAGCCAACAAGAACACGAGGACCACCTAGTGGAGTGGGGGCTTCCCAGTGAGTGTGCCAACGCTGGCTGGCTGGCAGGGGCACTAAGACACTGCCTTCCCCCCTTTTGCAGTGGCTGGGTGGGGCCCGGAAGGACCAGAGGCAGAGCTGGTCTTGCTAGCCCCTCCTTTTATCTCAATCCTTTCATGATGTGGCACCAGTCAAGTATCATCTGGCTGTTACTTCATGAACATTGGGAGGTACTATGCCAAGGACTGAGCCTGGGAGAAGATAATGGCTAATCTGAGACTTCAAATTCAAGAAAGAAAATCTAGGCAGACTCTAGAGCATAGGGAGGAGATCAGACATTGGCCGTATGTGACGTCTAGGCAGCAGTTAGTCTTTGATCGGGATGGAAAGAAGGGGAAGGGTAACACGGGAGGGTGGGAGAGGTGCCCCAATGGCATGAAGACCCTTATACGGTGCTTGGACTTTCTCCCCACGTCTGAGTGGAGTCCCCGAAGGATCATAACCAGGGTGACCGCTTGGGCTTGTCTGTTTCGGGGAGGAGAGGGAGGGTAAGAACAGGCCAGCATGTGAGCTGAGTGAGCACACTGGAGGGTCTGAAAGGATCCAGGGCAGACGTGATAAAGGCCTCAACCAAGACAAAACAATTGTTAGTTAAAGCATCTTTTACAAATTGAACAGTGAACTGGAAAATCTGACTTTGAGATATGCAGGGGGAGAGCGCCTGTATGGATTGGAGATTAGATCTGTGTCTACCAATTAGGACAATTGAATGTGTTATTGATTCTTTAATTTCAGGCCACAAAGAAATCATGATGTGAAGTTAGGAGACTTCAGGCTTAAATGTAAAGAAATCCTCTTCCTTCTCCTCCCCTCCTTCTTCTTCTCCTTCTCCTCTTCCTCCTCCACCTCTGTCGTCGTCGTCGTCGTCGTCGTCTTCTTCTCCTTCTCCTTCTCCTCTTCCTCCTCCACCTCTGTCGTCGTCGTCGTCTTCTTCTTCTTCTTCTTCTTCTCCTTCTCCTCTTCCTCCTCCACCTCTGTCGTCGTCTTCTTCTTCTTCTTCTTCTCCTTCTCCTCTTCCTCCTCCACCTCTGTCGTCGTCGTCATCGTCGTCTTCTTCTTCTTCTTCTTCTTCTCCTTCTCCTCTTCCTCCTCCACCTCTGTCGTCGTCTTCTTCTTCTTCTTCTTCTCCTTCTCCTCTTCCTCCTCCACCTCTGTCGTCGTCGTCATCGTCGTCTTCTTCTTCTTCTTCTTCTTCTCCTTCTCCTCTTCCTCCTCCACCTCTGTCGTCGTCTTCTTCTTCTTCTTCTTCTTCTTCTCCTCTTCCTCCTCCACCTCTGTCGTCGTCGTCGTCGTCTTCTTCTTCTTCTTCTTCTTCTTCTTCTTCTTCTTCTTCTCCTCTTCCTCCTCCTCCCCTCCTTCTTCTTCTCCTTCTCCTCTTCCTCCTCCACCTCTGTCGTCGTCGTCGTCGTCTTCTTCTTCTTCTTCTTCTCCTTCTCCTCTTCCTCCTCCACCTCTGTCGTCGTCGTCTTCTTCTTCTTCTTCTTCTTCTTCTTCTTCTTCTCCTCTTCCTCCTCCACCTCTGTCGTCTTCTTCTTCTTCTTCTTCTTCTTCTTCTTCTTCTTCTCCTCTTCCTCCTCCTCCTCCTCCTTCTTCTTCTTTCTTCTTTCTTCTTCCTTCTTTATAAACAGTGGATTTGGCTCAGCACAGGAGAATGCTTCCCTAGAGCTGCACAGAAAATGTTTGGCGGAGACACATCAGAGGTAGTTAGGACAGTCAAACTAGAAGGAAAAAGAAAAGGAGGAGGTGACCTCCCCGTTGCTTCTGTCCTTAGGGACTTTATTCCTCAAGCGTGATGGTTAATCCCATATCTGCAGATTCGTGCCTCCTTTCTCCTCACTCTCTGGAAACCCATCATTAGGATGTGGCTGACTGCACGTTCTGCATCCTCACTGAGGCCCTGGATGCCACTGGCGTGCAGACATGTGGAACGGTGTTACATTAGGACTAAGCTGGAAATTTTAGGTCAACCTAAGGCTTGGACGAAAGTATATCTGCTTCTGAACCATGCTGTAGTGGAATTTTACAGAGTCTTGGTGACTGTCTCAAACACATGAGCATGAGGTTCCCTAGTTTGACAGCATCTGGAGGCTTTGTGACCAATGACAGTGCCCAAACCAAAGAGGACAGCACAAGAGATGATTGGACTCTACTTTGATATGAGGAGCCCTGTTCTCACTGAAATTGCTCAGGGCAAGTGGTGGCGTGTTCTGCTCAGAAGGTCTTTAAGAACCAGATGGAGCCAGTTCCTGTGCACACAGAGGCTGAAACAGGTCTCCCCTGAAGAAAAGGGATGGGCCTCATGACCTCTTAGCCATTTTTCAGCCTAAAATTTCCAAATTTTTATGAATGTTTTATTCAGCCTAACACAGGATCCAGCAGAGTAAGGTTTTTGAGAATAAGTTGAAATTAATATGTTGGGTTACTGCTAGAAGTTCTTTGAGTAATGAAATATTTTCTCTCAGGAGCCAGGAGTGAAACACTCACCAAAACATTTCTTGTAGGTGAAGTCACCACCTGTGACTGTCGTTACTTACACTCACTTGAAGGCCGTAGTAATTATTAACTAATTAGGAGGTCGAAAAGGAGACCTGTCATTTTCATTATTCTCTGGGCACATATTCTCCATCAGTTCTTGGCTATTGGTGTAGAGATACAAAAGATTCAGTCAGGGTCCAAAATGGGGGCACATCTTGGAGGCAGATCAAATGGAGGTTTAGTTTCTTTGCCTTGAGAGTGATATGCGTCATCTTTAAGTGAGCCTTGTGACCTGCAGTGGGGTTTATAATCTCTCTGGAACAACAGCTTTAAGTGCTAACTAGGAGCAACTTCTGACAGGAGCTTCACACAGATAGGGTGAGGGGTGGGTGGGGAGGGAGAAGATTCATCACAGAGGGAACAAGCACATGGATCTGAGGCTGTTTGATATTTATTCCTTCAACAAATATTTATCATGGTCGACTAGATGCCAGATCTCATCCTAAGCTCTGGACACAGCAGCAATTAGAGGAACAAGTTCATACCTTTCCAGAGTCCTTTTCAAGTGACAGTGCTCCAAGAATGTTCATCAGCATGAAGCATTTGGTACCAGACATGTGGGAGATACCTTGGGTCCAATGGTGAAGGGCCATTATGGGTTGGGCCAAGGAACTCAGGCTCCACTCAGGGAGCTCCCTACTAAATGGCTCCATGGCCCTGGCTTTGGTAGTTGCCAAACTTCTAGTCACTCCCTCCAAATATACCTCTTTTTTTGGGGAGTGAGTCCCCTGAAATGGCTCTGAGGTGTCCACAGAGGTTTTCCACAGTCAGCCCCATGCCAAATTTACCCAGTTCTGCCTTTCCTGTTATGGCTCAGGCTCCTGCTGCCTGTGCTACGGCCTACCATGTTCCTAGGGGAAAACGTTGGTTCCACCATTCAACCCTTGCCAAGATGGGGCAGAAGGGCTCTGATCACTCCTGAAGTTTTCACTCATCAGGATGTGCCCATTGGGCTGCTTTCCCTGCAGAGGTGGCCTAAGAAAACTGCTAGCTTCCTGTCCATATTAACTCTATCCTTCCCATCCCAGAACATACCAGAGGGGCCCCAAGTGAGCATGTGTGTTTCATCCTGAGGGCTTTCTCTTAGCTTCCCTACGCAGGTCAGAAATTCTGTGAATAGGGGATCTAGGGACAGCTCTCAGCTGATGATGGATGGGAGTTGAGAACGAAGACCTCGACTTCATAGTGACTTCGGTATTTTGCTCTGTACATTCTTCCAGCTGCCCTGGCTTTCTGGTCTGGACCTCTGGTCTTGTCAACTCAGGGAGACTACTGGGTTTATTTGGGTTCCCCCTTCCTGCAGACTGGAAGCTTTCTAGGCAGTCAGCTGGTGCCATTGTAGGGTTCTTCTCCCACGGTCCTGAACTGCCTATTGTCTGTTCTTTCATTTATGTTGTCCAGCTTTTCAGTTATTTAAGAGAAACTTCATTCCTTATTACTCCATCATGGTTAAAAGTGGAAATCTCTAACGTCAACGTAGTCAGAAGCGTAGTCTGTTTAACAAAAGGTGCTGAAACAACTGAGTACCCGAGTGGGACAAATTGAGCTTTAACTTTTAACTTCCATCCTAAATGGAAGGAAGTGGAAATGTTCATTCCAAATGAACAAACAAACAAGGAAGCCTCCAAAACAAACAAACAGAAACAACAACTTGAAATGGATCAAAACCTAAATATAATAGCTAAAACCATAAAACCCTAAGAAGCAGCTCAGGAGAAAATCTGCAACAGCCTCGTGGTAAGCAAAGATTTCTTAGGACACACACACAAAAATGCTGATCACAGGGCGCCTGGGTGGCTCAGTGGGTTAATGCCTCTGCTTTCGGCTCAGGTCATGATCTCAGGGTCCTGGGATCGAGGCCCGCATCGGGCTCCCTGCTCGGCGGGGAGCCTGCTTCCCCCCCTCTCTCTCTGCCTGCCTCTCTGCCTCCTTGTGATCTCTCTCCCTCTGTGAAATAAATAAATAAAATCTTTAAAAAAAAAATAAAAAAATAAAAGTGGCTCANAAAAAAAAAAAAAAAAAAAAAAAATGCTGATCACAAAATTAAAATGCTGATAAATTTCATCAAATTGAAAAAAAAATTTGCTCTTCAAAGGCACTATTAAACAATGAAAAGACGAACTACAAGTTGGTAAAAATATTTCTGTGTATATACATAGCAAAGGACTTGCATCCAGAATTTGTAAAGCCCTCTTATGACACACTAACAAAAAGATAAACCACCCAATAAAATTAAGGTCAAATACTTCATTTGTCTCCTAAGAGGAAAAAAATAGATATTGTAAGAGCCAGTAAAAGCTAGCTGAAAAGCTCATGAAAAGCTGCTCAATGTCATTATTTATCAGGGAAAAGGAAATTAAAACCACAGTGAATATGACTAGTCACTTACTAAAATGGCTAATATTTGAAAGTGGACAATATCAAATGTTGGTAAGGATATGGGACAGATGAGGCTCTTGGATATTTCTGGTGGGTGGGTACACCAGCAACCTCTGTAGAAAATAATTTGGCAGGGACGCCTGGGTGGCTCAGTGGGTTAAAGCCTCTGCCTTTGGCTCAGGTCATGATCTCAGGGTCCTGGGATGGAGCCCTGCATCGGGCTCCCTGCTCAGTGGGGAGCCTGCTTCCTCCTCTCTGCCTACCTCTCTGCCTACTTGTAATCTCTCTCTGTCAAATAAATAAATAAAATCTTAAAAAAAAAATAATTTGGCAGTTTCTTATTAGGTTATACACATACTTACAATAGAACACTGAAATTCCATTCTTAAGTGTTAACCCCAAAGAAAAAAATATGTTCATCTTCCTCCACCCCCAAAGAAACCCCTAGTACACAATATTCATACGTGTTTAATTCATAATAGCCTGAAATGGGAATCATGCCAAATGTCCATCAACAGGTGCATGGGGAAACAAATTGCGGTGCGTCCTACGGATGGAATACAATTCAAGGACAAAAAGAATGAAGTCTCAGGCATGTGTTAGGGAAAAACCAAAGTGGAGGCCACAGTTCGAGTGCACCCCTAAGCCAGCCACCCCTCGCCACATCACCAAAACTTAAACCATCCGATTTCCCCCAAATGCTGACTCTGATCTTCAAAAAAACTTCAACTTTCTTCATGTCTGCGTGACCTCATAGCTTCCCAGCCAATTGGCTACAGGCAAGGAAGTTTCTGCAGTGTCACTGGCCAGAGGACTGTCAATTTCTGGTCACCAGTCACAGCAGAAAGCTATGCACTTCCTCACCCGGGCTTTATAAACTGAGCGGAACCGGGAAGAGACAGCTCTACTGCTCTCCCTTTGGAGGCCTCCGTCTTTGCTGATCCTTGTTTCTCACGCAACAAAATATTCCTATCAAATTAAGCTTCTTCTGACACATGTATCACATGTGTCAGAGACAGTAGGTTGAGCAAAAGACACAAGAGGACATACTGTACGATGTTATTTCTTGAAATTCTAGAATTGGCTGACGGATCCATCATGTCAGAAAGCAGATCGGTGGTTGCCTGGAGTTAAGGGTTGATGGCAGATGGCTGGATTGAAGAAGAGCAAGATGGGTCCTTAGGGGGGGTGATATTTTATATTTTGATTGGAGTGGCGATTACATGAGTGAATCTATTTGTTGAAAGTACTCAACTGTACCCTTAGATGAGTACAACTTTACTGCATATAAATTACATCTCAAAGTTAACGTAAAAAGAATAAAAAAGTTGTAGGACCCATCTTTTATGTAACCTTAAACATTTTGTTTATTAAGAATAATTGTAATTTACGTATTGTGTGTTTACTACCAGTTAGATGCTAGGTACTTTCTATTAATGAGTCCATACTGCGTCTAAGAGGTAAATACTATTACCACTCCCATTTTGTAAATGGAGAAACTGAGGCTTTGAGATGGAAAATGATGCAGGAAAGGACCCGATGTCACTATAATGTGGGTAGAAGACAGGATATGAGCATATCCTTTCTGCTTCTAAAGTCCATGTTCTTAACCGCTCTGGGAAATAGCCTTTTTTTTTTTAGTCACAAAGGTTGTAATATTGCTTCCTCAGTGAAATAAAGAGTAACACACCTCTTCAGCTTCCATGCTCTGGCGTGCTGGTTGGGGGACCCCAACCATGCTGGAGTGGCCAGCCAGGCACGATAGACATGTAACCTTTGGTGAATTAGTCCTGACACGGGCCCAGCGAGCCAGAGGAGCCATAATTCACAGCATCTGCAAGACCTCTCGGGCAGAGAGGCTCAGATTTTCCTCTACAGCGGAGTTGCCACCTTCCCCTTAGTGGCATCCTTCTTCACCTATGGCCAAAGCTGCCTGGGACTGTCCCTCAAAGTGGGCCAGGACCAGACCACTATGCTTGTAGGCCCCGTAAGTCTGTCTTTGCAGGCTCTGCTTCCCTCACTGATCACCCTGTAAAGCATGAGCCTGTGTGCAGTTCTCACCCTTGGGGGGACATGACTAGATCGGGAGCACTCTTCTCCTCCCTCACCCCGACTCCTGCCTCTGATCCCACTATCCCCAAGATGGACTGGAGAGCAGGAATGTTCTGCAACCTGAAGACTGAGGCCGCCCCCAACTCCACCTATGAGGAATCGAGGGACATGTTAAATTGAAATCAGGTTGGATACAGAAAAACTGTTACAGTTCTTGAACACCATCTGTATCTTCTTAGTGGTCTGTGTGCTGGCTTTGGGGATTTTGGTAGACCATGAAGGGATGGGCCTTCTAGAGTGCACTGGCCTTCTAGGTTCCAGAAGGGAAAATGTGATAGAAAGTGTTGGAACCCTTGGGTGAGTTACAACATGACTGTTTGCAGTAGCCCTGAGCCCCGTGGGGAGGACAGAAGGGAGGTCTCAAGGAGGCTCAGAGGCTAGAGAGAGAGGATCACAACTTCTTTAGCAATGCCTAGGCTGGACAGGAATTGCATATTCTCCTAAACCTATAAGCACACCCTAAACCTGACTGAATGGGAGACACACAGAGGAATCTGGAAACGGAGATCCAAGAAGATTTGACACACTAACCAAATGTCCTTTGAACTGTTTCTCTACATCTAACTTAATTCCGACTCAAAGCACTATGTACTTGAAATATACTAAGAGAGAATGGCTTGTATGAAAATGTTGACTCAAACTCTCCTATTCCTCACAAGGCAACATTCCCATGGGAAGATCCACATTATTTACCTCTGCACTCCAGCTCCCAGCCTTGTGACTTGTAGCACAAACAGTGATGGAAGAAGGAAGGGAACGAGGAAGCAATGAAGGGCTTGGTAGGTACAAAAGCAAAGATCAGGAAGAGGAAGGAACACAAGAAGACAGGTCTATGTAGGATTGAGGGAGACTGAAGAAGGCTACGGGTTTAGGAAGGACTCAGTTGTGGTCTCTTCTGGTCTCTCTTAAAAGGGGTCACACATTTTCCCCATAGGCCCTTTTCCTGGCCACCCCTCCTATCCAAAACTCATTTTCACTGGGTCATGTTCTTTCTTTCCTTCCTCTTTTTGTTACATGAAGTACATCACTCTTCTGCAATGGTAGAGGAAGAAGACAAGATTGCTAAAGAGCCTTGATTCAGCCTAATTACCAGGCCACTTCCGGTGGTTCTGTGTCTTTGTGTCAGCAATTCTGAGTATATGTTGCTTTTCTCACCAGGAGCTATTTTTTAATTAAGTTAAGGTTGTCCACTGTCTCACTGTTGATTTTCATTTTTTTAATTGTGCCAGACCTTCCTGTAAGCAACTTCAGAATATCCTCCTTTCACGTTTAAGGTGGCAGTAATTAGGTCCAGATTTGCTGAGCCTGTGGGAATCTTCCAGCCAAAGTGATCTTAATGGTGTTTTAATGTTTGAACTCTTCTGTGCTGATGTGCGTGGTTACCAACTGCTTAAAAGAAATGGCCTGGTGGTTATGGGAGTTTGGAACCATGCCCCCGAACCGTGGAAGGTTTGTGAGTTTTTCTTTCTAACTGAGAAACAGGTAAGCCACCAAACCTGTATCAGGACCCATAGTGATTTTGGGTTTTTCTGGTCTCTTCATATTTGTGTACATTGAGATATTCCGGGGTAAATGTTTATGTCAAGAGAATTAATGGATGACAATATCTTATAAATCAAGAAACAATGAAAAAATGGAATTTTTCAATGGTTTTTAAAAGGAGATATGTTGTGTCTTCAAAGGAGAGGTTTGTGTCCTTCAAATAGAGACTGTAGTGTTTGGGGCTTATTCGAGAAGACTTCACATAAGATTTATTTATTACTCTATAGAGTCTTATTAAAAAAAACCTGGTTCATAGAGTGGAAGTCAGTTTTGTTAGCCTTACCACTGCATATGATTTCTGAGAGATGGTATGAGTAAAATGGAGAATAAGCAGAAAGAAATTAACCAAAGTACTAAAATCATCATTTTTTCCCCCCAGACTCTTAGTTCTCTTGAAATCTTTCCTATTTTGGAGAACCAAGAACTGTTGTTACCTGGCCAATTTGTCTGTCAGAGGATACTCCTCTTACCCAAATTTCAGAAACTTCACTTCCAACTAAACTACACTAATATCCTTTGCTGGTTGTTTCCTTTGATAGGTCCAAGTCTTTCCCAAGTGTGAGAGATTCTGAGCAGAGACCCACCTCATTATTTTTGTGTAACCAGCCCGTTTTCTCAGTAACTTCCCCGCCTGAGAATTACACAGCACGTTTTTGTGTCACCACATGAATTGAGTATCCATTATGCATCAGGCATCATACCAGGACCTCAAGACATCACTGTGCCCAGGCCGGAGCTCAAGTTGCCATCTCTGTGGGAAACAACAAAGCAAACCAAGGAGTGCAATATAGAATGGGGAGGACATGCTAGAGGCGTGCAGTAGGTGCAAGAGGAGGTGAGGAGAGGGATCCAAATCAGATCATAGCATCAGAGAATCATTCCTAGAGCTGATGGCATTGAGTCTGAACCTTGAGGGATGCATGGGAGTTGAGTGGCGATGTGCATTCCAGATGGAAAGGAGAGCAGGTCATGAAGACTTTGTGTAATGGCCATCGATTGAGATGGATGGAGGGACAGGAACGGTAGAAAGTTTCAGGAGCTGATATAGAGGCAGTTGCTGATTGTGAAGTGTCTTGAAATTCAAGATTTATGCTGAAAATTCTCAGAAAGGAATGAAAGCAGGGCATCAATATGCATGAATTTATGTCCCAGAGGGATAGATCTGGTCAAATTATAGGATCCGGGTTGGGAAGGGGAACCATTCTAGTGAAAGGGAAGCCAATGAGGATGCTGTTTCAGTAATTCAAGGGAGACTACGGGCTTGATAAAAGCAAAGACAGTGGAAGAACAAGAAAGTGTAGGACTGAGAAATATCAGGACAATCAAATAGGTAATTGATGTGGGCAGGGGTGAAGAGAAAGGGTTTAGAATGACTCCCACTGCTGCCTGGGTGGTAGGGCCATTCTTTGAGCTGGGGAATGTAGAGAAGGGGATGGGAGGGATGCAAATGAACGCGTACATGCAAGAAATTCAGGGGAGAAGTTACGAAGACAGACTTATGTTTGAGTCTGGGCCTCGGGGCATGGGTGTTGACTGAGACCTGGAGATACAGGTACTCAGCATTTGCTGATGGTTGGAATTATTGATTGATATGAAGGGAGGGCACAGACAAGAAGAGGAGAATTTTGAGGATGAGCAATATTTAGGAAGCAAATGGGGGAAGAAGAATCCAAGGCAACACCAGGAAAGGACTCCTCCTCCTAGAGGGAGGACCAGGATTCTTCCAGAGCTTCCACTTCATACCCCAGACGCATCCCTGTGGAGCTGACGTGCTTCTCTCCACTGCTGACAGCTGTTTCTTTTCCTCTTGTGAGTTCCTCAGTGACAGTGGAAATGCCTCCTTTTCATTATACAAGCCCCCACATTTGGTTAACATTCTCTATCGTGATAGGCCCTGTATGTCAATGACTAGTGAATAGGTAAGTCTTCCGTTTTATGCCTGAAGTTCACCTTCTTTGACTTGGGATATAATTAAAATGAACTTTTACAGGAACGAACTGGGCAGACACATTTCTGATCACCAATAAATACTTTTAAAGAATGGTGCACAATTTAGGGAAACATTTTTTTAAAAGACTTTATTTATTTGAGAGAGAGAGAGAGACAGAGATATGAAAGAGAGAATGAGCAGGGAGGAGAGGGTGAAGCAGGCTCCCCACTGAGCAGGGAGCCTGACGGAGGGCTCCATCTAGGACTCCGAGATCATGACCTGAGTAGAAGGCCAGATGCTCAACCGACTGAGCCACCCAGGTGCCCCTAGGGAAAATCTAAACAAAAACACTCAGGTACAGTTTACCTTAATGTACCTTAATGCATTTCTCCTTGTTGTACAACTATTGTCAATCACAGTCTTATTTTTTAAAGATAGTTCTGTCCCTTTTGGGAAACTTACCCCTTCCAATGTATTTAACCTGAACAGATGGAGTTAAGTAAAATTCAAAATAGAGGTAGAAAAATATTTCCCGTTGTTACCCAGTGTGCTTTAATGTACTCTAGGTAAATTATTAGTTAAATAGGCATGCACAAGGGATGCCTGTATGGCTCAGTTGATTAAGCAGCTAACTCTTGATTTCAGCTCAGGTCATGATCTCAGGATCATGGGATCAAGCCCTGTGTCGGGTTCTGCACTCATTCAGGGAGTCTGCATGTGGATTCTCTCTCCCCTCTCCCTCTGCTCCTCTCCTGCTCTCTCTCTTTCTTCTCTCCCTCAAATAAATGAACAAATCTTTAAAATAGGTACATGTGAGAGGAAGTCTAGTGAGCCCAGGTGACTTTGAGTCTGTATTAGTTTCCAACTGCTGCTATAACAGATTACTACAAACCCAGTGGCTGAAAACAGGACAGATTCCTAATCTAACAGTTCTGGAGATCAGAAGCATGTAGTGAGCCTCACAGGGACAAAATGCATCAGTACATTTGAATTCTTTCCAGAGGATTTAAGTGAGAATCCATTTCCTTCCCTTTTCTAGCTTCTAGAGACCAACTACATTCTCCATCACTCTCCACTTCTGCCTTCCACTTCTGCTCATGTGTTCTGTTCTTATTCAGTCATTTTAAGAGGACCTAAGCAAGAGTAATGATTATATACCTTCAATATTTCAAGGGAATATACAGCCTGTACATGATAGCATGAACTCTCAAATCTGGATGAGTAATGAGACAAGATAGGGGAGGATACGGGGATCAAGGCAGCCTGATGAATGCCCCATCGTGCACTCAGCAGCAGGCATGACAGGTAGCACAATGCCACACCTGCATTGCAGTCCCAGAGCAAATGCATTTATTGATTTTTATGTTTAAAAATCTCATTTGTTCAAGTAGCATATTTAATGTTACAAGTACAACTGAAATAAGTTAAAACTCCAACAGACAAAACAAGTCCTACAATATCTCACAAAAGAAGTAGCAAGTTGTATCACTCTCTGCAAGTTGACTTCTCAGCTATTCATCCTGTTTCTCTCATTTCTTAGTAAACAGCATAAAAGTTCTGGTCCAATTTAAGAGCAATCACTCTTAAAATCATACAAAATCTTGTTGCTGGAGAAATTTCTTCCTGTGCTGATTATTTAAGAGCGCCAGTTATTTATCAGAGTTTCTGGTGGGCTGAGAAAGACCTTTGTTAACAAATGTCTTCTCTTTTTTAAAGTCGTTTAAGTCCAAGGACTTGGACTTAATGGGGTTGAAGTCCAAAAAGAGAGATGCTTGTCCTCTTACCAGTAAATGTTTATAGAACAAGGGAATTTTCATTGGCCTGTTATTCCCACAGAACAACACAGTGTGAAATGTTTCCCCACCTTCCCTTTCCTGCTCTTTATTTACCCTAATTACCCCTTCCTCGGGTGTCCAGTGTTACTATGTAGCACCTCCCTGGGTTTTCCATTCCCCTCCATTGTCCTCCAGCATCTTCCATGAAGCTTCGAAGATCTTTCCTGCAGAACACGGTTTTCAGATTCTTTCCTGTTATCACACATTTTGTAACCCAGTTCTAGTCAGTGTACCTTATTCCATTATTCTTTCTGGAATGGCTGGAAATATACCTTAACTAGGACTCTTTTTAAAAAGATTTTATATATTTATTTTGAGAGAGAGAGCAATCATGAGCAGAGGGAGGGGCAGAGGGAGAGAGAATCCCACGCAGACTCCATGCTGAGCGTGGAGCCCAACAAGAGGCTTCATCTCACGATGGTGAGATCTTGCCCTGAGGTGAAATCAAAAGTCAGACGCATAACCGCCTGAGCTACCCAGGCATCCCTAACGAGGATTCTTTAGAATGCAATTTCCTAGCATGTGATAGTTGTCATGTGAAAGATATGTTTAGTTGCCAAATAAACCTTGGAAATTCATGATGTACATCAGCACTATGAAAACAAAATACCCCAAATAACTTGTCTAATATTATTCGTTACCTCCCACCATATTGTTTAAAGAACCAGGGACACTCTGAGACCACACTTAAAAGAAAAGATCTTTAAAAATGAGTTGTCTTCCTCATTGATGAGCAGGCAGTGAAGCATTTTGGGAAGAATCAGCACAAAATGAGGCAGAGAAGTTACTCGTCTGGTGTGTCAGTTAAGAGGATTTTAATAGCGAGTTTTGGAAAACACAACCCAAACTTTGGCAGAAAAAGGGAAATTATACATTCAAGTATTGAAAACTTAAGAGTTAGACCCATTTCAGGTGGGACTTGGCTCTTCAATAACAAGTGATTAAAAAGTCAACTCAAAGTTAAGCCAGAAAAGGGGTAAAATTGGGTCATTTATTAAAAAACTCAAGGTGAGGCTTGGCCAAGGGATTCTTTCCCCTTCCCTCCCCTTCCCTTTCCTTTCCTGTTTCTTCCCTTCCCTTCCCTTCCCTTCCTTTCCCTCTTTCTTTCTTTCTTTCTTATTTTGGTAAGATTTTATTTATTTATTTGACAGAGAGAGAGAGAGAGCAAGAGAGCACAAGAAGGGAAGTGGCAGGCAGAAGGAGAGACAGGCTCCTGGTGCAGGGGGTGGGGTGGGAGGGGATGCTGACAGGCGGCTTTATTCCAGGACTCCAAGATCATGACCTGAGCAGAAGGAAGATGCTTAACTAACTGAGCCACCCAGGTGCCCCAGTCAAGGCATTCTAACATGGCCGGGAGAGTGAGGTTTCTCTTCATCTGTAGCTCTGACTTATGGCCACTTTGGCTTCATCCTCAGGACTCTGTGTGGTGACCCATGCCAGCAACTGTCTCAAGTATCTTCCTTACTGCCAAAGAGCACTCAAGAAGAGTCTTCTTGCATTTCATTGGTTCTGATTGTATGATGTGATCATTTCTGAGTCAATCGCAGTGACCAGGGAGATAGCATACTCTAGTTGGTCAAATCTGAGTCCTGGGGCCTGGGGCTGGGCCAGCTGCACCCAGTGCACACCATCAGAGGGTGGGGGAGGAAGTAGTATCTTCTGTAGTATCAGTACAGGAAGCAGAGCGAATGGGTGCCTGGTGACCAGAACCCAACAAGTATCTACTGCACCAGAAAGGAAAACATTAGCCAGCATGTGTCTTTGTCTGCATGTTTTTGAAGCAATTAAATTGTCCAGATAAGTACAGAGTGGTTTCTGAAAATTCCCAGAGTGCATTAGCAGGTGGGTGCTGCAGATAGTCAAGATGCCTGCAGTTAACAGAAAATGCTAGAGAAAGAAGATGTCCCTAGGCTGTCGAGTGAAGGTTATCTTCAGCAAATATGACCATCCAAAACTTCCCTCGTAGACTGTGAGTCAGAGCTGTATTCCTTACTAGGCTGCTTTCTTTAAGGGTTAAGGATGTCATCTTACTCTCTCCACTTAGCATAATGCTTGGTGCAGAAGGGCTGACAAGAAGACCATTTTAGACTGAATTAATGAATACATTTGAAGAAGTAGCTAGAGGGATGATCCTTTTTTAGAAGTATGTCTTAAGATGCTTGGGAAACACCCATGTCCAGTCAAAAGGTGTACAGTTTTTGGACCACACTGTGCTAATGGAGGAAATCTCTAGCTCGATACTGTTTCCTAACATGTCTGGAGACTGTGTAAATAAGGGGCTTGGTCCAGGAGGAGTCTAGGAAGGGAGAATAAGGGCCAGAACTTTTCAGTATCAATGGGAGAAGGGCGCTGTCCAACTTCATTCCATGCAACTGCCCGATCTCCTGTATCTGTCATATAAATTCAGGCCTAGACTTGGAGATTTCCTCAACTTACCCAGGTCCTGTTTTCCTCTCTGCCCCCTGGCTTTGTGCCGATGTAATCACTGGGCTCACCTTGTTTCCTTCTTCTTGTGGACCATAACCCTGTGCAGGCCTTTGTCCAGACTCTTTGCATATATTTGGTCCGGTCTTCTAGGAGTTTAAGATTAGGAGTAAGGATGGTATATCTGGCCCCTGTCATTCCTTCTTGGCCCTGGATATTTACAGTGGACCCACTGCACATGGCTAGGAGGGAGGTTGGGCCTCGGGAGATGCATGGCATAGACAGAAGCAGCCGGAGGATCCGGTAGACTATAGAATCCTGACCACTGGATGTCTTCCTCAGAGCTTCTTCTGGTTCACTGATGAATGCCTGTGGGTACATGTGGGCATTTGTCATGTTTTCTGGAGGATGGCCCTATTAAGAGAGCTTTCCTTGGACTAAATCTAAGTCCAAGCCTTCCTAAGGCAGAGACCCAAACATTAGAAGCCTGAGCAGTCTTTGAGATCGCAGTGTAGACATGTGACCTGAGTTCAACCCAACAGCCCCCGCCATGGGACATTTCACTTGGGAAGTGTGTCACCCAAGGAGGAAGGCTCTGGGGCAGAATCCATCCTCCCAGACAAGGGGCTTACACAGCTGTCTAACAAGGTCCCTCCCTGGTGCAGAGGTTGCATGGGTAGACTGTGCCATCACGGCCATGTCCTCTGTGGCCAGAGTCAGCAGCAGAAGCAGGGGTTCCTCGCCAGGCAGCTCAGTGGCTGGGTTTTAGGCATCGCGTCCCGAGTCTTATCCACAATTCCGTTTCACTAGCCCTCCCAACAGTCCTGTAAACATCTCCTGTTTCTCCTCCAACGGCCGGCGTCGACTACGCTTATCTGTAAAACTCATCGTCTTGACTGTATTATTTTTGACTGAGCAGCGGATTATCACCAAAGATGTACACAAAAAATTGGGTATTACTTTATCAAATAAAGGAAAGCTAAGTTTAAATGGCTTCTTCCAAATGGATCATATCCAAATGGATGTGACGACTGCATATGTCGTGGACTAATGCCGAAGACCAGAAGAAAGAGAAGGCATTCCTTATTCCACATCTTATCTTGTCAACTCTATGAATTTTTCTGTTTGAAATAAAACCTCTTGTTAGTCAGTGATTGTTACTGGATATTTTAATGACTGTGTCAGCACTATACAAATCATATATTTTCTGAACAAGCTTCCAGGCTTTGTCAACACTTCCATAGATGAACATTTGTAATCAAGGTACGGGGCTGATTCAGTTGACAAATGGCTTTCTCTAATAGGAGATTTGAAACAGCATCTGGTTTCATTAATTTTATAACTTCTCATTCCTTGACATTCAGAACATGCGCCCACTGCACTTGTAATTCATTCTTTTGAAAGATGAGCACACTTGGCATGGTGCAGAGACGAGGGCCATTTTTATGGATAAAGGCTCATCCTTTGAAGGGAGCGGTGAGTAGTGGTGACTTATAACGGAAATCCTGACAGACTCTCGGTGAGTCAACTCTGAGCCAGGATTCCAGTGGGGAAAGCAGCTCCCAGGAGTCAAGTAGACAAGATCTGGTCATGGAAGATAGGAAATGCTGTTTTAATAGAGTACCATTGACTTTTTCCTCTTTTTAACAGAAAATAGCCTATTTCTGGCCTGCAATCGAAAGCAAAGCACTTGGATTTTCGGGTGTGAACTCCTTGGAGCAGAGGTATATATTCAAACGTCTGAATGGTACACTTCACTCATCCCCAGGGATTACTCCATGAGGTTTTTATGGACAGGTCAGAAGCTACGTTTGTTATGCAAAGCTTTGAAAGGGGGTGAGAGAGAATGAAAAAAATCAACAAGCAAATAAATGGATGGGCTGTAAATGTGATAGGTGAGACACTGAACTAGTGGTTGTTTATGCTTGCAGGAAATTGATGTTTTCAAAGTCGTGTCTAAATTTAAAACCAAGGCATTATAGCAAGAAGCAAACACTTTGTTGAGGTTTTGGTTATGTGAAAAGAAAAACTGTAGGTATCAGAATAAATTCATGGGAAGGGACCTTAGATGTTTGTCTAGTACAGTAGTTTTATTTTGCCAGTGGGGGGGACATGATAATTTTAAACAGTTTGTGTCTCCGGAGCTTTCCATTCTTCCAACTACAATAACTCATTCAGGAAGGAGCATGTGACCCCACGATGACTAAGGAGACGTCCCAGGACTTTTGCTGTGGCTTCTTAGGGTTATTCTTGCTTAATGGATTTTAAGTTGAGAAGACAACCTTCCTGGAGTTTTTATTACATCTGAACCTGGATATGACAGCCAGAACAGGGGGAGACAGTTGAGAGATCCAGACAAACAGGCCCACGATGACTTTATCTGGTCCCTGAATCCAACCATGCCTGGAGTCTGCTGACTTCTGGACCTTTCATTTACATGAGTAAATTAATCCCATTTTGCTTACTGAAGCCTGGGTCAGGTTTTCAGTTGTGTGTAGCAAGACGTCTGTGACAGATGCCGTCCTGAAGAGACATTCTTGCACCTTTATAGATTTATTATTATTGCTTTATGTAAAGCCTCAACCTGGCAGCCACTCCTTTCTCCCATGCAAGGAGCTACGGAGCCACAGAGAGCCCTGGTTTCCTTAATTATCTCCGCTTAGAGCCCAGGGCAGCCGACTTTGACATGTCAAGGACCAAGGACACGTAGACCTGAAAAGTTTACTTGTTATTTTTGGTGACTCTTAGCTTAGAGATGGTACCTTTGAAATCACAGCTGCTGCTTCCCTAGTTCCTCCTCCAGGTGCCAAAAAGCCCAGTCAATAATGAGGACCCGAAATGTCTTCAAACTTAATTTAGCATCTGGCCCGCAGAGGAGAATGCCGAGTCTGGGTCTTGTGGCCAGCCAAATTTGGAACAAAAACAGGCATGCTCAGATCTGTTCAGTCACGAAGTAGATTCACAGGACTTTCTGTTTCTCCTCCTCCTTCTTCTTTGTTCTTTCTCCTCCTCCTCCTCCTTTTTTATTTTATTTTTATTTTATTTTTTTTAAAGATTTTATTTATTTGACAGAGAGAGAGATCACAAGTAGGCAGAGGCAGGCAGAGAGAGAGGAGGAAGCAGGCCCCCCGCTGAGCAGGGAGCCCGATGCGGGCCTCGATCCCAGGACGCTGAGATCATGACCTGAGCCGAAGGCAGAGGCTTTAACCCACTGAGCCACCCAGGCGCCCTCCTCCTCCTTCTTCTTTTTAAATTTTTTTATGTCACATTGCTACCATCATCTGCTTGCTAATTGAGCTGACCTTGTCAAATCTGATACGATATCAAGTCTGTGATGCCATCCCTGGGCAAGGTTGTTAGAGCCCCTCTTTTGGCTCTTTCTAGTGTCAGATTGATTTAATGACCTTTGGAATTCTTCTCATGAACTCTGAGGAGACAGGGAGGTCTGGTTGACTTGCACTTGAAGGCTGATGGTGCAGGTGCTGGAGAAAGAGCTTTGGGATCGATCCTACTGGTTTTGGCACATGACAGTCACTCAGTACCCACGTCTTTTCCAGAGAAGCCTCCCTCTGTTAGTGTTGTAGAGTTCTCTGCAAAAGCACCAAGGACCCCCCACCCCAAATTTGGCTTGGATGTTGAGGTCGATGACTCCCATGCACCAAGAGAATTTGAGAGGCTTGTTACTCATTCAAAGGACTTCCAGGAGGATCTGGGTGGGCACAAGCTGGTCCAGGTTGGCTGAGGAAGAGCAGAGGGAGTGGGTTTGAGTGTTTATTAGTAAGCGGCTAAGGGGTGGAACTGCAGGAAATCTCCCAGGTACAGGAGGTTGGAATTTCCCGCTGTTCCAAAGGAGCGTGTGAGCTCAGGGTCTTCCTATTGATCTGGAAAGGAGGGAAGACTGAAAAGGGAGTCAGCAGTGAAAGGTCAAGAATGAGGTCAGACTCTCCTTTACAATTAGATGTAACCTTTCCTACACAAAGTATGTCAGTTTCCTGGGACTGCTGTTATGAATGACCGCAACTGAGTGCCTTCGAACAATAGAAATGTATCCTCTTGGTGTTCTGAGGGCTAGAAGTCAGAGATCAATGTATGGGCAGGGTGCTTCCTCAGGACGCTGCGAGGGAGGATTTATTCCATGTCTCTTCTTAGCTTCTGGTGGCTTCTGGAGGTCGGTGGCATTCCTTGGCTTGTGTCCCTCCCGTCTCTGCTGGAACCATCACATGGCATTCTTCTCTGTGCTTTTCTTCTAAAAGGACATGCTCTTTGGATTTGGGGCTCACCCTAATTCTCTATGACCTCATCTCCACCCTGACTTTGATTATATCTCCAAATAAGATCACATTCTGAACTTTCAGGGGAACACGAATTTGGGGGGCACTATTCAACTCAGTACACAAAGTTAAGGCACTTTGTTAGCAAATTTAAAAAGAAATCACATTCTTCATCACATTGCAAAATTTCTGCGTCCCCAAATGGGACTGGAGAGAAGCTTCCCGGCCTCCTGGGGTCCCCAGGAAAGGCATGATCCTTGGAGAGGCCTGGGAGCTAACGGAAGGGTTTGGGTGGAGGCGGAGTGGAAGGGGCAAGGGAGAGACGGGGATACCACTGGCTCAGCTCTCGCCTAGGGCTGGCTGTGGAGAGCATCAGGGACCCTTCTGGTCTGGCTTCTCAGCAAGGACGGGGCTGAGTCAGGGAACGCTGTGATGTTTGGGGAAGCATCATGAAGTCCAGTTTGGGAAGCTGGCCTGTTCCTCTGTCGCCTGTTGAGTCGCCTCAGGACGAATTGTCAGCAGTGTCTCCAAACACAGTTCCCCTGGCGAGTTCCCCATCAAGACTAAGATTTGTTGCTCGAGGGCATGTTCCATTTCAGACTTTTCCAGAGGCTGATGGGCTTCATTGGTGCCACCTCTGATCCCTGTATGAGTGAGCTCGGGCTGCCATAGCCAAATAGCACAGACCGCAGGCTTCAACAGCACGAATGTGTTTTCTCGGAGTCCTGGAGACGGGTGTTTGGAGATGTCGGCCGGGTGGGTTTCTTCTGCGGCTTCTCTCTGGCTTGCAGATGACCGTCTTCTCCCTGGGGGCTCACGTCATGCCCCTTCCATGCTTGTCCGTGTCCACTTTTACTCTCATTTCATGGACGCCAGTCGTAGGAAACAAGGTGGATTGAGGTCTACATCAAGGACCTCATTCTAACTTACTTACCTTTTTAACAATCCTATCTCCGAACGACGATACATTCTGAGATACTGGAGTTCAGGGCATTAGTGTATGAATGGGGGGTAGATCTCAGGGTAAAGCAATCTCTTTCACATCACGGTGCTGAGCGAGCCCCGTGCATCCTACCCGCTTCTTTGCTGACATGCTTCTCTCACCGGAAGCTGTTGTCTTTCAAAGAAGCATTTAGACGTGATATGGTAGGGCGAAGAGGCAAAGCCAGAGTGAGCCCCAGAATCATGCCTCCGGAAAGGAAACACAGGCCTGCAGAATGGTGGGGGGTAAGGGTGGGGGGGTTAACCTCGGGGTGCTGTGAGACCAGCTCTTTGCCATCTTCTCTTAGAGAACCAGGCTTTAGGGATCCCCTTCGGACAGTTTTACCCCGACTTCTGCCCATGGGAACTTTCATCTACCTCCATGGTCAGCAGACCAGATTGCAAATAAGCTGATTTCATTGCCTGAGACTTAGAAATGGAATACTTCTCACTGTAGTTATGATTCCAGTTCTGAGCAGAATTTAACGCAAGCCATGTTCATCAATTCTATGGGGGGGCTCCTTTCACAAAAGATGCATGTATCACAGCATGACATTACACACTTCCAATATCTTAGAATTTTGTCAATTACACCTCGATAACACTGGAAAGAATTCAAATGCTGGAACTTTTGTTACATTTATGCAAGGGCTTCCCTTTCCTTCTACCTCCTGTTCCTTTTGTTTTGTTTGCATTTAATCTCTCCTGCACTCCCACCTTAAGATGCATGAATATTAATTAACGTAAATACATTTAGCAAAAGAAATCTTTCTTTTTTTTAACCAGAAGTTTGAATGAGAATTACCACCTGTTCAGGGATTCTGGAAGTTTAGTACTACAGGAAATAAAGGAGTTTATCCCCCTCCCTAAGAATTTAATATAAACTAGATTATTTTAGGGCCTTATTCTAGAAATCTAGGTATCAATACAGCAAGAAGCTATTTTAAGACTATTTCTTGCATGAACACTGTGATGATATTATAGCAAAATCCTGACAGAATAGACCGAATAAAGACACTACCCCCCCCCGCCAGATGTCCAGGTGCTAATCTTCAGAACTGGCGAATATGACACCTTCTGTGGCAAAATGGACTTTGCAGACAGGAACCTTTCCTCTCTCTTTCTCTCTCTGTCTCTCTCTCTCCCTCCATCTCTCTGTCTCTGTCTCCCACCTCCCTCTTTTCTCTTACAAGGAACATTTTGATGACATTGATAATCTCCCTGAGTCAAGCTCTTTAACTTACATCTGCAAAGTGCAAGAATGTCCCCTGAGAGAGCTTCAGGTGGTTATTCACAGCACCACTTTCCTGGTTCCATGCACCTCCTAAGGAGTTTGGTATCGTGCCTCTCACATGGCAACTTCAGTAAAGGTTGGCCGAGTGAGTGAATGTTAACAACATACGTTCGGACAGCCCGTTTTTGGTGTCATTGCAGGGCCATGCAGGGGCTGCTGGCCTGTATTGCTCAGCTTGTAAGACCAGATGGTTAAAATATCAGGAGTGTGCAAGCCGGTTACTAAATACAGCCATTATTAAGTATCACATTACATAAACTTGGGGTTAAGTGAATTATACTAAAAAATACAGGTAATAAAGGTAAGAAATAAAGGTAATAAATACTCAGTACCCTACACAGTGTGATTATTTTCACTACATTTTATTGCCTGTGCTCTTGGAAGTTTTCCTACCACTTACGTCCATTTCATAACAGTTTACTGCACCCTGGAGATAATGTGTTGGTCTGTTACTGAGTACCACTTCTGATTTCAAATTTAGTGGCAACAAATCGGCAGGTTGAAATTGGTGGTGGTGTGTGCACTTATAGCACAGACATTGTCAGGAGCTATAGATCAGGAGGTCTGTTTCCTCCCCTCCTTCCTTCCCTCCCTCCTTCCCTCTCTCCTTTCTTCCTGCCTCCTTCCCTCTCCATTCCCTCTTTCCTTCCTCCCTCCCTTCCTTCTTTCCTTCTTCCTTCCTCTTTCCTTCTTCCCTCCCTTCCTTTCTTTTCTTTTGAGACTCCATGTTGGTTTATTTTTTTAAGTTTTTAAAATTTATTTTAGCGAGAGAGTGGGAGAGCACATAAGCTAGTGGAGGGGTAGAGGGAGAGGGAGAGAGAATGTCAAGCAGACTCCACACTGAGCAGGGAGCCCCGTGTGGGGCTCAATCTCACCACCTTGAGAAATGACCTGAGCTGAAATCAAGAGTCAGTTGCTTAAATGACAGAGCCACCCAGACACCCTTTGAGACTCCACTGTTAAACATTTACCATCATGCCATTGGTCATTAGCCTGATGTGATCTTCACAAAAACTGCAAAATGGAAGTAGAACAGGTATTATTGCCCCAATGTACTAATAGGGAAATGGTGACCCCGCAGTTAACTGGTTTACACAAAGAGGGCTTCTGGGTCCTATTCCCATTTATTCACCATTATATATGTGTATTTTTGCCACATCTATGATGATTGAGATTAATCAAGTAATTGATTCTTGATTTTTTTTATTATTTATTTTTTTTAAATTAACATATGATGTATTATTTGCTTCAGAGGTGCAGGTCTATGAATCATCAGTCTTACACAATTCAAAACACTCACCATAGCATATACCCTCCTCAGTGTCCATAACTGAGTCACCCTATCCCACCCTTCACCCCCCAGTAACCCTCAGTTTGTTTTCTGAGATTCTCTTATGGTTTGTCTCACTCCCTGGTCCCATCTTGTTTCATTTTTCCCCTCCCTTCCATCCATGACCCCCCCACCCCCGCCCTACATTTCAAATTCCTCATATCAGGGAGATCATATGATAATTGTCTTTCTCTGGTTGACATATTTCGCTTAGCATAATACCCTCTAGTTCCATCCATGTTGTTGCAAACAGCAAGATTTCTGTTTTTTGATGGCTGCATAGTATTCCATTGTATATATATACTTCTTCTTCTTCTTCTTCTTCTCCTTCTTCTTCTTCTTCTTCTTCTTCTTCTTCTTCTTCTTCTTTTTTTATACCACTTCTTCTTTATCCATTCATCTGTTGATGGAAATCTAGGTTCTTTCTATAGTCTGGCTATTGTGGACATTGCTGCTATAAACATTCTGGTGCACATGCCCCTTTGGATCACTGCATTTGTATCTTTAGGGTAAATACCCAGTAGTGTGATTGCTGGGTCAGAGGGTAGCTCTATTTTCAACTTTCTGAGGAACCTCCATACTGTTTTCCAGAGTGGCTGCACCAGCTTGCATTACCACCAACAGTGTAGTAGGGATCCCCTTTCTCCGCATCCTCCCCAACATCTGTCATTTCCTGACTTGTTATTTTTAGCCATTTTGACTGGTGTGAGGTGGTATCTCTCTGTGTTTTGATTTGTATTTCTCTTATGCTGAGTGATGTTGAGCACTTTTTCATGTGTGTGTTGGCCATTTGGATGTCTTCTTTGCAGAAATGTCTGTTCATGTTTTCTGTGCATTTCTTGATTGGATTATTTGTTCTTTGGGTGTTGAGTTTGATAAGTTCTTTATAGATTTTGGATACTAGTCCTTTATCTGATATGCCATTTGCAAATATCTCCTCCCATTCTGTGGGTTGTCTTTTAGTTTTGTTGACTGTTTCCTTTGCTGTGCAAAAGCTTTTTATCTTGATGAAGTCCCAGTAGTTCATTTGTGCCCTTGCTTCCCTGCCTTTGGCAATGTTTCTAGGATGAAGTTGCTGTGCTGAGGTTGAAGAGGTTGCTGACTGTGTTCTCCTTAAGGATTTTGATGGATTCCTGTATCACATTGAGGTCTTTCATAATTTGGAGTCTATTTTTGTGTGTGGTGTAAGGAAATGATCCAGTTTAATTCTTCTGCATGTGACTGTCCAATTTTCCCAACACCATTTCTTGAAGAGACTGTCTCTTTTTTCATTGGACATTCTTTCCTACTTTTCAAAGATTAGTTGACCATAGAGTTGAAAGTCCATTTCTGGTCTCTCTATTCTGTTCCACTGATCTATGTTTCTGTTTTTGCACTATACTGTCTTGGTGATTACAGCTATGTAATAGAGCTTGAAGTCTGGAATTGTGATGCCGCCAACTTTGGTTTTCTTTTTCAACATTCCTTCAGCTACTCAGGGTCTTTTCTGGTTCCATATGAAGTTTAGAATGATTTGTTCCATATCTTTGAAAAAAATGATGGTATTTTGATAGGGATTGCATTAAATGTGTAGATTGCTTTATGTAGCATAGACATTTTCACAATATTTTTTCTCCCAATTCATGAGCTTGGAACTTTTATCCATTTCTTTGTGTCTTCCTCAATTTCTTTCTAACTACTTTGTAGTTTACTGACTATAGATTCTTTGCCTCTTTGGTTAGGTTTATTCCTAGGTATCTTATGGTTTTGGGTACAATAGTAAATGGGATCGACTCCTTAATTTCTCTTTCTTCTATCTTGCTGTTGGTGTATAGAAATGCAACTGATTTCTGTGCATTGATTTTATACCCTGACACTTTACTGGATTCCTGTATGAGTTCTAGCAGTTTTGGAGTGGAGTCTTTTGAGTTTTCCACATAAAGTATCATATCATCTGCAAAGAATGAGAGTTTGACTTCTTTGCCAATTCGGATGCTTTTTATTTCTTTTTGTTGTCTGATTGCTGAGCCTAGGACTTCTAGTACTATGTTGAATAGCAGTGCTGATAGTAGACAGCCCTGCCATGTTCCTGACCTTAGGGGGAAAGCTCTCAGTTTTTCCCCATTGAGAATGATATTCACTGTGTGTTTTTCATAGATGGCTTTTATGACATTGAGGTATGTACCCTCTATCCCTACACTGTGAAGAGTTTTGATCAAGAAAGGATGTTGTACTTTGTCAAATGCTTTTTCAGCATCTATTGAGAGGATCATATGGTTCCTGTGCTTTCTTTTATTAATGCGTTGTATCACCTTGATTGATTTGTGGATGTTGAACCAACAATGCAGCCCAGGAATAAATCCCACTTGGTCGTGGTGAATAATCCTTTTAATGGACTGTTGGATCCTATTGGCTAGTATTTTGGTGAGAATCTTTGCATCTGTGTTCATCAAGGATGTTGGTCTGTAATTCTCCTTTTTGGTGGGGTCATTGTCTGGTTTAGGGATCGAGGTAATGCTGGCCTCATCAAATGAGTTTGTAAGTTTGCCTTCCATTTCTATTTTTTTTGGAAGAGTTTCAGGAGAATAGGTATCAATTCTTTAAATGTATGGTAGAATTTCCCTGGGAGGCCATCTGGCACTGGGCTCTTGTTTGTTGGGAGATTTTTGATGACTGCTTCAATCCCCTTACTGGTTAGGGGTCTGTTCAGATTTTCTGTTTCTTCCTGGCTCAGTTTTGGTAGTTTATATATCTCTAAGGATGCATCCATTTCTTCCAGACTGTTAAATTTGATGGTGTATAGTTGCTCATAATATGTTCTTATAATTGTTTGTATTTCTTTGGTGTTGGTTGTGATCTCTCCTCTTTCATTCATGATTTTGTTAATTTGGGTCCTTTCTCTTTTCTTCTTTGTTAAGTCTGGCCAGGGGTTTATCAATCTTATTAATTCTTTCAAAGAACCAGCTCCTAGTTTCATTGATTTGTTCTATTGTTCTTTTGGTTTCTATTGATTTCTGCTCTGATCTTTATTATTTCTCTTCACCTTCTGGGTTTAGACTTTCTTTGCTGTTTTTTTTCCCAGCTCCTTTAGGTGTAAGGTTAGGCTGTGTACTTGAGACCTTTCTTGTTTCTTGAGAAAGGCTTGTATTGCTATATACTTTCCTCTCAGGACTGCCTTTGCTGTGTCCCAAAGATTTCAAACAGTTGTGTTTTCATTTTCATTTTTTTCATGAATTTTAAAAATTCTTCTTTAATTTCCTGGTTGACCCATTCATTCTTTAGTAGGATGCTCTTTAGCCTTCATGTATTTGAGTTCTTTCCAACTTTCCTCTTGTGGTTGAGTTCTAGTTTCAAAGCATTGTGGTCTGAAAACATGCAGGGAATTATCCCAGTCTTTTGGTACTGGAAGAGACCTGATTTGTGACCCAGGTTGTGAGGTATTCTGGAGAATGTATCATGTGCACTAGAGAAGAATGTGCATTCCGTTGCTTTGGGATGGAATGTTCTGAATATATCTGTGATGTTCATCTAGTCCAGTGTGTAATTTAAAGCCTTTATATCCTTGTTGATCTTTTGCTTGGATGATCTGTCCATTTCAGTGAGGGGGGTTTAAAGTCCACTATTATTATTGTATTATTGTTGATGTGTTTCTTTGATTTTGTTATTAATTGATTTATATAATTGGCTGCTCCCACATTAGGGGCATATTTAAAATTGTTAGATCTTCTTTTTGGGCAGACCCTTTAAATATGATTTGGTGTCCCTCTTCATCTCTTATTATAGTCTTTGGCTTACTATCTAATTTATCTGATATAAGGATTGTCACTCCAGCTTTCTTTTGATGTCCATTAGCATGGTAAATTATTTTCCATCCCCTCACTTTAAATCTGGAGGTGTCTTGGGGTCTAAAATGATTTTCTTGCAGACAGTGTACCGATGGGTCTTGTTTTTTTTTTTAATCCATTTTGATACACTGTGTCTTTTGATTAGGACATTTAGCCCATTTACATTCAGGGTAACTATTGAAAGATATGAATTTAGTGCCATTATATTGCCTGTAACGTGACTGTTACTGTGTATTGTGTCTCTTCCTTTCTGGTCTATGTTACTTTTAGGCTCTCTCTTTGCTTAGAGGGCCCCTTTCAATATTTCCTATAGGGCTGGTTTGGTGTTTGCAAATTCTTTTAGTTTCTCTTTGTCCTGGAAGCTTTTTATCCCTTCTTCTATTTTCAGTGATGGCCTAGCTGGATATTATATTCTTGGCTGCATATTTTTCTCATTTAGTGCTCTGAATATATCATGCCAGTCCTTTCGGGCCTGCCAGGTCTTTGTGGATAGGTCTGCTGCCAATCTAATATTTCTACCATTGTATGTTACAGACGTCTTGTCCCGAGCTGCTTTCAGGATTTTCTCTTTGTCACTGATACTTGTAAGTTTTACTATTAGATGATGGGGTGTGGACCTATTTTTATTGATTTTGAGGGGGGTTCTCTGTGCCTCCTGGATTTTGATGCTCATTCCCTTCAATAAATTAGGGAAATTCTCTGCTAAAATTTGCTCCAATATACCTTCTGCCCCTCTCTCTTCTTCTTCAGGGTCCCAATTATTCTAATACTGTTTTCATCTTATGGTATCACTTATCTCTTGAATTCTCCCCTCGTGGTCCAGTAGTTGTTTATCTCTCATTTTCTCAGCCTCTTTATTCTCCATCATTTGGTCTTCTATATCACTAATTCTCTCTTCTGCCTCATTTATCCTAGCAGTAAAAAAAGTCCCATTTTTTTTAAAGATTTTTATTTATTTATTTGACACAGAGAGAGAGATTACAAGTAGGCAGAGAGACAGGGAGAGGAGGAAGCAGGCTCCCTGCTGAGCAGAGAGCCCGATGCGGGCCTCGATCCCAGGATGCTGAGATCATGACCTGAGCCGAAAGCAGAGGCTTTAACCCACTGAGCCACCCAGGCGCCCAAGAGCCTCCATTTTTTAATTGCACCTCATTAATAGCTTTTTTGATTTCAACTTAGTTAGATTTTAGTTCTTTTATTTCTCCAGAAAGGGATTTTGTTTCTCTAGAAAGGGATTCTTTAGTATCTTCCATGCTTTTTTTGAGCCCAGCTAGCACCTTGATAATCATCATTCTGAACTCTAGTTCTGACATCATACTAATGTCTGTATTGATTAGGTCCCTAGCCATTGGTACTCCCTCTTGTTCTTTTTTTTTTTTTTTTGGTGAGTTTTTCTGCCTTGTCATTTTATCCAGATAAGGACAGATGAATGAGAGAATAAAATACTAAAAGGGTAGCAACAACCCCAGAAAAACATACACTAACCAAATTGGAAGAGACCCAAAATCGGGAGGAGAAGAAAGGAGGGGGGGAAAAATACACACACACACACACACACACACACACACACACACACACATCTTTACCAAAAATAAGGGTAAACACAGTGAAGGGATGGAATATGACTGTCAAGATGAAAATTAAAAACAGTTCTATTTATTCATTTGAGAGAGAGAGAGAGACAGAGACAGAGAGATCACAAGAAGGGGAAGGGACACAGGGAGAGGGAGAAACAGGCTCCCCACTGAGCAAGGACCCTGATGCAGAGCTCGATCCCAGGACCCTGAGATCATGACCTGAGCCAAAGGCTTAACCATCTGAGCCACCCAGGAGCCCCTAAAAATGGTTCTAAAAAAGGAATTGATAAGATAAGAAGTTGGTTGAAAAAAGAAAAAAAAAAGTAAAGAATGTGATCAGGCTGGAGACTAGAACAAAGCCATGGGCTAGATTTAGGGTATATTTTGATCTGTTAGAAGAAACTGTATCCCAAAAATTTAAGAAAGAAAACCTCTATGTATACAAAAAATAAGGCTAAATAGAATGAAGGGATAGAATATAACAATGAAAATTTAAGGAAGATTTTTAAAAAGGTATTGATAAGATAAAATATTTTAAAATGTTAAAATAGGAAACAGGAAAAATAAAAAAATAGAAAAAGAAAAAAATGAAATTAAAAAAATTTAACTTTGAAAGACTAAAGAATCATGGGGAAAAGCCATGAATTCCATGTGCTGCATTCCCCTAGCTCTGGAGTTTCACAGTTCTCATTGATTGGTGAACTTGGTCTTGGCTGGATGTTCTTGCTGATCTTTTGGGGCAGGGGCCTATTGCTGTGATTCTCAAATGCCTTTGCCCGAGGTGGAATTGCACCGTATTGCCAGAGGCTGGGCTAAGCAATCTGCTTGGGTTTGCTCTTGGGAGCTTTTGTTCCCTGAACGCTTTCCATACCTCGTTGGAGGCCGGGAATGAAAATGGCGGCTCCCAGTCTCCAACCCGGAGGAGCCGAGAGCTCGGGGCCTCAGTGCGTCCTCAGAGAAAAGCAGTCTATCCCTCCCGTCTCCCTGGTCTCCGTCCGTACTCCGAGCTCACCTAGCCTGTGACCGAGTGTTTCTATCTCTGGCATGCGGCCCTGTTTAGAATCTCCAAACCCGGCAGGTTCCTGCAGCTGCTCTCGTGCCGCTCCTCCCAGAAGAGGAACGAAGGGTCTCTCCGGATCTGCCACTTGTGGGGTCCCTGTTCGAAGAGCAGTGGCGCAACTGTGCCTGGGGCCACGGTTTAAGGTAACCCTGAGCTGAGATTCCCCTCCTCGGCTCAGCTCTGTCTGTGCAGTCAGCTTCCCCTTTCTGACACCTGGGAGCTCTGTCGTGCTCAGACACCCCTGGTCCTTCTGTGACCCTGTGGGTCCTGAGACCACAGTGTCCCGAGGGCTTCACCCGTCGCTTAGCCTCTGGAGTGACGTCCCTCAGTGGAGCAGACTTCTAAAAGTTCCAATTTTGTGCTCTGCTGCTCTACCACTTGCCAGGAGCCGGCCCCTGCCCCCGCAGTCTCTCTTCCCGGATGTTGCCTCAGATTCACTTCTCCATACGTCCTACCTTCCAGAAAGTGGTCGCTTTTCTGTTCCTAGAATTGCTGCTCTTCTTCTCTTCCATCTCCTGTTGAGTTTGTAGGTGTTCAAAATGGTTGGATAACTATCTAGCTGAATTCCTGGGACCCGACGTTAGTTAGGTCTCTACTCCTCTGCCTTCTTGCTCCTCCCCACCTTCGATTTATTTTTACTTTTTCTATAAAGCATTACTCCCTAGAAAAATAATCGCTGAAATTAAATTAGCATTTTCAGATAACAATGAAAAAAAATTGTTTAGTGTAAGTATATTCCACATATTGCATGGGACATACTAAAAAATTATCGGCTGTTTTTCTGAAATTCAGTTTTAACTGGATGCCCTGTATTTTTATTTGCTGAACCTGGAAACCCTAATTAAATACTATGTATGTATACATATGAACAAGATGGGAAGATGTCTTGCTATAGTCCTGTTCTGTTTACAAAATCTGATCTTCTCTCCTACTTACTCTGGTCAGCTCTCTCTTTCCAACTTCGCTAGGGTCAACATTAATGGCACACAATTGCTCAGGTTACTTAGTAACTGGGCTAGTGACTTTGAACTCCCAGTGAACTTCCACCTAAAAGGGACTGTCAATCTTGTTTCTGACTTTTTTCAGCATCTCCAGAACAGTCTAAAACAAAATGGAACCACTTAGAAACATAGTTTCTCTTCTACTTATGTCCATTTCATAACAGTTTACTGGCCCTTTCTCCTAGGTTCTGACAGCACCCTGTCAGTGCCACTCAGCACACACTGGCATAGGTCCTGTTATTGCCAGCTGTTGCTTTTTAAGCTTAAAAATTCTTGGGAAAGCAAGTAAAGCTGCCCTTCAGAATCTTGGGTTTTAAGCGAACAGGAAATCTGCATGGACTTCCCTGAATGTATCAGGACCAGGGAAGTAGTTATTGGTGGACCCAGGGGAGCACCTGTCCTCGGGCACCTGGCAATTAGAAGTTGACGTCATTCATCTGTATCAATGTTTCACTTGCTGTGAAGGTTCTGGATGCTTTTTATCAAGGACCAGTGTTTACTGAGCTCATCTCAGAAGTCACGGGGCTGGGAAATGTGGAAAAGGAAGGTGGTAATTACACTGCATTGATAATGGAGGGGGTGTTTGCATAAGACGAAGTGATAAAGTGCATGCAACTTGGAGACATTCCTGTTCTCAAAACTGTGCATTTCCAAAGACATCCCAACCCAGAGAAAAGCTGCGTCACCGCTCAGTGCACTGGACCTGTGCGCCTCCTCCCTCCTCCAAGCCTTTAATCATCCTCCATTTGCTCTGTTATAGATCATGAACACATGAAGAACATAATTGCTTAAAAACCCCAAATCATCTGATATAGTGTACTGAGGCAATAATATGATGTCAAGCCCATTCAATTATGAATCTGTAGCATATTTACTAGGGTTAAAAAATGGCTAGAAAAAGTGTCTGTGGAATGCCTTTATGCTTACCCAAATTGGTGCTTGGGTGTTTTTTTTATTATTATTAATTCTATTTCACTAAATTTTAGGAAAAGTAAGCTCTTAATCTAAGGAAATGGTGATGCGAATATTTACCTCTTTACCATGAGATTGCTTTCATCAGTCTAGCCTTTGGTTACTTCCTAGTGAAGGCAGGTGAAAGTCTCTAGAATGTGGGCATGAGTACTTAATGATTGCCTGTTGTGGAATATTCTGGGGAATTTGGTGGTTCTCATGTGCTCTGAGAAGAGAGCCAGGTTTTTTCTGTATATCTATCCTGCCTTCCTCAGCCTTAACTTCAGCTTTTTCCGGGCCCCTCATGGTCACAAGATGGCTGCCAGGAACAAGAGTCACCACATCCTTCCTTGCTCTCATTCAGCTGGAGGAAACACAAACCCGATCCAGACACTTCCTTCTGACAAAATTACCTGGCTGTTTTATCCCATTTTTGTGAGTTATATTATTAGTTTTTAACTTCTTAAAGTAAAACTCATTGCTTTTGCCATTAAGAAATACTGACCAAAGTTTGAAAGAAGCCGAACCTATTAAGGTAAAGTGTTATCAGTTTTGTAGAAGATTTTTTCAAAAAGGTAACAACAGTGTTTCCAACCTTGCATGCTCTTTCAGAATCTTGCCTCCCTCCCATATAAGGAGATAGAATCTATTTTCTGCGTCCCCCCCCCCAGGAACTGAGCAATATTTTCTTACTGTATTGACTAATGGAATGCATTTTGACTTTTGTGCCAGATTCTTTCTCTTGGGACAGACTTTGGGCAACTTGAGACAATAGAGGAGTTGGGCCCCATGAACCATCTCTGCTGGCCAGGCATGTGGAGACAATTCACAGGCTGCCTGAGGGGCTGCAGCTCTTCCTGCTCCCACAGCTACTTGAGTCTTCCCGGCACAAGTGCTAGATACTTAAGTGACTGAGCCTTTAAGTGGTTCCAGCCCAGCCTTCATGCTTCCGTGGCTGATTCTGAGGGGAATGGAGCTGAGCTGTCTTCAGGGAGCCCAGTCCAGACTGCAAATTCTTGAACAAAATAAATCCTTCTGTCTTCCTCTCTTTTTGAAAAACCACTAACTTTTGGAGTGGTTTAGCTCAATTGTTCAATTGTTATGTGTGTGATTTTCAACTCTGTCCTTCATAATTAAGAGTTAGGCATATATATACACACAGTCAGTGGTATTGTGATCATTTTTCCATTCATGACAAGTTAGCCCATGTAGTTCAAATTCACTTTTCACATGGCCAGTGATTTGGGTTTAATTCCCCGAAAGGCCAATTCATGTTCCTCTGCTCTGTGACTTAACTGTGTGGTTATCTCATAGCTGTCTGCTCTTTAGTAGGAGAGCATGAAGACACACAGCCATTTGGAAATGAACACCAGGCTTCTCTGCCCAACTGGTCACTAAGGGAGGCTGCGGTCATGGAATGGACATGCTCTTGAACTAGAATTTCTGAAAAAAAGCATCTTGTTGGCTCCACGAAGTTTAGGCTTAGGCAGGTTGGAGCAGATGGAGGGGGTGGGATATTAAGGACAAACATCCAGAAGTGAAATAAATCAATGGCAGCAGTAACTGACATGGGAAGCACAGGTTGTATAGGATGTATGGTGAACAAACAGACTCTGGGATCAGCAGACGGACACCCTTCCTCTCGGACCTTGGAGTCCCACTGCCTGAGACCTGGTGGGCCTGGTGCTGAGTAAGCCGTGGATCCCAGGGAATCAGGCTTTCCTCTCCCCATGGTCCCTTTGCTTTATGGACTCCTGATCCTATCGGAAGCCACTGCTGGAAGATCACCTTTCCCGAAAGAGGCATCTTGGTATTATGGTCTATAGTTGAAAAGCCTCAATTTTATGTCCAGCAGCAAAATTTGCTAACTACGTGATATCACTGCATCTTACTCCCCTCATCTCAAAAACAGGGCAGGTTGTAATAAGAGCCTACATGGTAGTAGTGAGTAGGACAAGCAGAATGACCATTAACACACAGTGCAAGCAGGTAAATGCCGCACAGGAAGAAGGGTTTGTTTTTAAACCATTTGTCTGAGCATGGGCCCTTGCTTTACAAGTTTCCTGTGTTGTCCTAAAACAAGCCTTCATTCCACTTGTGGCTGTCTCAGGCCAGCGTCTCCTCATAATCAATAGCTCATTGCCAAGATTCTCAGGCTTCTGTTCCCTCTCCCTAATCTGCTATTGCAACAACACACCGAGGCCCTGCATGGTCTCTGAATTACCAGACTCGTGGCTTCTTCTCAGTGGTCTTCCTCCCTGTCATTCTCTGTGCTGACCAGTGACACTTTCCACTCTCTGCATGTGACATTCTCTCTGATTTTGACAACAGTGTGCTGGTCTTGTTCTCCCCAAACCCCACCTCCAGTATGCTATTGTGTCCTTCTGCACCACGCTGGTTGCCCGTGAACCAGCCTCGCTATGTCCCCCTCTCTATAGACGCCCTATCCATGCCATTTTCCACCTCTCCACCCCAAATAGATGAGGCCTAATTCTGCGACTCTAGTTCAGAGTCCTGGCTGCATTTCCACAGTCTGCTGCGATGGTCTCCCTGGATGTATCATCAGCCTCCGTAACATGTCCAAAATGGAGTGGATTTCCTTGCCAGGAAGATCTTTCCTCCTTTTTACCAGTGGGTCATCCATTGCTGGGCTTCTTGTCACCCAGGCTCCCATTTTTAGAGGGATCATTGGGTTCCTCCATCGCATCTCAAGTGGTCACCAAGTGTTGGGTTTCTTTTTTTTTTTTTTTAAAGATTTTATTTACTTATTTGACAGAGAGAGATTACAAGTAGGCAGAGAGGCAGGCAGAGAGAGAGGAGGAAGCAGGCTCTCCACTGAGCAGGGAGCCCGGTGCGGGGCTCGATCCCAGGACCCTGAGATCATGACCTGAGCCGAAGGCAGAGGCTTTAACCCACTGAGCCACCCAGGCGCCCAAGTGTTGGGATTTTTACATCTGCAACATTTCATCTTAGTTTTATCCATTTTATCTGCCATTCTCCTAGCTCAGATTCTTATGTTTTCTGGATCACTGTTCTCAACCATCAATGTTCTTATGAATCACCCAGGGATTTTATGAAAATGCAGATTCTGATGCAGAAAGGATGGAGTGGGACATTTCTGATTTGCTTCTGGGTGGGTGGTGTTGATGTTACCAGTCTGCAGATTATACCTTGAGAAAAGGTTCTAGATTATTCTAATCATGCAGAAGTGATCTCTTCACAGACCAGAGGTTCTCAAAGTGTAGTCCCCAGACAAGTAACATTAACATCAACTTGGGAACTTGTCAGAAATGAAAGTTCTCGGCCAGTCCCAGCCCTTTGCAATCACAAACTGAATGTTTGAGCACATTGTTCGGATGTGCTCCAGGTGATTCTGATGCATGGTGTGAGGACCACTGATCTAGATCTTACCTTTACAACCACCATGCACCCCCAGAATGTCTGCAAAGATGCTATGAAAAATCTTTAGAGTTTCTGTAATACAGCTTTCAAGAGCCTCAACTTTGTCTGCAGCCTGACTTCTCCCTCTATGCGGTCCCTCTTCCTCATTTCAGAATTAATCTTGTTGTACGTTGCGCGCTGTCCATTCCCTATACTTCCCACATCTATTTCATTTGCGTCTTTCCAGAAATGCCTCCTTTATTGCTCATCAGAAGCCTATCCATTCTTTAAGTTCTAGCCAAACATGTCTCCTTTCTGTGGTGTTCTCAGGCCACCCAGCTGGGAGTGCATCTTTTTCCTTCCTTGTGCTCCATTGTGGCAAGAACCTTGTGCATTGCGCTGGAGCAGTGGTTCTAACTGGGGCTGCCTGAGCTGCCCAGGGGGCAGCTGGTAATATCTGGAGACCATTTTGATCGTCGCAACTGCAGGTGGTGATGCTATAGGCGTGCAGGAGGTAGAGGCCAGAGATGCTGATAAGGAACCTACCCTGCATCTCACCCTTTCCCCCAAACAAAGAATTATTCAACCCCAAACATCAATAGCGCATTGGTGGAGAAATAGCTTTAGACCACTACGCGTATCTTCTGCCATCTCTCATGATGCCTGTCAGCACCACCTGTGGTGACATCTCTCTTACGTATGCATGTTCCAGTAGAGTACCAGGCACGTCATTGAAGATTTTGTCCTCATTTTATTGAGGAGCCAAGCAATGAAATATTGTGAAAAATTGTTCAATGTGTGATGTTAATGTAGCCATCGTTGGAGTCCATGTCAAGAATTCCATTGTCTTCACTGAGGATCAAACTCTTGACTTAAAACTCCACTTTCACCATTTCCTAGTGTGCTTTCTTGGTTTGCTTGCTTTTTTAGCTCCTTCTTCCTCTGTGGCTGCTGAGACAGTAGGTGCAGCCTGGTGGTTTGTTATTGAACTGACGGGAGACACTGAGGTCAAGTGTCTGCCTTGCCAGACCTGAACTGGGTATTTGTGTTAGTTCTCTGGTTTGGAGAAGAATGTGTGCTCGTTGTTTGGGAGTCCTGTCATTGTTTGTAAGTAACTAGAGGTCTTGGTCTCTCAACTTCGTAAGGCCAAGGATTGTCCCCACATCTCAGATCTCAGATCCTTCTTCCTATTTAACTCTACAGGTTACAAAACAGTCTGTTGCCTTGGGGGGAGGGGATGTGCATAAGGTCTTCCAGTGAGCTCTCTGCAAGGAATGGAGACCATCACACTTTAATGAAGATCCTGACTTGAGAGGTGCCACTTTCCCTCTGAAGGGACAGCATCACCAGGTTGGACGTAAATTGGTTCTCAAAGTTGGACAAGATACTCAGTGTCTTCAGACAGCCAGACCTCACTTCTCAAGGGTACAGTCTTTAAGGATGGGGGTGGGGGGCAGTATCAGGCCCTAAAGAGGAGCTGAAGTAAGTGGAAGAAGCAAACCAAAAAAACTGAAATTTATTTTGCTATTGAATTTAACATTGATTTTTTTTCACAGCTGTTTTCTGTAATATGTGAATCTTGCTAGTATGAAATGGGTCATCAGTGGTTAACCTTCACCTAGTTAGCACCAAGTGTGATGTGACATTCTATGTCACCCTATTTCTTATAAACCTTTTTTTATATTTTATTGTCAAACTCCCAATTGATAATTTGGATTAAAACATTACTGTGTAGTATGAAACCTGAATCAATATTAAAAGATCTTATTTTTAAATATTAATATCATTCAAGGTGATAATAGCTTAAGTATTTCTTTCATCAGTTCCTGGTGAGCAAAACTGTCAAGTGAAAAAAAATGGGCCTATTTTTCACACATAATTCAAGATTTTACAATTTATTAAATGCATTGGGCATATGTATATGATCCACTACAGGGATTGAGAGGAAAAAATTTCTGGTTTCTTTTCTTCCCTCCTTTGCTCTGAAGAACACCATTCCCCATCTCAGTAGATAATCCAAGATCTGGAGGCTCTTGTAGACCCAAGAGGAAATTATTTGGAGAGGGCCAGGGGTGGGGTGGGGGGTGTTGGACTTGGTCACTTCAGTACCACGAAAACAAAAACAAACAAATTTTTCTTGCCGTTGGGGGCTTTTAACCAATACAACCCTGGTTATGAATAACAAATCACCAGCTGATCAACATTTACTGCCAAGGGAGCCTGTGGGGGCTTTAGGTCATTTCACGGTTTATGTGAAATCTCATCTATCTGTCTAGGATCTGTCTACCTACCCATCTCTCATCATCTTCTATCTACAATCGCTTCTCACTCTCTCCTTATTTACTTGTATGTATGTATGTATATATGTATGTGTGTGTGTGTGTGTGTGTGTGTGTGTGTGTATGAAAAGGAGAAAAGGATTGCTTTGAATAACAACAAACACTTTTCATTTTCTTCCTCCAACCTCTGCCTCTGAAGCCAGAAGCTCCAGCTGAATCGGTCATCCCAGCCCCACACAACGAGCCGTCAAAGAATCACGGGCCTCAGAGGGATCCTTGGTCTTCCCAGGTCACAGGTGCAGGGAATGCATGGACTCCAAAGCATCAAGGAAACATGAAATTCCTGCTAGGGGGACATTTTAGCCCATGAAGTGACTCCCTCGTGCACAATTCCAGCCAGGAAGGAGTCCTATTGTTTACTTTTGGACAAGTTCCACAAGGTTATGCATGAGTCCTATCTGCCCCGATGAACTTCACTAGTTCATTCTATGACACGGATGAAGTGGACACATTGTTCTCAGTGCTGTAGATTTCTCTCTCTCCACAGAGGCTGGAGCATTCCTGTGAGGGAACCTACAAAGAGGTGGAGTCCTGGAGTAAACAGTACAACAAGGTCCCGCCTGCAGGTAATCTGTAGGACAATTCATATGTAAATTTCCGTCTCCTGCTCTATTCGGGAAATTAGCTTTTCCTTTGCAAAAATACGCATGAGCAAGAAAATCTTTTGATTGTTGTTAAATTTGGAGAAAGAGCCGCTGATTTTGGACTTTGAGCTGAATTAAGCTAGGTAGCGTGAAGGGGAGCAAGTTTTAAAGGAAGATGGCAGCCAATTTTTTTTTTGTTATTTAATTTTTATTTTTTCCAAGAACAGTTAACATTTACTTAGGCACCTATTGGCCTCAGTCACTTGCATCTAAAGAGCAAAGCTAATTTACCCACAGCCCGTGTTCTTTTAAATGGTTAGCCTTATTTCTTAGCTCTGTTAACCACTAGTCTAACATTAGCTTCAAGTTCAAGTTTAATAATCTAATCCATAATGGTCCACTGCTCCCTGCCACATGAACAAAAAGTTTGGGATTAATAAGGCGAGCAGTTTACATTTTCTGTTGATACTTCAAGTAATTGGCCCCAAAGTGAAATTATTGAGTTGGCCATGGTTTATTGTTTTCTGAGGGCATAAAACGTGGAAGGAAATGGACCTGTAGAAAGACGTGGTATCCCAGAATGTGTGAATGTGTGAAAATCCTATAACTTCACTTCAACTGGCCTAATATCCTGAGTCACTAGATGGTCAGAAGAATAGATGGAGTACAAGAGGAACAAACTGATGTACATTTATACCCAAACCCAGAAACAAAGCTTGTACAAGATGAACAGTAGATGAAAGAGCTTCTATCAAAATAAAATCTCACACAGGTCATCTTTACACATACGTGGACATACACACACCCCCCCACACGCACAGACACACAAGCAAGAATGTGTATTTTGTAAGATAGGTCCTTGGAAATAGACATTCTTAGCAAATATGGATGACAGATCAATTGTAATTTATTTTCTTTTAACACTGTATCATCATAAAGAAAACTGGTATAAATGAAAAAATCTATTTCAAATATCTACATCTAAAATTTTAGGCAGTGAAAAAGCACTTCGTTGACAAGGAGTGTGGAATGATGGATGTTAATTGTCAGAAACTGCTGAACGCCTTGCTTAGTTGCCACAAACAAATTCACATATCAGAACGAACAATACTGCTAAATATTCCTTTTTTTCCCCGGTTTTTTTTTGTTTTTGTTTTTTTCTTTTTGTTAAAACATACTGGGAGAAAGAAAAGAAAAACTGGAAATCCATACATCTTTCAAAAGTTTGAAATTGAAGCAATATTTAGAACCATAGATGAGGAAACACCGCCGCATGGTGTAATATACACAATGCGCTTTTCTTCTTTAATCTGTAATGTACATCAAATACTTTACAACAATGCATTAACAAAAGGCAAGAAACATCTTGCTGTACAGAGGAACCCCAATGCAACTTGAAGCCTAGAATCACAACGGATGAAGAGAGTAAACAAAGCGTGAGAAGCCGTCCCTCTAAAGCGTGTGAACTACACCGCCCCTTGTGCTTAACGGTCACCTTCACGCCCCACCACCCCGCCCGTCTCCTCTGCTGCCTTCCGCCACGTTCGAGATGAAGCACTTTTGTATTCTCTACAGCTCCAGCTAGAAAGGTGTCGTACAGTGTCATAGTCAGGATCGCTTCAGCTTCCTACTGACTTCCAAGTTAACGTTCGGTTCGTGTAGCTTTCTAAAAGAGCTCTTAATAGGCCCTTACTGGTTATCACAGCCTCCCTACGGAACAGGCTTTAACAAACTAAATTTGCAGGGGGGGGGGGAGAAAAAAGCAATGTGGTATGCATGCACATGCACTGTCCCCAGAGCGCCCCGTGCCGCCCGCTCCTCACACCCAGGAGTCGGGGGAGGCGGGGTAGTGGCTCGTTTCATAGTTCAGTTCACTGTAGGGACGGGCAGCGGAGTAGAAGTCGACATAGTTGCCGGTGGACTTGAGTCCCAGGTGCATGGTGTACTCACTGGCGGGAGGGCGATGGTGGACCTGGTCCTCGAAGAAGGACTCGTCGTAGTTTCTCGTGGAATTCTGAAACGGCTGGTAGGTCTCGTAGTCTTTCCTGCTGGGCTCCTGGGGGACTGGCTGTGCTGGAACCTGCACAGAAAAGAGGATCCACGTGGGTCGTTGGTTCGCTCTCCCCGGCCGCAGCCTCCCCCTGGGCACGGCGCTCGAGCCTCCCAGGAAGGCTGGGCCGCCCCCCGCGGGTCCAGCAGCACAGGGCGCCCCCAAATGCTGCCAGCTGCTGATTGCCCTTCTTTTTGAAAGATGGTTCCTGGGTCCACACGCTAACATTCTTGCATAAAGTTTATTAAAAATTATGATGATGGTAAGACAGACACAACACAGAATGTGCCATTCTGACTGCTTTTAAATGTACCATTCGGTGGCATTAAGTACATTGGTGGCACCGTGCGCCCATCACCAGTATCCGCTTCCAGAACTTTGTCATCACCTCGAACAGAAGCTCGATACCCATGGAACATAACTCACCATTTCCATCCTCGCTTCGGCCCGTGGAAGCTGTCATTCTGCTTTCTGTCTCTGAATTTCACTATTCTGGTGAATTTCACTATACGTGTCACTTATAATTTCACTGTCTCTGAATTTCACTGTAAGTGAAGTCATTTAGTATTTGCATTTCTGTGTCTGGCTTCTTTCCCTTTGCATAATGTCCCCAGAGGCCGTCCATACTGGAGCATGGCACAGGATTCTGTCCCTTCTTAAGGCTGAACAGTATTCCATTGCATCATTTAACTACACTTTGTTTATCCATTCACCTGTTTACGGCCACTTGGGTTGTTTGCTCCTCTTGGTTGTTGTGAATAATGCTGTAATGAACAGCGGCGCACCGGTACCTGTTTGAGTCCCTGCTTTCAGTTTTGGGGTATGTACCAAGAAGTGGCATTGCGGAACCCTTTCTTATTTCAATGTTCAACTCTTCAAAGAATTGCCGAACTGACCTAAGCTCTGGACTTTTTGCTAGATAACCTGTTTTAAATGGAAGAGGTATAAACTAGAAGCTACAGAACACGAGGGGTTGACTTTCCTCTCTCCTGCATTTGCTCTCTTACACCTAGGTGCTGCAACCCCAGACAAAGAGACAGTGAAGATGTACAAGGTCTAAGGGTCACTCGGGATCTTCCTGCCGGTGCAGTGGGCTGTGATCAATACCTCTCTGGAGGTGGAGCCTTCCCACTGGCAGGGCCATTCCATCACACCTGCCTAAGTGATCAGGGACCGTAGCCTTAAAGGGATACACAGAAAAGCACATGACGAAAAGACGGGATCCACTCCGAATATAACATACTCAGAAGGACTGACATGTTTCCCAACTTGGTTTAATTAAGAATTGATTGAACTTGAGAATACTTTTTTTAAAGATTTTATTTACTTGACAGAGAGAGAGAGATTACAAATAGACAGAGAGGCAGGCAGAGAGAGAGAGGAGGGAGCCCGACGCGGGGCTCGATCCCAGGCCCCTGAGATCATGACCTGGGCCAAAGGCAGAGGCTTAACCCCCTGAGCCACCCAGGCGCTCCAGAACTTGAGAATATTGTGGGGTTATGAAGCTCTTGGTTAGCAGGGAGGGGTGTTCAGGATTGTCTAGTGAGCCTCGGCCTACCCCTGTACTCTTTGTTTGCCCTTTTGTCCTTTGCACGTTACTGTCAGATGTCGGGGGCCCTAAAAGGCTAAAGGGGTAACAGTAGCCTCTGAGATATGTAAGGTCCAGAATTAGTTCCCTTTGCTTGGTTTTAAGGACAGTAAGACCAAGAGTGTTCATGGGCTGATAATTAGCACTTGTATGTGGGGGGTCGGGCTATCCCCTTTCCTTTTTTTTTTTTTTTTTCCCCTTTCCTTCTCACTGCCTCTGGGGTCCCTTCTTTTTTCCCCAGAGGTTTTGTTTATGCAAGCACTCAGGTGGTGTTGGTTTCAAAGTCCTTTAAAATCGGGGACTTTATTTTTTTTCATTTTTTATTTTAAAGATTTTATTTATTTATTTCACAGAGGGAGAGAGATCATAAGGAGGCAGAGAGGCAGGCAGAGAGGGGGGGGGGAAGCAGGCCCCCCGCTGAGCAGGGAGCCCGATGCGGGCCTTGATCCCAGGACCCTGAGATCATGACCTGAGCCGAAAGCAGAGGCTTTAACCCACTGAGCCACCCAGGCGCCCCAAATCGGGGACTTTAATGTCAAGTAATTGTCTCTTTATGGAAAGGTTTCCAGTTACAAATAGGGAGCACGTGATCTCTGGGTTCCCTTTCTAAGCACGGTGCCTCTCACGGGAGCAGAACCTCCCCACGGCTGGCTCACACAGTCATGCATGAAGCTCTGCTCCTGGCAAGTGGGGAAGAGGTCTGGTGTGAATGGTGGAACACTCTGAGAGAAACACGATTTGATTAGCTCCAAGCAGATTCAGTAATTCCCTATTAATTTTACTAAGGCTCAGCATGGAAACGTCCTATAGAAATTGGTCCTAGTTAATAGATAATGATTTGTAATTAGCACGTTGTGTGTAAATGAATGCTGCTAATGACCCGCACATAATTCTTCTCTCAAGTAAGTGAAACTCCCCCTTTTACATGTAATTGATTTACACTAGTAATTGACCCGTTCTTCAGAGAAGTGGTGAACTTCATCACAGCTGCCATCCACTAGGTCTCATGCTTCCAGTTAGTGGTGGCTGATGAGTGAGGTGTCGGGCTACCTGCGAAACATCTGTTAGCCTAAGAGCCTGGCTGGGAGAGGGACATTTGGAATTAATCTTCAGCATTTGTAATTAAACAAGACCAGGTATACAAAATTACTTGGCTGGGCTTAGGTGCCCTGTGTTGTTCTTTGAAGAGCTGAGTGCTACAGAAAAATCACACAGGCAGGGAGCTAGTGTTTAGTGTGTTTCTATGTCAGTGGGCACGAAATCCAACATTTAACAAGTTCCTCTTTGTTTAACCTTTAAATAGTCAGAAATATATATATGTTTGTATATATATATGCATGTATTTATGTATATATGTAAATGTATCATCTATATCTCCTTCCCTTCCTCTCTCTTTTCTCTATCTTCCTATCCAACCATCCATCCATTCATCCATCTGTCTGTCCATCCATCTGTCCATCCATCCAGCCATCTGTCCACCCATCCATCCATCCAATTCCCTCTTTATAGATAAAGACCCTGAAGCTCAGAGAGGTAAAGAAACTCGTCCAGGATGTCACGGCTAGTGGGGTTGTGAGACCGGGATTTGAACCCGTGTCTGGCTGACTCTGAGGTCCACCATTCTCTCCACCACATGGACACAGTTTCAGTGGAGCCAAAGTGGCCAATCCTCAGGGGGCCAGCCTCACTGAGTTGACTCCGGGCTCTGTAATAAGAAGGGAGGCCAGTGGACAGACGAACCCTAGGAGAGCCCTCACGTCTCTGTGTGGGTCTCCGTGGCCGGGGGTGGGGAGGTCTGCAGGGGAAATCGCTCTCAGGCTCGTGGCTCACCCCCACAGCAGCTGCTGCTTTCAGGCTTTTGCATGACCTGTTTCAAATTTCTTACTGTCACCAGGTTCTCTCTCTGGCCGGTGGATGTGTTTAGGTTGGGCACAAGTTTATTTTAATCTCTTACCTTGAGGAATTGTCTCTTTAATTCATCTGTATTGGTCATAAAGTCTCATGTCAACCCCTTCTGAGGTTTAGTCCTGCAGTTCTGAGCGTGTGTGTAAGTGGACTGTCCAGGACTGGGTGACGGGGACACCGCTGTGTCTGGCGGGATTAAATATGCTCCCTGGCCTCGTCGCGGGGATGTCCACTGTGGATGTACATTTGCACTGGAGGAATGTTGGCTGTATTTTATAATTTAAGGGATTATCTGAAAGTATTCAAAATTAGATAAAATGCTCTCAAATATTAGCCCTCCCACAGAGGAGCTAAAACTAAATGCATTTTTTATGTTGCACTGTTTGCATAAAGCAGACTTCTATGAAGGGAGTAGAACAAGGCATAGCAGCGGTGCTTTGTGAATTTGCGTGTCTGTTGGGGTTCAGAGAAGCCCTGATACACCCAAGGAGCCTGCGGCTGTTGCCTGCTTTTGCCTTAAGGCAGCATCCTGTTTGGAGTGAGGGGGTGCAACGAGCCCGCTCACGTCGGGATACTGGCTAGGTTCTTGACGCGCTGTCCTATGACTCCTGCTCCCATAAAGTCACTGTTATGGAACTTTTTCCCCAATAGGAGGATGTTTAGTTTAAATTATGAAGGACTCTGCCACTTCTCTACTCCCCACTCTGTTAGCATAATGAGAGAAAACCGTGTTTATTCCCCACGGGGTTTGCCTACAAACTAGATTGATCGCTAAGACAAGGAAAACAGCTGCCCATTACAGATCTTCAAACTTGACCATAGGGCAAAAGCTGAAGACTCAGGCTGCTAATGGACAACGGAAAAGGTCACGTGGTAAGGATTCATGGTTCTCAAAGTCTGGTCCTGAGACCAGCAGCATCGACATCACCTGGAAGCTTATTAGAGATGCAAATTACCTACCGAGTCGGAAACTCTGGGGTTGGGGGCCAGTGATTTGTGTTTAGCAGTTGTTCAGAGCATTCTGACTTGTGCTCGAATTTGAGAGCTGCTGGTAGAGAGGAGGGCAGATGGGACAAGAGAGCAGATGAGACACCCTGGAGTCTCTGCCTTTTCTGAGCTGCGTGACCAAAAGCAAACCCTCTCCTCCCTGAATCTTAATTTCCTCATCTCTGGGGACAATTTTACTCGCTCTGCCCACTTGGCAGTGAAACTGAGGACACCAACCAGGACCTGAAGATGTTGTTTTGATGTAATAATTTGGTGGTCATCCTCCAAACACCAAACCCCTTTATCTCTAGTTTATGAGCACAAAATTCTGTTGCTAGATATAGTTATATACATTATATCTAAGTTATAGTTAAATACATTTTCTTTATAAGTAGGGGATAAACTGGTAGAAGCTCAGTAAGATTTTGGGAGAGTTGACATAGTTAACTCTTAAAATGATTTCGGCAATCAGTTGATTAGAGACATAAAAACTGAGGACCACGAACCTTATTTCACACTAATGGCAGCTTCCTCTAGGAGTACCGCGGCTCGGAGTTCAGTGAAAACGAGACTGGAGTCCCAGGAGTCTCACGGAGAGTGCCACAGCTGAGTAGCCACCTGGCTCTCTTTCCACCGAGTCACGGAAAGCCTGGCGGGGGCCTCAGTCCCAGCTCTCAAGACCTCCCTCAAACCTGTTCCCTTCAGTGCAATGCAGCTTCTTGGAGATGAGTTGCTGTCTAGCCTCCTCTGTGAAGCTGGTGAGGCCCAGCTAGGGACCGAGACAGCCAGGAGACCAGAGCACTCAGCAGAGGACAAGCATCAGCACAGAAATGGACCGGACTCCAGCACATCCCTCCTGGTTACATTGTTCAAGCTGGTCTTTCACTAGCTGCGAGGTGGTGAGGTCACTTTTCACCCAGGGAAGTGCCAGAAATGAAAGCATTCAATCGATCTAGAGCATCGGCCCTGCCCACATGGCCAGAAAATCCAGATCATGAAGGCTGTGTACAAGGTTGTCTCTAGAACTACCCCACTGGAAGAGAACCAAATCTCCTCTTTCGAATGGTTAGGATGGTCATACCTTCCCGAGTTCCCAGCAAGGAAAGCTGCAAGGAGAGCCAAAGTTGATTCCATAACACCAGAGTTGCCTGCAGTGTCATAGGATTTACTTGGACATTTTTTAGGGAAAAAACAGATCTTTCTAGTGGATATTTTTAAATGTTGCTTGATATTAGAATGGGGTTCATAGTCTACTCATCTACTTCCCTTTGCTGGACTGCTCAGGAATAATGATGGCCCCGAGCTATCACCTCGGGACTCGGCTCAACCCATGGCCTGCCAGTAGCATCTCCCCTGTGTTGACAAGGGGCACCGAGCTTGAATTCCATCCCGGCTGGGCCTCCCAGCATTTGCCTGGGGCGCCATGGCCTTGACAATTCCCACTGAGGCGGAGTACATTCTGGGGCACGCTGGGGAAAAGGCCACACTAGGTCACGCTCACTCTCCCGGCAGGGATGCCATCTTAGCGCATTCATTCCAATTTGCTTAATTGTTCGGCATAGGCTCAGGTAAAAAGTTTGTGCCCCTTAGAGCCACTGGGGACCATCTTATAAATCTAGATCGCAAGGAGTCTTAAGGAACCCAAGGCAAGCCACCCTGTAAGTTGCCAGAGACCTCTGGGCCCCACCAGCACATTTCTTCACTGCCAACGATAGTGGAATACAGGGAGAGAAAAGCTGGTATAGAATAAGCCAATTCTTGTGATGAGCGTCTCTTAACCTACGGAGACTAAAGACTATTCCTACACTCTTGGATGCAAAGTCAGGGTCCTGTCACCTCCTGACCAGTATCATTAAGAGCTATAGACAGTTCTCATTGTAACCTGGTATTTACTAAAGGTTAAAGGTTAAAGGTTGGTTTCCGTAACTGAAATTGACATTTCCAACACACTTTGTTTCCATTTTCCTTTGAGTTTGGGCAGGCATGTTGATATGCAGATGGCTGGTGGCCACCCCTGGTGGGCACTTGTCTAGGGCTCAGGTACTTATTTATTTACTCATTGACCTCTGTGCTTTTAGCAAAGACCAGAACTGAGGGAGGTGAAGTAGATGTTAGCAACATGTCAGGCAGGCCGTGGGGTCTGGGCATTCACCAGGGGGCGGCAAACCACACCAGATGTCTTCCAGAGTGGCTGCACGTGGCCTGCAACATTCAGAGCAATGGGATAACTCCTCTACGCATTACCATTTCTCCCGTTGACGAGCGATTAGAGAAAAAGGTAATGTAAGGTCGAGGAGATACTTTCCATGTCCTCCTCCTTCCTTTCTTGGAAATGGTCCTGCACAAGACACTCTATCTGCTAGAAGCAGCTCCCTTTCCTTTACAAGGACGCTGCCCCACCAGGTGTTGAGAATTGTTCAAAAACAGCACATTTCCCCCCATGTTTACTGTCATCTGGTTATTGCGACCCAACAAACAGCTTTCCAGATTTATCTTTCAGCCCAACTTTCCTGACTTAGGGCAGGAATCTAGAGCATCCACAGAAGCCAGCTCTGGCAATGGTTTTTAGTAGCCAACATTTACAAGGCATGCCCGTCCTTCTGCAGTGACCCCTATAGGGGACGAACGTATGAAGTTATCAATCAGTGAAGAAGCAAAGGCCCTCTTGCTTCTACGGTTGCCACAAAACCACAGGGGAAAACAAAAAAAGAGCCTTTAGCGAATGTTTGCCAATGAAGACAAATACACACACACTTAGCCCAGTTCTTGAAGGAGCTACTGCTTAGCATTCCTCAAACTTGAACACACACATGAATCACCTAAATCTCTTGATGAAATGCAACTCTGATGCATTCGTTGCATCAGATGGACTAGGGGTAGGGGTTCAAGAAGAATCTCTTCCAGCAAGCTCCTTTGGGGCGCTGATGCTGCCGGGACGCCAACTGGACTGAGTAGCGAGACATTCTTTAACGCGCCCCATTATGTTGTTCGTTCTTGAACTTGTCTCTATTTTACTGGTAATGATCATGTATAATGAATGCTTTCTTCCAAATGAGAACTGGCTGGGTTCAGGAGCTACTGAATCCCTGTCTAGTAATCACGTAATACTGTCTAGAACCCAGAATCTTCTCCTATATTTGAGCTTTTCATTTTGGATCGTAGTAGAGACCTTGCTTGCTACCACCGAACAAAGCGAGTGGTTGCAGTGAAATCGAAGACCGTTTTCAAATTTGTGGCCGTTCTGATGACTGCCCCCACCCCACGCACACACGCTGTGTTAAACGTGAGTGGAGAGCAGCAGGGAATGTTATTTTCTTTTTTCAGTCCTTTACATATGCTATGTAGGAGCTAATTTATTTTTTCCAATTCCAGGATATTTCACGCGAGTCGAAGGGGAAAATGGACACAAACGTGCCCGTCTCCTTTACCTGGTTATGTTTGATGTCTTCAGCGGGCGCACCATAGGAATTCCTATACAAAGTTGAAATTCCAGTGTTTTGAGCTGAAAGCAAGAGGGAAACAAAAAGTATTAGCAAAGAAGGCAAGGTTTCAACTGAGGAATAATGGTGATGGAGGCAAGTTTCTCGCCCTAAGAGGGCTTGGTTTCTCGGGGCGCATTCCAAGTGCCCTGGCACGTGGAAGAATCCTTTGGCTCCGGACACTTCGTTTTATATGCAGATACAAGAAAGAAGAGCAGTTAGGCATTCTATCAAATCCCCAAAACCTGGGAGTTTCTTGCGGTCATGTTCAGACTGTAGACAGGGTCAGGGCCGCAAACAGATGGGCAGCTGGCCCGGATTCTCGCCTGCTTCTCTGGTGAGAACCGGCGGGTAACAGAAGCTCATCTCCCGCACTGAGGCATGCAGGCATCTTTATGAGCGGCTTAGAGTTGAGCTGGAGAACAGGAATGAAATTTCTAATTTGGGCTCACGGAGGGCTTAATTATCACACAGACAGTTCATTTCTCAAAGGCCCAAAGGCTGGGCAGGAGGCACCATCGGCATCTGTCCTGGCCCATCTGGGGCTGCAGCTCTGGAACCCGGCTAGACGGGGGGACAGGAGCCCATCCCCTTCTCCTGAGACCGGCCTGCAGGCTAGCTGAAAGGAGGGAAGGTCTGCTCCCCCGGCCAGCAGCTTTCAAAGGCACGGGCAGGGTTTGCCCACTTCCGCCCCTGGAGCCCTCGGGGCTCCTGCCACAGGCCCAGAGGAAGGGCCCAGGGCGCCACTCCCCTCATAACCATGAAAAGGTCATGATGTAAGAACGTTCTAGAAAAAACGGTCAAGTGTCAGTGGGGGTATAAAACACTCCAGAAACTAAGAAAGCCTTACCTTTGGCTTCCAGTGTCTACGGAGTAGTCAACGAGGATGACGCACCACAGCTACTCTTTTCCAGATATAGCTCCTCGAGACCCAAAGTCAGTAATACCGGTCACTCCGCCCATGACCATTACTTAAAGCACCTAACAGCTGTGCAGGAAAAGTCCTCTTGGAAAACTACGCTTAAGAAAGTGAGAGCTGAGAGCCCAGTCTGAATTTTAAAGGCCACCCTGACATCTCTGGTTGGGCATGCATTGCTCCCGTCCGTATTTTCACCTGGACCCCCTGCTATAGAATCTTCCTTGACAGCCCAGCGGCCACCCTGCCGACCCGGCTCCTCCACCCTCGCCGTTCCCAGAGCCGAGCCGTCTTGCTAGACAGATTGCATCATGTCCCTGCCGTGCCTGCCAAGGTACCAGCTGTGGGATCGCGGCCCTGATTGATTTTCTGCAGTGTCTCCCTCCCTTCTTCTCTCGTCCGGGGAGCCCTAGCCACGCTGGCCCTCTTTCCCTGCTGGACCGGGCAGCTGGACTTGCTTCTGGGATGTTGGGTTTGCTGATCCTTCTCCCTGGAACTCATCTCCCGCGGGCTCTGGACCGCCTCTCCCTGATGGGGTTCAGTCTCTTGCTCAAGCACGTGAGAGCAGCCCCGCCACCCGGGACCCCGCGTCTCTGGAGCCCCTTTATCTTCTCCATCATACCCAACCCCACGCGGTACTCTCGGTACTTGGTGCTGAGCCCATTCTCTTGTCTACCTTGTGTGGCACCTCCCGTCGCCCACGACAGCAGAAGCACCGGCAGGCTGGAAACAGGTGTGTCCTGCCACCTTCGCCGGTATGTGGGCATCTGGGACAGCGCCTGGCCTCCGTGGACGCTCACAGAGTCAGTGCCTTACTTGCTGAGGGGATGAGTGAAGAGTAACCCTGAGAATATATGTCCTCAGAGCTGCGGTTTGCTGATGAAAAATGTCACTGCAGGTGAAATTTTGTGGTTTTCTCTTTTCTGTTACTTGGAACAAAATGCATTTTTTTATTTGTTGGAACATACACTGTTAGAGCTTTGTGCTCCTCTCCCTGTCTCACTGGGGGCTTCTGAGCTAAAGAGGCTTCTACTGGAAGTTCCTCCCTCCTGCTCTTTGGTCCACTTCACCTGTTTAAAAGACGGCGTGTAGTTGAGATTGAACTTGCAGCTTTTGCAAACACATGAAGCAGGTGTCTTCGTGGATGCCCTGCCCTTGTACGTCTGACCTAAGCAGATACTCATGAGGAAATGCCTTTCTTCTTTTGTACGAGCCCCAATTTCTAAGTGAATCAACACACGGAAGATGAGAATGGCTTTAAAAAGGCATGAGAGAGACTGACACAAATGGGCTAGACCGTTTGATGTAAAGGCGTCTGGGAAGCTCAGATGGGAGGGCAAAATCCCCTGGGTGAATTTTAAAGTCAGGCCATGTAGCCGCTGGGGTCACACGGCCCTCCCCTGATGTAGCCGCTGGGATCACACGGCCCTCCCCTGACGCACGCTTCTGAACACATAATGTCCCCGGGGACTCATGACCGCAGGAAATAGCTCTCACCAGCCTGCATGCCCGGATGAGCAGCTGCTTCTGGCTTTCTGAGGGCCCACGGTGGCAAGAGAACACGAAGGGAGAAGACACTTTGAAGGCTCTGTCTCAGCTAGATAATGAACGCAGAAAAGGCGGGTGGGGGGAGCCTGGCACAAAAGCCTAGGTGCATCTGTATTTCTAAAGGCTCAGTAGAGGAGATCCAAACCCCGGCAAGGACCTGCTTTCCCTTTAAGCCGTCCCGCGTTGTGTTTTGAGGGTGAAGCTTCCCGTGGCTTTCCCACAGGAGAAGGAGTGATTTCTCTGGGGGAAATGGTAGGGCATCCTCTGATGTCTTAGAAACAAGGGAGACGGCGGTTTTCAGGTACTTTTCAACATACAATACGGTAAGCGCCCCCTGGATATTTGCGAATGGGAGCAAGTACTGCTGTTGATGTGGAGGTCACAAGAAATCTGATCTGCAGGTCAACGCTGAAATGACGGGCACGTGCAAAAGTGCTGTGGAGCCCGAGCTGGACGTTCATCCTTTCCATTCCTGTGTGAGACGGGGGCTTCCACCCAGGTCAGCTGGGGACTCATTCGTGCCACTGTGGGAGGTGGTAGGTAGACACCTCCTCCATCACCACCTCCACCATCACCCCCTCCACCAATACCACCCCCTCCATCAACACCACTTCCACTATCATCACCTCCACCATTACCTCCTCCACCAATACCACCTCAAACTTCTCCATTACCACCTCCTCCATCACCAAGTCCTCCATCACCTCCCCCATCATCACCACCTCTTCTACCACCATTACCACCTCCTCCTCCACCATCTCCACCTCCACCATCACTTCCTTCACCTCCTCCATCACCTCCTCCACCATCTCCACCTCCACCATTCCTTCCTTCACTTCCTCCATCACTTCCATCACTTCGTCCATCATCACCACCTCTACCATCACCACCTCCACCTCTTCCATCACCTCCTATCACCTTCTCCACCTCCACCATCACTTCCTTCACCTCCATCACTTCCTCCATCATCACCACCTCCACCATCACTGCCTCCACCATTCTACCACTACTTCCACCATCACCCCCAACTTCACTACCTCTACCACCATCAATACCTCCACCATCTCCACTACATCACTGCCACCACTACCATCACTACCACCAACACTGTAGATAATAACAACTAACTCTTACATAGCACTCGTTGGCTTAAAGGGAACCTTCCTGTATACGCATATGTTCAATGTTCTTTCAGGGTTTCTAGATGATTGATAGTGTAGTTTTGAATTTCTTTCTCTCTTTTTTTTTTTTGAATTGCTTTTTAAAGTAAGTTAGAGCAAAGATGTTTAAGCTTCTTAAATAAGTTAAAAAATGACATAAATCTCAATACTGGAATTATCAAGATCTCTGTCATTAAACATCTAGAAACAGGTTAGATTTTATTTTTTATTATGTGTGCAGGGCATGATTATGTACCATTGGAACTACATCAACAGAAACGCACCCACATTCAAAAGCCTTTTGAATGATTCTACTGGGCAAGAGAGGAAAGTTACATAATCATGCAGTCAACTTCAGAATTGTTCTTGTAATTATAATCTCAACTGGTCATCCCAGAGTGCCAGCGATGTGGTTACCAAGGGAAATCATAACTGCAACATGAAAGGGCCAGGGGAATTGGGTGTCACTACTCCAGAGTAACCGGTACAAATTAGATTCTCTGCTGAATGCGTTGACTCTAGGAACTCGGCATTCAGATTCTCAGCTTCCTCTGCTCATGCTCGTCTACCACAGGGGCAACCCTGAAGGCAGGAACAGCAGTGAATAAGAATAATAAGGTGTGTTCTGTGTAATGAGTACAGGCTAAGACATTCCCTGGTAGGTGTGTTCGTGGAGGGCAGAGTGCTGACCCCGAGGCTGTGCATCAGGAACGTGGTTACTGTGCTTTTCTCTCTTGCAGTCAGGCAGAGTTACCATGGAAAACACTGCCTTGGGGGTAAAGGCATTTGCCATTAGAAAAATTTATCTTAAATGGCCTGGGACTGGAAGACATCTTAATAAATCATCCAATTTTGTCTATTCTGCTTCCCTGCAGGTCTACACCTAAATAATATCTGAGAAACTTACACTTTTAAGACCCTCTTGATCAGGAGGTCTCAGTGTCTGTTTAGGATTGTGGCCTTCACACCCCAGTTTCATGAACGGCCTCATCTGGCTACGTTTTGTTAAAACCCTCTTCCTCATGGCCTATTTTCATGACGGTTCCACGTGGACTTCCACGTGGCAGAGAAGGCGGCGGAATCCCTGTGATCCTGTTGGCTCCGGCAGCTCAGCTTTCAGGCATAACCCCCTCTATACCAATACCCCCAAGTCCTGCTTCCTGGAGGAAGGGAAAAACCGGGGCGGGGGAAGTGTATGGAGAGCAAGGAAGGGATGATGAATGGGAACAAGGGAGTTGTAGAGAACAGATGTGAGTTAGGGGCAAGGCTGGTATTAGAAAGGCTGGGCAGCGCATGTTGGGCGGGTGGCAATGGGCACGGATTTGGGCCTTGCTGGAGTCCCAGTTGATGAGAAGGAGGGGAGACCAGGGGTATGATTGGGGTAGTGAGGGACGGAGGGCATAAAACACCAGTGCATCCATACAGAAATTGTGATTATTGGTTCTAATGAATCTCCTTGGGAGTCTGTCATGATAAAAGATGGGTTTCGTGTCAAGAAGAGAAAATGTCAAAGACAATTATCATATGATCTCTCTAATAGAGGAACTTGAGGGGCAGGGTGAGGGGTCGTGGGGGGTAGGGAGGGAAAAATAATGAAATAAGATGGGATCAGGAAAAAGACAAATCGTGAGAGACTCGTAATCTCACAAAACAAACTGAGGGTCACTGGGGGGTGGGAGGGTAGGGATAGGGTGGATGGGTGATGGACACTGGGGAGGGTTTGTGCTATGGTGAGTGCTGTGAAAGGTGTAAGCCTGATGATTCACAGACCTGTACCCCTGGGGCAAATAATAATAAAAGAAACCAACAACACTGAGAAACTCATAAAAAAAAAAAAGAAGAGAAAATGTCAAAGACAATTATCATATGATCTCTCTAATAGAGGAACTTGAGGGGCAGGGCGAGGGGTCGTGGGGGGTAGGGAGGGAAAAATAATGAAACAAGATGGGATGGGGAAGGAGACAAACCATAAGAGACTCTTAATCTCACAAAACAAACTGAGGGTTACTGGGGGGTGGGAGGGTAGGGATGGGGTGGATGGGTTATGGACATTGGGGAGGGTTTGTGCTGTGGTGAGTGCTGTGAAAGGTGTAAGCCTGATGATTCACAGACCTGTACCCCTGGGGCAAATAATAATAATAATAAACAACAACAACATTGAAAAACTCATTAAAAAAAAAAAAGAAGAGAAAAATGTCTCAGCAGGAGTTCTGTGGGCCCTGAAATCCTCTTTCTCTGTTGCCTTCCCCTCGCTTCCCCTTCTTTTCTCATCCATTTCCCCTTCCTTCTATTCATGATGGCCAAGCTTGGCTGCAGCGCACCCGCCATCTTGAATCCTCTCCACTTCGGATCACGCCAGCTAAGAAGAACTCTAGCGTGACTCCTCTAACTTGAGGGAGTATTATGAGCGGGGCAAGCAAGAAGGAAAGGGGCAGGTGAGAGGTGAAAGACAGAATAAAATGTGCATAGAGAACATTTTCTCTTAGTTATTTTCAGGTATAAGATACTCCGTTTTTATTCCTCTGGCTTCATCTCCTTGCCCCCAATTCCTGAGACTCCTTGCTCAAGCTCTCAAGTGACCTGCTAGCTGCTGCTAAGTCCCGCTGAGCTGCTGAGCGTGGCCGGAAGCCTCACGTCCCGGCCCTCGGCCCTGTCCCAGATCACGTCGCCGGCTCTCAGGAGAAGAGGCACAAAGCCGAGCTCACCTGTCATGGTGTCTTTCCTGGAAGTGTGTTCTCCTTTAGTTCCGTGGTAAGTGGCATTGCTGCCAGTGGATTCATAGTCTGTTTTCCTTTCTTTGAGGCTGATCATTTCCCGAGGTGAAGCTGGGGCACTTGCTACATAAAGAAATCAAAGGAAGACTGTCTGTGTCTCGTTCCACAGAAACGTGGACAGCTTTTCACACAAACAGCTAAGGTCACCAAGACACATGGCTCACCCTGTATCAGTGTGTGCGCATGGACCTGCTGATCCTTTGTTCTTTTGGCTCTTGTCTTTACCCCTTCCCGAACTCCTTGTCATGTGGGGCTTTACAGTGAAGGGGGCACTCAGCTTGGGGGCTGGTAATTAAAGACTATCTCCTGGGGCCATCTTTCTTCGGAAGACACCCTGATGGGACGTGACCCACCGAGGGTGGAAGGGACAGTTTTAAGAATGAGATCAGACTTGTTTTCTTTATTTCTCTTTCTCTTCTCTTCTCTTTTCTTTCCCTTTCCCTCCCTTCCACTCTCCCCACTTCTCCCCTTCCTTCTTTTCTTCCTTTGTTCCTTTTCACAGTCAGATGTGTTTCAGAGGAGCCATTACCGATCTTGGAGAATCCCTGATTTATTTTATTTTAAAATGCAGTCTTGCTTAAATACTGGGTGACCCAGAAACTGTCTTAAAGGAAGCCAGATGAATGCCCAGGATGTTTTGTGGGGCTGAAGTCACCCAACCTGCAAAGATTAGCCCATGGGGTGGGCTGGGCAGGGTGTGCAGAGAGCTTGTGCCCCAATGAGATATCCCTGATGAATGCCCCTGGCAAACTCTCATTGACACCTGGCACGCTGGCCACTTGCTTCCTGTTGGACCCGGGGAGGGAGCCCCGTCTTCTCTTTAGGTCCCTGCCATTGAGGTTAGTATCTTCTATGGGCAAATCCCTATGCTAGACACTGGGGAACAGAAACATGAATCATGTTGCTTTCTGAACTGGTGCAGGTCAGGAAATGGACATGGAAATAAACAGACTCAGGGGCAGAGGGCTTAGTAGACATCGTAGCCACATGCTGGCAAGAGAAACAGAGGGAGCCTTTGTCCATCCTTTTCTGAGAGGCAGCCTGCCTACTTCTCAAACCTCCCCAAACAAAATCCAGGCTCCCTATTCAGCCATCAAAACCCCGAGAGGTTCCCAAACCTGGCTTCCCATTAGAATTAAATCCTTGGAATACTTTCAAAAATATGGATACTTGAGCCCCACCCAGAATCAGCTGGATCAGAATCTCTGGGTGTAAGTCTATCGGGAAGACGGAAGAAAACGGAATTTGATCCACATAACTGGGCTGGGCTGTGTGTCCAGTTCTCGCGTGTTCTCCGAACATCGGCCACTGGCTCTCACTCACCTCCTCCACCCGCGGGCGCTCTCTCTCCTCTCTTCTGTTCCCTGTCTTCCTCTCCTTGGAGAGTCCTTTCCCTGCCCTTGCACCTTTGCTTTATGTCCTCCTGCATAAAGGCTACCCTTTTATGAGTCGCTGCCTGGCAACCACGAAGGGACAATATTTTGGAGCCTCTTGACCAAAGCTTTCAAAATTAGCATCTAATAGCGCGCAGATGGTGGGGTTTATTAAACTATGTCAAGTGTGTAATTATCTTTCAAGACCTCATACACAGTGGTTTGAGTCCCGGTAAACTAAGATTATACTCCGGAAAAAAATCAAATCACGCAAACAAGTGTTCACTAGGTGTCTTCGATGTGCCTCAGGAGGAAAGAGCAGGCAGTGCCCTCGCTGAATGGCTGGGGTAACTCTTGGAACTCTGCCCCTTCTCCTTCTGGCACCTTCTGATCTACTGCGTCATTTCATCTAACACTGATGTGTTTGTCACCATTAGGGCTTTTGAAAAGACACCATCTTTGTGCTTCCCAGACTCACTATTCTTGATCTTTTTAAGAAGGATGGGGGTAAGACACGTGAAAGGTCACCCCTGGGCTTCCGAAGGTGGAGATTTCTTCGTCTGTGGTGGTGTCCGATTCTCGTCTAGTGGAGAAGGGAACGTTACAAACGCTTACACCACATAGAAATAGAAGCTTTCCTGGGGCTGGGAAAGAGTCCTTTATTTCAGTCGATTGTTCCCCATTCACGTATGGTTTTCGTCATCATTCTGACAGTAAAGTGTGGTATACAGTTTGATGACCAAAGATCTCAAGGGCAGAGGGCACTCTCCTACCATGCTCCCTGAGACCTGGTTCCCCAGCAGACAGAGGGCACCAAAGAGCAAGGAGAAACTCTTCTTAAGTAAAAACCTAGATAGGGGTGTGTGCACGCACGTGTGCGTGCCTGTGCATGCACGTGGATGCATACACACGCACACACACACACACCCATCTAGGTTTTTATATAGTTATTTATCCATCCTTCCTTCTCACAACAAAACCCAAAGTGCAGAAATCGAAAGCACCATTTTTACACTTACAGTTGGAATAAAAAAATGAAGACTATTTCACTTGTATATTAAATGATGTGCTCATATTTGGCCCTTAAGTTTTTCCTTAATCTTAGGCATTATACAATGTGACTGAGAAAGGGTATAAAGATGAAGTACGGGGCGCCTGGGTGGCTCAGTGGGTTAAAGCCTCTGCCTTCAGCTCAGGTCATGATCTCAGGGTCCTGGGATCGAGGCCCGCATCGGGCTCTCTGCTCAGCAGGGAGCCTGCTTCCTCCTCTCCCTGTCTCTCTGCCTGCCTCTCTGCCTACTTGTAACCTCTCTCTCTGTGTCAAATAAATAAACAAAATCTTTTTTAAAAAAAGATGGAGTATTTTTACAAGTAAATAAGAACAGTTAGTTGAAAATTCAAGCCGCAGAAACATGACAAAATTAGAAAAAAATTCAATTGAGTGACTTAATAATTCCGGGTGGTTGTGATAAGATTTTATCAATGATTTATTGGCTGGTTTAAAGGTAATAATAGCAGGCTAATCAGATTTGGAGTAGTAATGAAACCCTCCATGGGATGTTTCAAATATATGTAATTTTAAGGCAAGAAAAGCAGCCTTTTCTCCCTTACTCTGTTATTCCAATTACAATGAATACAATGCACCTCAAACTATTTTAAGTTGGAAAGTGTGCACCGAAAACCCTGATCTGCAAACATCTGACAGCTATCTTTATTCTTGTTGTCCGCTGAATGCGGGTTCATGACATACATTTCGTGTGTATAACACCTGTTCGAGATTTTTAGAAATCCATTAGATTTGTTCTGAGTCTGTGTAAACACAACGCAAAGCCACCATGGCTAGAAAACGGACTCATTTGGTATTTCTAGCCAATGTCCAAATGGGATGGCTCTCCTTCCATGGGGGCCAGCGAGGGGCTGGAGGAAGGGCCCTGGCGCCAGGGGAAATCAGGTCTGGCTGGCTCCAGGCGTCTCTTACCTGAGCGGTTGTTGGGAGACACTCGCACAGGGGAGATGGAGGGCGTGCGGGAGGAGGAGTAGGGCCTTTGCCGATCCCTCTCGATGGTTGACGATGAGGCGACGAAGTGATACTGGGACCATCCATCCTGCAACATACAGCACACTCCATTAAGTGGGGAAGGTGGAGTGATCCTTCAGCCCCTGACATTTCGAAGTTCCCAACGTCTGCTTTTGTAAGACATTTCCACCATCTGTCAGAAGAGATCACGGAGCCCTGCTCGATCATCCAGGTTAGTGGAGAGGGGGGTGAACTGAGACCTACCTCGCTCCCTCCAGACGATCAGCCACGATGAGGCCTGCTTTCAGGGTTGGCTTTCCTTTCCAGATGTTGGATAAATGGTCTCTTTATTTAAATGGAAATACGATGCTCAGAATGTGAGATGACCCTGAAACTGCCTATTCTTTACGTACCTGGTTCGAGCTCTGCCTGGCCCTCCTCTCAAGACCGTCACTGTGTATTCACACCCAGATGGGTATGGTATGTTCCACATCTGGTTTAATCCAGGAACTGTATTTTTCACGTTAGTGTCTGTTCGAAATGTGTCCTACCAATTAATCCTCCATTAAGCCTTCTTTTTTTATGAAGTTTTTAAAATTTATGAGAGAGAGAGAGAGAGAGAGAGAGAGAGAGAGAGCGCATGCACGAGCAGGAGGGAGGGTCAGAGGCAGAGGGAGAAGCAGACTCCCCGCTGAGTGGGGAGCCCGATGTGGGGCTTGAACCCAGGACCCTGTGATCATGACCTGAGCCGAAGGCAAATATTTAACTGACTGAGCCACCCAGGAGCTCCTCTATTAAACCTTCTAATATCTAGTAAATATGCAAAAAGGCACAATACCATTTTTCATTATGAAAACCAAAGAAATACACTGTGGATCATTTCACGAATTTAGAAAGCATAAAGAAGAAAAAAATTGTCCGTAGTTCCTCCCTGCCCTGGAACTCCCATTAACGTGCCATATTAACTCCTTCCAGTGTTTTCTCCCTTTTAATTCAAGTTTATATGTATCAAAGTCAGATGTCAAATGGCAGTGATGCTACCCCAAGGAAGAGAAGCGTCCCTCCATTGCTGCTTCACAGAGGCAACCAGTTCAACTCTTGTGGCCTTTTCTTTTTTCTGGTTATATTTAGACTTTTAAGGGACTCAACGTTCTATTAAAGAATCATTGCAGGCAGAAACAGGTGGAAGTTAATGAAGAACAAAATTCATGCTTGTTTCAGTATTTGTGTCTTTGTTTCTCTAATTCTGATTCCTATTCTGTTTGGCTTATAGGATAGAGCCAAGGTTAGACGTATGCAAATTTAAAAGCTATTACCTAGCTCTTAATTAAGAACTTACTATAAGACAATATTTTCTCAACAATCTCATGGGCTGGATGCTATTAGGATCCCATTTTATTGAGCCTTAGAAGTTAACAGGCCACCTAAAGTCAAACACTAACCAAGTAAAGAAATAGTGATACCGAAATGTGGCATAACTTGTAAGTACTTGAAGGTGAGAGGATCAAGGATAGAAGAAAGGTGGGATATTGGGGCAGATTACTGGATATTCTGAACCTTTAAATGATGAGTCCAGTAACCATAGATGACTCAAGTGTCTTGACTGAGGTGATGTGGGGTGTAAGGCTTAAGTCCGCCTCAGGGACAGGTAGGGGAATGTCATGCTTAGAGGTACGTGTCAGGACAGGAGGAGAAAATGTCCCCCCAGAAATTCTGTACATTTCCCTTCAATCCTTTTTTTTAAGCATCATTTTACCTAAACTAACCCAGCCTTCAGCCCAGCAGTAAGCATGTCATAAACACAGACATGCCCACAGCAGAAGATGATACTGATGAGGTTGCTCAAAGCTAAAAATAAAAAAAACAACATCATAAAGTTCTGATCACCTTCGTTTGTTACGGGACAACAGAGTAGAAGAACTCCAGAGGCTAGCTGCAGAGCCGATGACATCTCTTTGTTTTCCAGTAATTAATGCAGTCATTTTAAAATCGTTGGATCCAATGAGAATTTATTGGGCATCTCTGTGTTGCAGGCACTGTGCCAGCGGCCAGGGCTTCACAAATAAATAAGGCCCAAGCCTGCTTCGCAGATGGCAGTGGTCTCTAGTGTGGTCTCAAAGCGGTTTGTTCACAGTGGGCAGAAAAAAACATCCAGCTAAAGCTCCCCAAAACCTCGCAGGCGCGATTCCTTGAGCAATAGTGATTTACTGGGCATGCGCTGCCTGCTTCCTGTGTACTAGCACGTACGAAGCACCAAAGCGGGCAGGATCAGTAAGATTCAACAGGAGGCCGCTGGGAAGGAACTGTGCGGGGTCGCGGATTGCAAGGATGGGGAAGGAGCAGTCTTACAAAAGTAAGTGCAGGATGGGAACCATTTCAAAAGTGTATATGGGGGGCGCCTGGGTGGCTCAGATGGTTAAGCATCTGCCTTCGGCTCAGGTCATGATTCCCAGGGCTTGGGATCGAGCCCCATGTCTGGCTCCCAGTTCAGTGGGGAGTTTCCCCCTCCCTCCTCTACCTCTGTCTCTCTCCCTGCTTGTGCTATCCCTGTCTCTCAAATGAATAAATAAAGTCTTTAAAAAAACAAAACAGAAACAAAAAACAATAATGTATACACAGGGTGCCTCAGTTGGTTAAGCCTCTGCCTTCGGCTCAGGTCATGATCCCAGAGTCCTGGGATTGAGTCCGTGTCAGGCTCCCTGCTCAGTGGGGAGTTGGCTTCTCCCTCTCCCTCTGCTGCTGCTCTCTCTCTCTGTCAAATAAATAAATAAAATATTTTAAAAAAAATTGTATGTGCATTCATTATTCATATCTGGGGACAATTTGAAAAATTGTTTAAATAGGCATTCCTTTCTTCGGAAAGTAATGCTTGGTTGACCACAAAAAAAAATCTTAAATATGACCGACAGAAGTGGATCATGTTAGGTTTGTCTCACAGTTTAGAAGATAACGCTCTGGGGTGCCAAGTGATGGCCCAGGGAACTGCTTTAATCAAAACCTTGGCTTCTTTGGTCATGAATAAGTCATGACACTCCATAGGTCATCAAGGGTAAAGTATTTCATGGTAAGAACATCAGCTAACATTTCATATGTTCTAAGACCAAAGGAGACGCTAGACATCAATGTGCCATGACTCTAGGTTGGGTTTGCTTTTCCTTGGTGAGACAACGATGGATTAGTCAGCATCTCTTATGCAGATTATCGGAGATGTGTTTTGCTCAGCAGTGTGGATTCCATGATGCTTAGATTACACCAGGCCCATGCAAGTACTTCCATCTCTGGAAATGTCAGGAAGTGGATATAATACTAAAACTGCTTACAAAGGAAGAAACCCTTATAAGGATGCACCATAAAAAGCTCTCAAATCCTTCATCAGACCCAGTTCCTGACATACAAAGGCATGGCGGAGGGTGACCTTGCAGGGGACCTGTCTGTGGGTGATGGGATTGCACATACTTGAGGATGATGTAGAGCGTGTTTAGAGGCATCGAGAATGCCACCCCAGGTCTGACACCTCTGCACATGGCCCCCCATGGGCACAGAGACTTTAATGGAGGTGGGAAGGGGGAGCTTAGGGCATAGGGCCAAGTGGAAACCCAATGAAGGTTCTTGATGAGAGCAGTTTCCTGAGCCACAGAAGGAGCCGGGAGAGGTGACCCGGTTCCTGCTCATGGCCACCTTCCCTCTCATTCACTGATGCAGAGCGAGAGGTGCCATGACTGAAGCATGGAACTCCCCCATTGTTACTACGCTCAACAATGCCCTGAAGGGGCCCCCAGTTTTAATTCTGCGGTCAGAATACCCCAGCATTACGGAAAGCAGTGTATCCGATGCTAGACAGGAGGGTACAGATCAATCAATAAGTTACACTGAATACTTAATTACCTTGAGGATAAGTCTCAGGACCCTCCACATCTCTTCCTGTGTGAACTTTTTTGAGTTTCATTCAACTGAAGTAAATTGCTTTGCTTTGCTTTCCAAAGAAGGGACGTGCAGGTATATTTTCTTTGGGAAGTTATTGCGAAGCTAACATTCCTTTTATCCAACTAGCCATGTACATACTTGTTAGCTAGCCAGCTTGCAATCAATTCATTATTCATTTACTTCCCAGTGTCACTCAGGAAGGCTTGAAAGTGGTTTCCATAAATAAAGACAACTTGGGCACACATTTTTTACATCATTTGCCTCTTTGATCCCTAGTTTTTTTCCTTAAAATTTTAACTCACTGTAGACCAGAAGCTTTTTCCTGAATTTTATTCCATCAGGTGCTCAACCCACTGCCCCCTGCACTTCATCCCTTTGACTTCTAGGCATCCCATAAGAAACCTCAGGGAAGAAAAACAGAATGAAGAATAGCCACCGGATCTGGGAGAGGGCCGTTAATCCTTAATATGGATGATAAGGGATCCTTTTAATATCTATCTTTCACCTCCAGCAGAACGACCGAGAAGTTGGTGCCCTTCAGCTTAAGACCCAGCCAAGCTGTCAAAAATGTGATATGATATCTGCACCTCAAATTGGTTTTTATTTTTAACACATTAAACTTAAAACTGGAGGTTGTTAAATTGTCCCAAGTAGATAGAGATAGAAATCCGAAAGAGAAGAGGAGTTCAAAGTCATTGAACTTTAAATTGCTGCCAGGAATAATCTGATTTTCTTTATCTTCTCCTTTTACTGTCCTTCTTCCCATTTCAGCTTCTGTGTTAAAGTTCTCAGCCTGTTTCTTTGCGAAACTGTATTATTCCCCAAAGCTACTACCCCCCTCATCAGTACGTTCAACGGTCCAGAGTGCGTGAGAATCAAGGTAACGTTCTTCTTCACAGACTCAAAACTGTTTGGTCTTCGCTATATGTCCACCTGCTGGTCACTCTATTTCATCCCTACGCATCCTCCCCTTAAGTACCGGAAGGTTTCTGAATATACAGCAATCTGCATTTTATGTTTTTGCCCATCCTGGAAACATCTCGAAGAAGACCGTGCTACGGGAGAGACTACCACGGCCAGATTTCAGAGGAAGGGGCGCAGCGGCTTCCACGCTGGGTCTACGTGAGGTGAGTGGGACACACGTTTGCCCCATAGCTTCTTACCCTGAGCACAGATCAGCACGTGAATCTGTTAGGTCTGCAGCAGAGAGGAGCCAGAGCTGTGGGCCAAGGCTGAAAACTGCTTTGACCTTGGGTCCCTCTGTGGACCGAGAGCGGAGATGGGAAGTCAGCCAGGAGAGCCGGCCCTTCTCCCCCAGTCAATGTCAATATCACAGGGACTGGTGAGCTCCGCCTCCATCTCTTTCCCATAAATCAAGGGCAGAAACAATCAGTTTGGAGACTTTTAAACACAGTAATGCCTGGGCCTCAGGCTCTGAGATCCTGTCCGGATTGTTCTGACTTTCTGTTTTCAGAAGCCCCCGGGGGATGTGACTGAAGAGCGAGGCAGAGAACCGCTGCCTTGGGGTTTCTAGGCACAGGCTGCCTTGCCCAACAAGGACAGGGATGTGTTTGCAAGCGTTAAATCCTGGGAGGCCCTGAAGGGTCTGACTCCACTGGGGAGTGTCAGATAAGGCGTTCTCAAGGCTGACTTCTCCAGGAACGAAAATAGGTCCCCAGCTCCGAGCAGAGAGGTGCGGCACACACACAGGACACTGAGCCCCGCTCACATCTGATGACCCAGCAACCACTGGCGATGTGATTCAACGTCACACGTCTTCCGAGAGCCAGGAGGAAGCGGGAGAAGGGAGAGCACGTGTTTTCCTTGAGCTTGGCTCCGATTTCTTTGGAAGTCGGGTGCCGAAGTCCACGCCTGCTGCCAGAACGTGCCCCCCACACCGAAGGGCTGGTTTCTGAATGGGCCACCTGTGGGGACATTCCTGGGCAGGGCAGGGGGCGCCCAGAGTCACTGTCTCAGAAAGCTGACGGACGCAGGGCAGGCCAGCGGGGCTGCGGGGAGCAGTCTGGTACGATGGAATGACGTGGAGCCATGGGGAGGGTTCACACATTTACTGACCCCCAGCCCAGGTCCCCCAACCCTAATTGCCAGGGAGCAAACGCCTGTCACCCAGCTGAACCCGCAGCCCCCCGGCCCCCACGCCGAGTCAGAGAAGTGAGGTACATGGACGGAAAGACACTGGTGGCGGGAGGAGGGGGAAAGGATGAGGGGAGAGGTTGCTCCGGCTAGATACTTGGGTTTGTAGGGAGGTGGCAAGGCAGACGATCCGGTGATTAGAGAGAGAAAAAGGGGTTAAATACTCAGTCCTGTGCCTTAGGAGATGCGAGGAAATGGAATTTCCCCGAAGTTCCACTGCGGTTTCCCACCTCTGGAAGGCGGCGCCCCCTGGGGACGAGACAGCACCGCGGGGAGGGTGACGGGGTTCGTGACTGTCCCTCTAAGGATACGTGAAATGCGATGTCCCCATTCACAGGTCCCTTTCCAAAGTGCACTCTGGAGGTTTACCTTCTAGGCCTGGGATTCAGAGTCAACAAATCTTTTCTCATGCTACGTGACATCTCTGACTTGGACAAAAGCTTCAATAAATAATTCACCTCGAATATGGAGAAGAGCTGTGATTTGCCCCGAGACAGATCTGGGCGGAAACCCAAAATAGAGACCAGGACACCCCGAGCCGGTCCGTACATGGTCACTGGGGGCTTTCCCCCCTTTCTGAAAACAGCTCCGGAACCTCCTTAATCTGGTGACATTTTCTCGGCCTCGAGACAAGGATTCCTCAGTGGGCACATAGAGACTATTTGATTCTGGAGTAACAAATACAAGTTTTTGGCGTTAGCTGTCCTTGAAGGCTCTCCGTCCATAAAGCCTGTCAATTCTCATTTGCTGTGAGTGACTTGAGATGGGAAGAAAGCGTGGGAGAAATCCCCCGGGCTTCCAGCAACCCCAGCTCCTCCACTCATTCACACTCGAGCACTTACAGCTTGTTACTCGCATTCACGAACGGGACTTCTTCATCAAGAACCTATTTTTCCGAGGAAAGTCAAAACACGACGTGTTGCCATCCTCTGAAAAAGGGAACCAGCTAAGATAGGACGGCTCACTTATGAAAACCTTGATTGCTCACAATTTGTGCTGGTTTTCCAGTCATTTTTAAGTGGACGAAACCTATTCATGTCATCACGCATGAAGCAGAGAGAGAAGAGATTCCAAATTAGTGGTCGTTATGCAGACACACTTCTTATTTCAATGAAAGGTATTATGTAGGAAAAAAAAACGGAAGTAGGGTAACCACAGTCTGTGGGATTGAAACCGAAGGCAGATTTTCCATGCCAGTGAAACTTCAGCTTCCCTTTGCTGTAATAAAACAAGCTTCCGTCTCTTTTTAAGGTGAAGTGTTTGTTAAAGATTCATTAAAACGGATTCCTTCGATTCTCCAACAAAAGCTAGTAGAGTTAAATGCTGAAACGAACTCTTAAGGGCCAAGAGGGAGTATTTGCAGTTTAATACAGAAATAAATACCTCCTGACATACCAGTTGCTTTCATATTAGTTTGTTTCAGCTCTGGTGCTTCTAATGGAATTTAATTAAATTGATTTCGATGCTTAAAAGTACTGTAAATACGGAGAATCTTCCGTAGGACAGACATCTGATGAGGATTTGGGTTTTATGAAATGATAATTGCTCCTTCGCTTTACATGATTTCACTTAGAAAGGTTTCACAGGAGCACTCTACTTTCGGATAGTGGGGGAAACAGGTACCATCTTTTCAAAAGCAAATACCAACTACGTCCATTTCAGGAATTCAATTTACTGCCACGGGCCTCATTCTAAAGAATCAGTATCACTGAGACGATTTGACAAATTGGAAAGAAATGTATGTGATTTGGTCAAAGAAAGCATTCCAGTGTTAACTACCAGGAGTTAGGTGGTACCCACGGAAGGCCGAAGAAACACACAGAAAATGGAATAAAGACGAGTTCAGTCCTTTTGTTTCCTGGTGTCACTTCTGAGGCCTTAAAACAAAGACCTGAGGTGGATGATCTTTAACAATGCCCTTTGTGTTCTAGCTAGTGCTGCAAAGTTGAATTTGGGGCGAATAGAAGAAAGTCCAGTCTTTAGGTTTAACGAATCCAAACGTCTCGTTTCTAGAATGCCCCATTCTGACATCTGAAAAGCCAAGTCTCTTATATCTGTACTCATCAGTGGTCAGTAAGTTCAAAGCTCACCCCGGGCCTAACCTCGAGGTCACTACTTTCCACCCTCCTTGAAAGTGCTTCTGACCACAGACACAGAAGGAGAGTCACTGTGTGTCCTCTGCTGAGCTTCAACTCTGGGGTAGTACTGACCTTGTTGGATTTGTTTCATAAACAGGAGTAAGTACCTGGCACTGTGCTGGGAATGGGGCTAGAGCAGAGGGAGGGAGGGAGGCCTCCTGAGAGGGAAATGGAGGCGAGATGGACATTTAAAACGTGATCGCATCCCATTACATTTCCAGTAAGAGCCATGAAGAAAAAGTACACATTAAGATAAGGGCTCTTTCCCAGCCTTAGAGGGTTGGAGAAAGGGAGATTTCCTTGAGCAAGTGACAGTTAAACTGAGATGGAAAGAGCCAGATTTTGTAGGAGAGGAGGGGAAACATTTTTCGCCAAGGAATGGATCTGTGCCTGGGCAGTGCAAAGGCCCTGAGGTTGGCACAGCCTTGTGCCTGCCAGGAAGAGCAAGGGAGACAGTGTGGCTGAAAGAAAGTGATTGAGGAGAGGGTACAGGGAGGTGAGCTTGGAGAGAGGGGTAAGAGAGATACTGGAAGCTACCAAAGACTTTTAATCAGGACACTGATGAGGGTAGATTTGGATTTATCAGAGTGTGTTTGGAACGCTTAATGGAAAAATAGATTGAAGATGGTAAAGTAGATTCCACAAAACCAATCAGGCAGCAATCAGACCAGCACTAGTGACAGAAGATGATGGAAGTAAAGACAGGAGAGGGAGACTCCACAGGGCTTGGTGCAAAATATAGTGAAGATAAGGGAGGAAGGTGTACACTTAGAAAATCACCAGATTTCTGAAAAGAACAACCAGGTGGGCTGGGTGCTGTTTGCTGAGACGGCAACCATGCGAGAACAATGGGTTCGGGGAGGGTCTGAAGACCTGCTTGTCAGGCGCTTGCCCTCTCAGAGCTTGTCATCTGCTGGAGTGGAGCCGTCACACGGTGGCTGTAAATATAAGCTTGGAGTTCAGGAGTAAGACCATACAGAGAAATAGATGTGGATGCCGTTGGCATTCAAATGAGTTCTCAGAGCACGGGAGCGGATGAGATCAGCTACAACAGAAGGCAGAGCGTGGAAAGCAAAGATGCCTCAGGAAGACCAGGAATCTGTAAAAAAAGGCCCTGAGGTGGAGGGCCTTGCAAGGTCAGAGAAAAGCCAGGCAGGAAAAAGTGGTGGCAGAGAAGCCCGGTGGAGATGCGTACGGGTGAGGGTTGTGGCCTGGACTGCTCACTGCTCTTTTGAATCCATTTCCTTTTGTTCCCAGACACACACCTAGACCCCATGTCTCGGCTTTCCCTGCAGCTCTGTATGGCCACGTGATGGAGGTTTCACCCATGGAAGGTGAGGGCATGGGGATGGTGCTGGGCCTTACAGCAGGTGGTGGGGACTCCAGGCTCCTGGATGTGCACAGAAGAGCTGAGCTGCCCACATGAACCCCTGTCCAGAACGGCTGGATGAGCAGGAAAATAAACTTCTCTCCCATTGCATCACTGGATGTTTGGGTCTGCTTGTTATAGCTGGAAGCCCTCCCTGATTAATACAGACAATGGAGGGCGCCTGGGTGGCTCAGTTGGTTAAGCAACTGCCTTTGGCTCAGGTCATGATCCCGGGGTCCCAGGATCGAGTCCCACATCGGGGTCCCAGCTCCATGGGGAGTCAGCTTCTCCCTCTGACCTTCTCCCTCTCATATTCTCTCTCTCTCTCTCTCTCTCTCTCTCTCATAAATCAATAAAATCTTAAAAAAATAATATGGAAACAATGGAGCTAGTTGAACACCACAGTTTGGAGCGATTTCAACAGAGGCGTGGGACAGGCATCATCATATCAGACTGCAGGGGTCGAAGCCTAGAGCAGAAAGTGAGAACTCCAAACTTTCCAGAAATGTGTCTGTGAAGCATGCGGAAAGTGAGGACAGACAGTGGGAAGGCGGAAATGGAGGCGGATGGTCAGGAGAGGACACGTCTCATTTTTAAGAAAGAAGTACAAAGAGAACGTGTCCCCACAGAGGAGGAATGACCAATGGGGGAGGCAGAAGAAACAAGAGGAAAGTCAGCACAGTAAGGTTCTCACTCAAAGAGGGAGACTTAACAAAAAACCTGGATATTAAGAAAAAAAATTTTATATTTTAGAATAGAACCAAGAAAGATAAGCATAAAATAAAACCACCAAGAAATAATGCCTAAAGTGCTATTATGTATGTGGAAATGTTAATCAGGTCTGTGGATCCTCACTTCTGTATTCCCAACACCTAAAATGGAGCTTAGAGTAGAGGAGGTACTCAGTAAACAGGTGCTGAATGAGTGAAGTAACTAGGAATACTCACTCATTAAGAAGAGGCTCCGGTTTGTCTCCCCCTCTGATTTCATCCTATTTTATTTTTCCCTCCCTTCCCCTATGATCCTCTGTTTTGTTTCTTTTTTAAAGATTTTTTTTAAGTTTTTTTTTTTTTTTTACTTGACAGAGAGCGAGATCACAAGTAGGCAGAGAGGCAGGCAGAGAGAGAGGAGGAAGCAGACTCCCTGCTGAGCAGGGAGCCTGATGTGGGGCTTGATCTCAGGACCCTGAGATCATGACCTGAGCTGAAGGCAGAGGCTTTAACCCACTGAGCCACCCAGGCGCCCTGTTTTCTTAAATTCCACACGAGTGAGATCTTATGATAACNATGACCTGAGCTGAAGGCAGAGGCTTTAACCCACTGAGCCACCCAGGCGCCCTGTTTTGTTTCTTAAATTCCTCACGAGTGAGATCTTATGATAATTCTCTTTCTGATTGACTTATTTTGCTTCGCGTAATACTTTCTAGTTCCACCGACGCACGTCACTGTGGAGGGTTGCTGGAGGGGAGGTGAGGGGATGGGTCACTGGGGGAGGGGCATTAAGGAGGGCACGTGATGTAATGAGCACTGGGTGTTCTGTGCCACTGATGAATCACTGAACTCTACCTCTGGAACAATACACTATATGTTAATTAAATGGATTTATATAAAATACAATAAATAAATAAAAAGAGAAGATGGCTCCAAGAGGAATCAGATGCTATTATGCAAGGAGGGAGAGACAATGGGGGTGTGACAGTCCCGACGGGCACAGAGGAAGAAACTATTGGTGTGTATGTTATATTTCCGATGCTGTGGGTTTTATCCTCCTCACAGGGGGTGGACAGCCCGTTAGGGGCTCTGTACCTACCGCAGGTCAAGCAGCAACCCCAGGACTCACCCGACGTGTATCTCCATCCTGTGACCTCCTCACTTCTTCCCTGGGGCACCGCTAATGTACCTTCTACTGCTCAAGTGACAAAAGTCTGAAAACCTACAGTTCTTCCTCACTCCCCTTCCTCACTGCATGCACTGAGGACACTCATGGACTTGGGACAGTTTTCATAAATGCAGCCAACTGGAAGTCACTGTAGGGATCTCTCAAGAATGTGGTTTCCATAAATACCGATACCAAAAGGACCACTGTTGTGTGTTGGTGTCCCCATCACGTGAATGTCGTAGGCATCAGCATCAAGGTGGCCCTTTCATTTTTTTCCACTTTGCAATAAAAACTGTGTTTTTTCAGCTAGGCTCATTCCCAGCTCCCCCGCAGGGAGACCTGGTTACGTGATGAAGACCTGGGAGTATTTAAGCTCTGCCCTCCTCTGCTCTTTTCCTTTCCAGCTGCCTGCAGCATGGACAGAGTGCTGACCAACGCTGGAGAATGCACAGAGACGGTGAATACTGATAGAAGCACCTGGAACCCCAGATCTGGGAGGTGTGACAGCAGATCAGGACTGTTACACTCTTAGGTGGGACAAGAGACAAAATAGAATCTGTGGGATTAGCACACATCTCATCTCCAGATTCTACAAGATCGGGCTGAGAAAGAGTGGAAGAGCTTGCAAGCGGGGAGAGCTTTCTTGGAGGTGGTCGATACACTGGGTGTTCCTGATCTTCCCTCTCCTGAAGCACGGGGAGTGAACTACCTACTCAGCGTGACCATGAACTCCCTGGAGGGTGGGGGTTGCAGGGACTGGTGTCTTCAGTGCCACTGGCAGGGGGACACACAGACTCCGTGGCAGGGCTGGACCGAACATGGAGCTCAAACACCTTAGGCATCAGACCTATCCACTGCCTGGTGTGTGCAGAACTGCGTCTTCACAAAGTGTGCTCTTCTTCAACCAGGCTTCCAAAACTACCTGTGCGACAGGGGCACAAAATCTGCATCCCCCCGGCTTACGGGCAGCAGAGCCGCGGAAGCTTGAGACTGATGGAGAATCAGAATGGTAGCCGGAGAGGACAGCTCCAGGACAGGGGTAGCTTAGCTGGGAGGTGGTACTTCTGAGCAAATCACACCACTGCTCCCATGGGAGAAGGAACTAGAACATGAGCATCTCCTGAAACCAGAGTGGACCGTGCCAGGCTACAAAAGCACCGGGCAGGTTCAACTCTGCTCTCCTCTCTTCCTCCTTCCCTGCCAGAGCCTGGTGGGTGGGTGGCATTGGGACACGGCAAGGAAGTGCTTGGGTGAGGGGGACACAGGGAGAGGGGAAGAAACCAACCCACCACATTGTTCCTACTCAAGCAACGAGGGCTCGCATAGACATAACGTTATCGCAACTACTGCCATCCATGGAGAAAATGGGGGCGGGGGGCATAGGTTTCAGTTAATTGGTTCAAGTTCAAAACGAGAATGCTTGTAGACTTACATTAAACTTTGCGAGTTTTCTAGCACCTGATTCAATCCTTTTGCCCTGTGTTTTGTCTCAGGCATTTTTGTAGGTTTTGACTTAAAATATTATGGGTAAAGCCTTGTGGAAGAGCAGAGGCACGGAGGAAACGTTCAGTTTGGGCGCTGCTCTGCAGGATCGCCCAACGCGGAGATCCGTCCCAGGAAGAGCTGTAACTTAGTCACTTCTTGTTTAGCAACTGCCATGAGCATCGATTTCCACTTTTGCACAATTGATTTTTGCTTCTGTTGCCATTTGTGCCTTTGTTTTGGACAGATATCATATGATGAGTGTCTGAGAAGTGTCTCAGAGAGGTCAGGGGACCTCATGAAGGAAGACCTTATTTGTCGATACAAACGTCAACAAGCAAACGCCCGGATTTATGGAGGAGACGGTACTAGAGCTGTGTTTAACCTCTGCCTTTTTGTTTTTCACCCCAACTTGACATCAAGTGATTTAGAACAGAAAGAACCCAAGGAGTTACCATGATAAGTCTTGAGGACACCGGACCTCGGCTGTTTTAGAATCTGGCCAAATGTCCTTACGTACTTCCAGTCATCTCATGGTGAAGAATTTTCTGGCACAGTAGAAAGTTTAATAAATTCCTGGTAAGCAATTTCCTTGGTAAAATGACAGCTCTACATTCAGTGGTTTAATTCATGTCTATAGAGGATTTACTGCTTTTCTATCACCATCTTAGATACTCGCAAAGCGAGAATCTATTAATTCTCAAAATGGCAACATACGAAAGCCCTCTTTACCACAAAGCTTAAAGATCAAAATTTTGAATTTTGACCATATTGTGTTTTTTTCTCGACAATCTTTCAAAACATCTACTCAGTACTCAGTGGGATCCAGTACTGATTTTTTAAAGTGTTCAGAAGATGAGGGATCCTTCATGTGAGACAGGATCCTTTGATCAAAGGGTGTTGAGCATGAGCCCATGACTTCCATCTGTGTGCATCAAGACTGCGGGCTCCTCTGTGTGTCGTGGCCTCCGAAAGCAGGCCGCATCCACTCTCTCTCATGCTCCGTGGTTTAGACGTTGGAGGAAATCCACAGGCATCCCTCACCTATCCATGATTACTTATTGATTTCTTGTTTTGTGAGTGCGGTAGTGGCAAGAGCCAATGAAACGAATGTAGCAGTGGTAGGAGAAGGGAGTCCTGTGTGAGACAGGCCGTGAAGGGCGTGACTCCACTCCTACCGAAGCTCATCAGTCACCGGCTGAACGGCGCACGTAACCTGAGAGTCTATCTTCCCGACAGTAAAAGGACGTACATTTAAAGATTAGTTTTATGTTTTGTTTCTTTCATCCAAATGGCAAGAATGAATACAATATCTCTATCCAGAGAAACATGACCTTACTCGGTCTCAGGCCCAAGCAGCTTGGCATTCTTTGAGTCACGAGCTCACTGTGAACAATGATGATGTTTTGGGTGGGGGCCACTATAGAGGCACAGCTTTTAAAGCACTGAAGGAGGAATATTAGTAGGAAGAATTAGTCAGATGGTTATCAGCAAGAGCTTGATTCTGACATTTAATCTGGCTTTGATTTAACTGGAAAAATTGTGACCCCCTACTTGCCAATAGGGACTGCCCTGTCCCTTCCCACATAACTTTGCAGGGTCTGTTTTAAGAGCTCAGCATGTTTTCTCAGCAGAAAGTCCAGGCAGAAGCAAGGGGATGAAAGAACAGAAAGTCCCCTCCTTCTTGAGCCTCTTCCTTCTGTACCCAGTATTCAGAGGCATTTTCGCTGTGGTGCCTCGAACCTTCCTGCTACCTTTCCTTCATCTCAGGTCCACTGTACCTGGAGATCCATGATGTCCCACTAAGTCGCCACCCCGAGGAGGGCCCCCTGGCATCACACAGGATGATCTGGGATGAGTCCAAGTTGCTACTGATGCTTTCCTCAGAACTCTCTGGGGTAGTCTTTATGGGGCAGCCTTCCTAGCTGAGCGCCACCGAGGCCCAGAGACCAGCATGTGGGCCTGGAGGTGCAGAGAGACAGGGGAGAATAACAAGGACCTGCTGTGCCGAGCTGGGGGTCTAGGAACGAGTCCGACACGAGGCTGATGTCATGGCAGGTGACAGGGAACCATCTGGCTTGGCAAGCTGACCGAGCAGCCAACCACAACCAAGGTGGGAACTCATCGCCAGCCAGTGAAATGTCCAGGATTGCTAGCTGGAATTCCTTATAAAGAGGTTATTTTGCCCCAATATGAGCGCCAACATGAAGATCTCATTTGCTCTTTTAATGATTAAATATTAATGTAATACTATTTAACTATAATTGAAGAAAGATTTGGATCCAAAGCCGAAAAACAATGTGCCAAATCTCGTTCAAATCTGAGTCCCAGTGGTAAACAAGCTAATATTTTAAGGGATGCTAAGTAAACAACACTTGAAAGCAAAGCGGGCCGCATACATCTTAAAGCCAAATCCTATTACTGAATTTTGTGTTCAGGAAGATCCCCCCCAAATTGGTCTTGGACCTAATGCCTCATGAAGACCAATAAAACAATGATCTCTGCTGGCTAGGAATGAGATAAATTCCAATTTTCCATGCCATTAAGCTGTGTGTTACATTCAAAATCTTCAGACACTGGCAGCCAAGAGGGGAATTAGAAGTTTGGAGAACAGAGTAATCAGAATAGTTCAAGTGAACTAAGAACTTCAATTTTTAAAAAAGTTATGTCATCTACTTTATTTTTGACAGAGGGATAGATATGATTTATTTTGTTTTCTTTATTCCTATTTTCCGGCACATAGTAAAGCAGCCTCTTTCAGGCAGTGTTTGCTCATTTTGCATGGAATTCAGAATTTTGCTCGTTAGGAGCTGATATTTTAATTGTACTAGAGTTGGAGGCAAGTTTCATTGCAATTTCTATTAAGAAATGACTTGTAATAGAAGTTCATAATTCAAATCCTCCCACAATTAATGTTTGAACCAAGGAAGAAAATTGTTTTCTATGAAAGTAAAAATAAATCCTATCTAGATATTAAATATTATAGCACCTTCCACTGTGACATTTTTAGCTGTAAGCCCAAACTATTCATAACGCTTAAAAATCATTTTTTTTACAAGTTTGAATTAAAACTTTTTTTGTTCATTCAAATGAATGTACCCTCCAATCGTGTTAGATTACTAAGGAATGACCTTAATGCAGCCCTGGGGAAATCAGGGAAGGTGATAGAAAGATGTAGGAAAAATGAAGAAGATTAGGTGGGCAAGCAAGGGTGCTGGGTGGGAGAGTGGTGGGGGAGCCCATGGAGGCTGGGGGGAAGGGGAAGGGAAACCGAACGGGGGACAGAGAGGTTCATTACAGCTGGTGGGTAAACGCAGGCAGAAGGCAGGGGATGAACCGGGGACGAGCTACTCCTGGAAGGTGTCATTGGCTGTGCTGACATGTTTGGCCTCTGTCCTGAGGCGAAGGGAGCCACGGGAAGGTATGGTCCCAAAGAGTCATTTAGTCAAAATTTGCTTTTTAAAAAGTTCCCCCTGGCTGCCATTTGGAGACTGGCCTGGAGAGGAGGCAGTCCGAAGGAGGGGAGCCCAGTTAGTGGTCTGTGGCAAGGATCCAGAGGAAAGAAGCCAGCTTCCTGGCCATGACCAGAGGGGGAAGTGGGTGGAGGCAGACGTGTGGGGCTTTCTGGGGGTTGGATGCAGACACATGAAGGAGAGGAGAGAGGCAGCGATGGTTCCTGGGTATGGGTTTAGGTGAGGGACGATGCAGGAATAGGACTCGAACCCAGGACAGCAGGCTGGTCTGAGATCTGGTTTGGTTTAAGGTGCTATGAGCAGGTTATCTGACAGGTGGCCAGATAGAGGGAGAAACAGATTCGGGAGAGTTGTAGACGTGGGTGGTAATTGAAGCCAGGGGAAGAGGTCATGTGTGAGATAAGAAAGGTCTAGATACAGAATCCGGGGTACATCATTTGAGAATGAACTGGAAGACGAGCCCAAGGAGGATGGAGAAGCAGCAATCAGACACTTTGAGGTGATTCAGGGGATGGTGATGTGCTAGGAGTTGCCTGAAGACTATTTCTGTGAGTGAGGTGATTTTACTACACCGTGTTCAGACTAGAAACATATAAGATCACAGCAGGGCCTCTTCTCAGGGAAACATGGTATGCTCTTTACTAAGTCAGGACTTGAACTCAGGTTCAAGATGTCTCTGTGATCCTCACTAACACTAGTCTTCGGCACAGCTGACCCGCACACGCACAGATTAGCACTATATGAAATAATTTCATTCAATTCTTTTCTAAAACCGTGGCAACTTGCATTGCCATGACTGGTTTCCCTACAAAAGCCTACATAATCAGATTTACTTATACCCCTAGAGAGCAAACCAGGGCACTGGACCCCCTAGAGGGGTCAGAGAGAGAGACAGAGAGAGAGAGAGGAGAAACCAAGGGGGAAGAGAGCTGTGAAAATGTGGAAGTGAATAATGATGATTGTGATGACGATGACAAAAGGTGAAACCCTTGCATCCAGCTGCCAGTGGACAGGATGGCAGAGAGCATTTGGCAGCCAAATGGCATGAACGGTGTTTCAGAATTATCAGCAAGAACACCTGTTGGTATATGGCTTTCCAGTTTACAAAGGTCTTGGATGATGACTGTCCCATTGGGCACAAGTGGCGATCTCACTGGGTCATGTGTCATGGCATTTACTTCATGGTTGAGAAGAGCAAGGGACGGGGATGGGACCAGTGGGGAGATGCCCTTCATGTCCATGAAACGATGTGAAGGGTCTTTGCACCGGGGCTGAGGAAAGTTACAGACTGGTACGCAAAGCAGAAGGCAGGTCCCAAGGAGGCCCCGGCGTCCCAAATCCGTAGGGGTCTCAGGACATTCCAGATACCCCAGCATATCTGTGAGCATTGACCGTGAGACCAGTGAACCAAAGGTCTACCCACTGTCCATCAGCAGGAGGGCACCACAGGGCTGCCCAAAGTCAGTCCCTGCCTGATGGGAGCTTGCCTAGTTACGCTGCACCTTGACTCTCCGGCCATGGATTCTAAGTCCCATGCTCTTTGAACTTCACCAGAGAGTGGGATGATCCTTCCAGGCACCAACTTGCTTTCAAGCCATTAGCAGTTGAGTGTCCAGCACCAGGGAGGCATAGTGTCCCTCTCTTTCTTCTGTTTGAACTAAACTTGGAGGAATATACTCATCTTGGGTGCTACTTTACAGAAAGGATCTGACAAACCTGCACGTGTGTAGAAAAATGTGGGAGTCTGGTGAAGGTTGTGGAAATGCTGATATATTAGAACCAAGCATGTCTGGCCTGAACAGGGATGACCTTGAGGAGACAGAATGGTTAGCTTCAAACACCGGAAGGCTATCACAGAGAAGAAATATTAGACTTTTCAGAATGGCATTGGAGGGCAGAAGTTGCTGATAAAGAGATTTTTACTTAATGCAAGTAAGAAGTTCTGAATGACTACAGCCACCCTGAAATGGAATAATATGCCTCATTAGACAGTGAATGCAATTGATATTAAATGTATTTGAACACAAGGAAATGACTATAGGAGCTGATGCTGCCTTTCTTCTGTCAGTAAAGGAACCACCTTCCTCCCGCCATAAAGTTCAGCAACGATCCTGGCTGCCCACTTTTCCCCGTCCTGCCTTGCAGCTGGGTGTGGTCACGCAACTCGGTTCTTGGTCCTGGGATGTGAGCAGGAGCCTGGAAATTTTTTGTATCACTTGCTTACAAGGACATCGCTGGTCCTCACTGCCCCTCTCTCCCTTCTTGTGGGCTGGGATGAGGGATAGATGAGCTAGGGAACTTTTCCTACAAAGGCAAGGACAGTATGGCAAAGCAACAAGATGGCTCCCAGGATCCCCCGCTGGTCCGGGCCACCTGCCCAACTAGGTACAGTCCCATGAGTGGGAAGGAGATACCTGTTAAGTTTGAGCTTGTACATTTTTGAGCTGCATAACCTCTATCCCAACCAATGTAACTAGTTATTATGTCCCCCTCTCCTCAAATTTTTTCTCCTTTCTTCCAGAACCACCTCTCATAACGGTCCTCACCATGGTCAAACATAAGCACCCCATTATGTCAGTGACTTCATTTTCTTAAAGTATAGAGGTTCCCAAAGTCAAGAACAATTGACCTCCAGCTTCTCTTCCGTCCCTATATCAAGCCTGCTCCTAAGGGTCATCTTATTTTCCTTTAGAAAACAGTCTCTGAGGGGCGCCTGGGTGGCTCAGTGGGTTAAAGCCTCTGCCTTCAGTTCAGGTCATGATCTCTGGGTCCTGGGATCGAACCCCGCATCGGGCTCTCTGCTCAGCAGGGAGCCTGCTTCCTCCTCTCTCTCTGCCTGCCTCTCTGCCTACTTGTAATCTCTCTCTCTATGTCAAATAAATAAAATCTTAAAAAAAAAAAAAAAGAAAACAGTCTCTGGGATGATGCAGGTGAAAAAGAAATTTTAAGGTTGTATTTGTAGTTATCCAAACTTAAGGATGGGTTAAAAAAAAAAGGTGGTGTATGAAACATGTGATAACATTCTTCTGTAATTATATATTTTCCTTTAGGGGAGATAAGTCAGAAGTCCAGGCCTCCCTGAAGTTGAAGGTTCAGATAACACAAATATGTTTTGGCTCACCATGTCTCAGGAATCAAACGTAATTTTGTACTGGTTAATATACCTGGTTGAAAGAATATTCCGATTTATTAAATGTGTCTCTCAAAGTAAAATAAAGTCTTTGAACTAATGAAATGAGATTCTGGCCACTGTGCCTGAGTCCTGGGAGGAAATTCTCCAGTGACAGATGGACCTTTAATTCTGTCCCATAGATATGCCGTTTTCATTTCAATTCCTCTCTCCCTACTCATGTTTTCCTCTTATGCATAATGCCCTAAGCCTTACCTCCTAATTTATGCAACCTCCATGAATTCTTCGAGATTTTGCTCTATAATTTTCCTACCCCTAATTCATCCAGTAAATCTGTAGTACATATTTCTGAAACTAATGAAGTTACCAGTAATTATACCATATTTCATTTTCACCCACATTCGCTGCTTCCCTTATCTTAGGTTTTCCCTGAAACTCTTCTTTCTTTCTTTAAGCCTATAATAGATGTTTAATAAATAGATTTGAAGCATGGAGAATTAAAAGATATGGATCAGACATTTTTTTCAATGGTATGTAAATTGTCAAGGAAGAACAAAAAGGAAATCTATTTTCCCACTGATTAACAACAATTCATAAGGATGAATGAATTTGGTTTTCTTACCAAAGGATTTTTCAAAAAGAAAACCTTTTGAGAATTTTGAGCTTTGCTATTAGGATATTGAGCATAAAGGTCCTCATTTCATTTTGCAACTGCATAATTTGGAAATTATTAAGAACGGCTCTTTCTCCACCTTTTTAAATCATGGGTCAACTAAGAACATCACCAAGGGTCAATTGAAAACATCAGCATCAGTTTCTCCAGATCATCCTCCTTGAATGTCCTCACAGGAAACACATTTTAAACCATCTTTAGCTCTTGATTTTTAGCTCCATTAAATTCCTGTCAACACATTCTTTTCCTTTATGAAAATAAAAAGACAATTACACTTTTGAACTCTACTACCAACCTAGAAAAAAACTAAGATGGAAAACTCATACTACCATTCAACAAATAACTTGTGGAGTCTCTAAAAGCAGTTTCCCTTCAATGCACACAAGTAGAGGAAGGTGTATTTCAGCAAAGAACTGTTCAGGATCCAAGGGAAAGTGGAGCTTATTTGAGGCAGTAATATTTCTTCGAGCTTCTGGAACCACTGATTCAGAACAGCCAGCTCCCTTCTAATTTATATCATGGTCTTTGTGTCCAGCTTCCTGTTGAGCTGAAGGATCCTGCCTTGGGAGAGAATTCTTTTGGTTCCTGGAGGAGTCCACGAAGGAACTAAGGAGGGACGCTGGGATGTGAATTTCAAGCAAAACAAGATGTGACCCAAAACGTTTGAGAGAAGGGCTTACCAATGTGCAAAATATTTAGAAAAGAATATAATCTATCTACAACACTCCCTGGACACTGTATTTTGCCATCTCTATTTCAACTTAAACATACTTGCTCTTTTTTTTTTTAAAGATTTTATTTATTTATTTGACACACAGAGAGAGATCACAAGTAGGCAGAGAGGCAGGCAGAGAGAGAGGAGGAAGCAGGCTCCCTGCCGAGCAGAGAGCCCGATGCCAGACTCGATCTCAGAACCCTGAGATCATGACCTGAGCTGAAGGCAGAGGCTTAACCCACTGAGCCACCCAGGCGCCCAAATATACTTGCTCTTAACAAATAGGAAAATCTTGAAAGAGAAATATATAGGCTAAATTTGTTAAAAAAAAAAAAAGTGCAAAGTAATGAGAGTATAAGGGAAGTAGAAAGGCCTGGGGGAAGTCTAGAAACAAATTCTAACTTAGTAGAACTAGTTATTATTTACTTTTTCCCACCGGCTTAGAAAAAGACAGATTTTTCCTCTGGCAAGATGGGGGTCTTGCTCTCCGTGATGCGGACCTTTTGCTGCGGTCCCACATGCCCAACCCGAGACTGGCAGGCAGCGGATGAAGGCGGCAGTGACTTCGGCTCCCTCTCCTCCTCCACGGAGGTGGCCAGGAGGCTACAAGGTGGTGCTCTGGGCAGTTGGTGAGGAAGCCCAGGCCCCCTCTCCCAGACCTGCTTAGGTTTTCTAATCCCTACCAAGACCCAAGCCTACGGGGTACTCCCTGTGGACTAGGGATGCACTCTACACCTATCTGTTCCCTCAAATCTATCGTGTGATCATCAGTTATTTAAACTACCCACATTTGCCGATCCGGTCACAATAAAAACAACTTTCTGGGATACACTGTTAAAAAATTCTCCCGTTCTAACTGAAAAGGAAGAGTTACATACCCTTTTTTTAGTGTCCTTTGGAACTGAGGTATAGAATCAAAGTGTCTAGAGGTGACATTTTTCCCTGATGATTTTATTTATTTATTTATTTATTTTTAAAGATTTTATTTATTTATTTGACAGAGAGGTAGAGAGCACAAGTAGGCAGAGCGGCAGGCAGAGGGAGAGGAAGAAGCAGGCTCTCTGCGGAGCAGGGAGCCCGATGCGGGACTCGATCCCAGGAGCCTGGGATCATGACCTGAGCCGAAGGCAGCGGCTTAACCGACTGAGCCACCCAGGCGCCCTGATGATTTTATTTTTAAACCATTTTGGGGATGAGCACCCTGTGAAATGTATGATATAAACACCCTCCTGACTCCTGAGAGTGTGCTGGACTAATGCCCTTCCCCTAACATGCAGCCATCATCAGGAACATCAGCCCTCTCCCCGGGGGCAGGGACACAGTGAGGGTCAGGGCTAGGCATAAAGGGCAGGCTCTTGGGTCTTCTCCTTGTTCTTGGGCTGTGACATATCTCGGCTTCCTGACTTTCTTTATATATATATATATATATATATTTGTCTTCTCTCCACCATTATTGCTGATGCCTATCTAAGCTTTTTTTGTTGTTGTCTGGGCGAAATTACTCAGTTCATTAATTTTTAGTCTAATGAACAATATGGACACTCAGGAAAGCAAGCTTATTTTCTTTTCATAGAACAATCTAAGGCGATACTCTATGAGCACGGGTCTGTCCAATCTAAAAGATTCATGGATCTTAGTGTCTGTCCGGGGACACTTCGTGACCATCTCTTCTGCTTCTTCATTGATTGTCTTGCTTTAGTTGTGTTTCAATTACACAGACTATTAGACAAGTCCTTTCCATATCTGTGATGTATCTTGTTATGGCCTGATACTGGGTCTTTGGGCTCAGGGTCTGTGTGAACCATGAAGCAAGAAGGTAAAACAAGCCTTACCTTTTTGTAGAGACTCCTCAGATCTCGGTACTGCCACATGCTGTTTAGGACCTGAGATGCGGCCTTGACCACTTTTGGAGAGTGTCTGGTAAAGAAAAGACAAGACATGTAAGGTGGTGAAGTGGGGCAGCTGGACGTTTTAGATGGATGTTGACTCGTCAGGAATTTACAACATCTGCAGGAATACATGTCCTGATGGCCTCCAGCTCTTTCCCTCTCAGCCAGGGGAGTGCAAGGAATGGTCTCCTAGTCTTCAACCTTACTCTCTTCAACACACCCATGACAGCAAGAGACAGGAATGCTGGCAAAGGGTTTTCAAAATGCAAAAGGAAGAGCAGAGCCTTGAGTCTGAAAGCAGATGTAGTGGAAGAAAAAGAAGAGAAAAATAGCGATCAGTAAGGGCCAGAGTTGGGAGTTTTAATGGCCGTATTGTGTAACATCTGTGTAGTCAGAAGAAAACAAAATATTCATTTTCTCAACTGAAGCAGGAGGGAATAGAGTGTTGGCACTCTATGCCTGTGAGATGATGGGGAGATGCTCTCCATTTGCCCAAGGGATGGGCAGCGGAGGAAGAGGTGTGCACATCCTCTCTTACACTTACACAGAGGAACGCGTAAGCATCTATAGATAAAGCCCTGTGTGCAATTAAAGTTTCATCCTGTGGACCACAGTGAGAAACTAAAATCACATAAACTTTCAGACTCGTGGTTCTTAGCATTTTCTCAAGTCATGGCTTTAAAATCGCTATGCAATGTTAGCTCAGTGTTTCGAATTTTGGGTGAGTGCCCATCTGTGTCTTAAAACAGACATGAGGTCCATAAATCAGTGTTGATTTCATTTGATCAAATTCTTGGCATTTGAACAAGGAAACTGTTAATTACCTATGGATGCTCTATTCTAATGGCTTGTTCCACAACCAGCTGCACAACTCTACTGGTTGCCGGTGACACTGTGGCCTGTCCCAGGGACTGGCATATTTTTTTTTCTAAAGGGTCAGATAATATTCTCCACTTTGGGGGGCCATATGGTCTCAATTGCAGCTACTCAGCTCTGCAACTGTAGCATGAGAGGCATCACAAATAATACATCAGTGAGTGGAGGTGGCTGCCTTCCCAGCAAATGTTATTTACATAGGTAGGAGGTGGGTGGGATTTGGCCCCTGGGCCGTAGATTGCTGACCCCTGGTCTAGGTGTATGGTGATGCCTGGAATCAGGTAGGATGTAACCACTGGTGAGGACCCCAAGGTGAAGTCCACCTCTGAAGGTGACCAGTGTTGCAGCCGCCCAAGGACTCTCAGAAGGGAAAATCTGAATGGAGACCAAAAATAACTTTGAAATAAAATGGCTTTTGAAATAGAAAGTGAGCAGATGGTGAGATGGGATGAGGTTGAAGTTGGATTCAAGAGCCAGAGTAAGTGGCTGTTGTGAGGCTATGCACGTTGGACTGGAATTAGGGGATGTTAATACATGGTCCATGACGTGTCCGCTATGTTCCTGGATCTTCGAGCTTGCAATTTAGACCAAGTAAGCTTAAGATTCCTTCTTCCATTTACTTACTGGTAACAGTAACAATCATTCTTACTATTTCTATGGCTGAGATGGAATTCGACATTGGCTGTGTTTGAAAATGCTAGTCATATCATGTATTTTTATTTTATTCATTCATTCATTCATTCATTCATTCATCATTATTACTTTTGGTTTTCTTTTTTTTTTAAATTTAAATTCAATTAGCCAACACATAGTACATCATTAGTTTCAGATGTAGTGTTCAACAAGTCATGCATAGTTGCATATATCATGTACTTTTAAAGGAAAAAAGAAAGTAGAAATTCCACATTTTTTTTTCTCTATGGAAGATGAACACTATCTAAGTAACATATGTATTTTCCTTTACTAAAATGGATGGTCACTCCATGACTGTATAATTTATGCTAGTGTCATGCTCTAAATGTAATACTAAATTCCTTTGATTTAAAGACAGACTTTTAGAGCTTTTCATGTTTGCAGCCCCAGGGAAATGTTAATCTTATATAATCGATGCCGAACAGTGTTGTTGTGTTTTGTTGTATTTTATCACTTGTTAGCTAGATATTTGTCCATGACAATAGCCAAACAACTCTTGAGGAACATACATGAATATTCAGGTAGTGGTAAGGTAGTTGAGACATACTTAGTATGTAAAAATTCCTTGAAAAAAGTGTAATTTTTTGTTTCTACTTTTCCTTCATTACAAAACAGAAAAAGACTATGAATGTGTAATGAATAGTGGGTTTTAACCTCTCAATTAAAATGCCAATATATTACAGTGTCATAATAAACATTGCTTTCTTTGGACTTTAAAAGTCCATCACTAGACTGGTACCATAGCAACTTCTACTTGAACAGCTGTAACTGTTGCTTGAAAGACTTAAACAATTGAGAGTTTCTAATGTGACAAGTGACTACAGCCTAAGCCACAATACACAGTTCCTTACTGACAAGTAATGGTTGAGACTGTTAACAGTTTTCTTCTGTCTTATGACAAAATACAGTGACACGGTCAACTCACTCTTTCCTATATAATTTTTAAAATTAGAAAAAAACACAAATGTACTTTTGAAATAAATGGATGTGACAGAATGTCCATAATGTGTATTTAAAATGATGTGAAAAGAATAGTTTAAGTTCTCAAGACTTGAAAATGGTAAGTATAAGACTCCTCTAAGAGTCATTAGTGATTACACAATGTCTGATCTTCACTAAGTTGTGAAATTAGGGGTGACTGAGGATTATCAGTTGGTGCAATTGGTAATGGGTATTCACTCCAATACTGGTGGTTGTATTAGCAAGCTACAGTTCAAACAGACTGTGATGGGTACCTCACTAGTCTGATTCATTAATAGCATGGCATATTTAAGTCTGCATATATTTAGAAGTGAAACACATAAATGCATATGGGGAATGGAGATGGAGAATCACAGATAAGCACATTTTTCCACCTGTGCTTTATCCTGCTATCTGAAATTTAAAGATCAGGTTTGAATTAAACTTATGTCTGGTAATAATTCTATAAGGACATTTTAGGGAGGAGAGATTTGCAAGGATTCTGTAAATTAACTAGAGCAAACTGCTATCCCTCCCTTTTCCAGTTATTAACTAATCCCCAATTTCAAAAACTCTCTTTCCAAGAAAGAATTCCTATTTTGTTGAAACGTGTCCAGAAGACCTTGGGAATCTCAGTGCCTCATGTCGTAACAGAATTGAGTGAAGTGATGAGTTTAGTGTTAAGAGTCAGAATAATTCTTCTGGATTCTTTTTAAGGCTGTTGAGAAGCAGTAATAAAATTGAAGTGTAGGTGGGAGATGAGGCTATCTGCAGTCATAAAAACCCTGGTTTGATCCTCAAATTAGTCATTATTTAAAAAAAGAGTTAAGAGGCACCTGAGTGGCCCAGTTGGTTAAGCACTGACTCTGGATTTTGACTCAGGTTGTGATTTCAGGGTCATGGGATCGAACCCTGTGTCGGGCTCTGTGTGGAGTGTGGAGTCTACTTGGGATTCTCTCTCTCTCTCTCTCTCTCTCCCCTGCTCCTCCCCCTGCTTTCTCTCCCTCTCTCTCTCTTTCTCTGTCTCTCTAAAATAATAAATAAATAAATCCTTGAAAAAGAAGATGTCTGACTCCACCCAATTCAACACTTCTCATTAAAGTTGGTGTCAATCTTGGCTATTAACATTGGGAAGAAAGGTCAAGCAGCAATGAAATGAAATATGTCGCTATTCCTTAAAGAAACTTTCAGTCAAATCAGCGGACAGTTTTGAGATCATCCATAGTGAAAGTAACTTCCCGTTAACAATAATCAAGATTGGAGAAGACCTAATAAATAGGACCATTTTCTGGATTGGCAACGTGGATATATACTCGTTCAAGGATGGTTTCCTCAAATGATTTTTAAGTTAGTTTTACCAAGTAATTTCCTTTGACCACAGGACTGATGAAAGCCTCTCTTCTCTTTCAGGCCCATTGAGGGATGTTTGCTGCAGTATGGATGCCCACACAGGTGGAAGAAATTAAAATATGCCAGACCACCCCTCAAACTCTCTAGTCTCATAGTTCAGAGAAAACAATCTTTGAATATCTCACCAATATGCGCAAATATGTCAGAGTGTTTCTGTGGATGATGGTTTCATTGCCTGTGTGTGTTTGCTAACAAAAGCATTAACATATTAGGCTCTTAATGATCAAAACGGGGAAGCATTTCAATGAGAGATTCCAAGGTTCTACTGAAGCTATGTGAAGAAGAAGACCATGTGGTCTGCTAACTAGGTAGAAGAGCCATTTATTTGAAACCCAATACAACAATGTGTAATTCAAGCGAACCGTCCATCGTGCATCATTATTACATGAGTCCAAGGGGGGCTCCTCTACTTGATATAGAAAAGTATCCAAATACTAATACTAAATTGTTGATTGAACTTATTGGGAGGTCTCAGGGTGCTTCCACAGAGACTTCTTTTCTAACACAGTGATAATATCCTGAATCAAATGAAGTAATGAGAGAATTTCCAAAAAGTCTCAAAGTGCCTCCTTCACAGCCTTTAACAACAGAAGAAAAATTATTTGGCATTTAGATGTAAAGAAATGAGGGAGGCAGGGAATGAAAAGTAAAGAAGTAGACCTCTGATAACAAAAGTTTTACCCTCTTAATCTCATTGATTACACTGAGGGATTTCCAGGAGGCAATCTTTAATTAAGGTTTGCGAATGTTTCGGTAACACTGACAGCTTCCTGATATAAAGAGGCTCTGGCTGCTGGAGATATGTTTTGGTTGCATATAGTAAGATATCATTGATTCTTAAATCAAACTGGGGACGTTTCCATTCTTAGTGGTGCAGTTGCCTGGACACAGAGCCTTATCTTTCTTTATACCACCTGCATACAAGTCCTTCCTCACCACCAGCCTCTCTGCCTGGAAAACTTCTATTCATCCTTTAAGATGTGATTATCTCTTCTTCTAGGATATTATGATGGCCCGTCCCTCAGTTTTAGATTGGAAAAATAGGCATAGTGTCTCGTTCAATTCAACGGTTTGCCCCAAATGTACAGTTAACACAGGAGGTAGGTGGGTCAGCACTGAGATCTCACTGCCCCCCCCCACCATTTGCTCCCCCCACCCTCCCTGCATGACTTGCTATGCACAGCTGAAGAGGCAAAGGGCAAAAGGGTGTGGACCTGTCACCAATATTTGGACCTGCAACCACAAAGGAACAGAAACCACAAAATACCTTCACGTGCTCAGGTTAAGCTGGATGTCTAGTCTGTGTTGGAGGAACACACTAGTGTTGTGTGCATGCTGGATTGTCAAGTCTCTCTTACCTTTGTAACATAGCAATCACCAAGTCATGAGTTATTCGTCAAACTGAAATTATCAGGAAGACCAGCTTTCATCATGGGGCGGGATGACTGGAAACCATGTGCTATTTCCCTTCTCTTGATTAAAGACATGTACTTTCCAGTGACATTCAGTCATGTTACCCTTAACCAATTGGATGTTGAGCACACTTAGAATGAATTCTACCAATATCAATTCTACAGAGATACGAAGTCACTGTCTGACTTACTTATCTCCTTTGCTTTTGGAGATGCCAACCAACTTCTCAATGCCGCCGGCATCCCGTAAGGCCTTGGCGTTCTCCATGTTCTTGGTGATCACTTCGTGCAGGGTGCAGCAGACGGCTGTCACCGTGTCATCCGACATGGCCTTAGTTGCCGCGTTGTTGCTGTTGTTCCCACCTGGAAGCCTGTGGACGAGGTCTCGCATGGCATATTTGCCTTTGGGAAAAAAAGTCAAGGGAAAAGTTGAAACGAGGCCAAAATGGAGGAAGATGGCAGAGAGGAAGGTAGGGGCAGGGGAGAAAAAGAGGCCACAGGAGGCCACATGAATGCAATATTATCCATTTCCCATCACTGAATATTCTCTTTTAGGTCACTGTGAACACACACAGAGAACAGATTTTCCTCATGGTGAATGTGTAGACTTTTGGTGCTAGATGGATGTGGGATGGAATTTCTGCGCAAGTTAGGTCATGCCTGTAAGCCTCAGCTTTTTAAATCCTGTAAAGCAAGAACAATAATGGTACTGATGCCACAAGGCTGTTGCAAAGATTAAATGAGTAAATGTGTGGACAGCATGTAACTCATGAGGATTACTGACATCACTTCAAAATTACCTTGATGGGAACTACATTGGGAGGTTAACTATTTAACAAGAGTCAAACCACAAATATGTGGAGCTCATGATCATATACACAACTCCTGAGTTCCGGCCCATATGAAACAAAGAGAAACACTTGAAGCAAGGGAGAGAAGTTTTACAAATAATGTATGGCTAGGTGTCCTCTGAACCAGGATAACCCAATGATCCGCCTGTCTCCTTGATGGGATGTATTGTATGGCTCTACCATATAACATTTACTAATTTGACACATTCTCCTTTGCATGAAAAACAAAGAAAATAAAATCTAGCTTTGCTTCCTTGACTTGCTTCATCATTATTAATCTTGCTACTCCCAGTGATAGAGGTACTTATAATGACATCTTTATGGAGTCCTTTTAGTTTACAAAGCATTTTGGGCATTACCAATAACCCTACAAGACATTAATCCATCCCACCTGCAGCTTCCAATTCTGTTCCATTAATTTACGTCTGGAACTAAGTAAATGAATGCCTGTAGCAAAGTTGGCTGTTCTTAAATTTTTCAGATGGAATTGGCATGTGTCCAAAGCTAAACTCCTTCCTTGTCTCTCATCCTCCAGTCGGACATGTTTAGCTAGCTCCCGAAAGCCATCCGAAATAGTTCGCCTCCATACATGTCTCTAAGGGATAGACTCATTGGCTGTTTCATCCTCTGGTGTGTGGTGCCCCAGGGGTAAGGAGAGGAAACTCATGGGCGAAGGCAGTGATATCTCCATTCCAGACGTTAATAAATAAAACATAGACCCTTGTAATTTTGGTGTCTGCTCTTATCTTATGTTTAGGAGGCTTATTTTAGCTTGGACAAAAAAAAAATTGCTGATGTCTAAATTACTGAAATAGGAAAGTGTCTTCATTCACTTGGTATCTGACAAAAATGGTTTGCCTGAAATCTTCCAAAGGTAGCCTATTTTTCTCCTAAAGACAATACTTAAAATAGTTTGGAGAAGATCCTTTGTGCCCAGGCAGCCCTTTGAGCAACTTGCTGTATTTGTTTATCATGAAATCACACTCGGCTCTGGCTAAGAGTTTACTTTTGCTGAGCTCAGCATGTTGGGACGTTATCAGTTCATTAACCCGCACAGACTATCTTAGGCAAACCTGAGCTCCATGGATGTGAGAAGATGGATGAATGGGGTTTTAAAATTTTTTCTTCCTAAGGGAAGTGATAGAGGAAGGAAACAGAAAACTGTTTCAATCATTATGCATCGGGGGCATTCACGTTCCCAACCGAGTATGGAGAACTGGTTTGTGACCTTGGACATCACTGAGGCTGAAAGCAAAAATGAAAAGAGAAAGATTTGGTTGTAGCCTTCTTCAGTTTTTTCTGTTACTGCCATTTAAAAAATTCTATCAGATAAATCTGAGGGTGTGGATTCATCCTGCATGTTTTCTTTTTTTTTTTTAAGATTTTATTTATTTATTTGACAGAGAGAGAGATTAGATCACAAGTAGGCAGAGAGGCAGGCAGAGAGAGAGAGGAGGAAGCAGGCTCCCTGCTGAGCAGAGAGCCCGATGTGGGGCTCGATCCCAGGACCCTGAGATCATGACCTGAGCCGAAGGCAGAGGCTTTAACCCACTGAGCCACCCAGGCGCCCTCCTGTGTGTTTTCTGAACCCATGAGTCGTGAATGAAATGTGAGGTATCCCCATCACATTCTGGGGCGCATGGGCAGCTGCTCCCCCCCGCCCCCAGAGTGGCCTCTCTGCTTGTCCCGGGGTGCTATACCATAGACTCCACAGTGTGGAAATGACAGGAGTCACTACCATATATAAGCGACCACAACCTGTCAAGAAACCCATTGGGATGATTTTATTTCTAATATTTCCAATAGAGTTCTCTGACATTTTACTGGACAAGGGGATATTTTTCATTTAGTCTCTTTATTAGCTTATTTGGAAGGATACATTTTAATTTATATTTTTGACCATACAACTGGAGAAACAAATCAAGCAAAAGTGTTCCATAGAGCAGAAGACCTATGGACAAAGTTTATTCATTCTTTTAAGGGCATACAATCATTTTAGCCTTTGATTCTGTTGCTGAGAAAAGCTGTCTTCTCGCACTGGAAATGGAATCCTATCTTCATGTGAAATTTGGGTAGCCAGAATAGCTGTTCTTTTTTCTCGTGTTTATTTTTTTTTTAAAGATTTATTTATTTATTTGATACAGAGAGAGAGATTACAAGTAGGCAGAGAGGCAGGCAGAGAGACAGGGAGAGGAGGAAGCAGGCTCCCTGCTGAGCAGAGAGCCTGATGCGGGCCTCGATCCCAGGACGCTGAGATCATGACCTGAGCCGAAAGCAGAGGCTTTAACCCACTGAGCCACCCAGGCGCCCTTTTCTCGTGTTTATAAAGTTGGAGGCTAATTGAGTGGGAAAAAAAAGAAAACAGGGACATAGGATAATTACAGCCACAAGCGACCTTCTGTGGCAGGCTAATAACAGGAGTCTAGGAAAGGGAGACATTAGGTTGCGCTGGGCTTGCCACAGAAGGCTTGATATAGGAAGTGAACATGCCGGATTTGTTCTATAGGTCAGGGGAGCCCCAAGATCCACCTGATAGTCTACAAAGAGAATTCTGGTGCCTCAAGAAGGAAAGTTTCAGGGGCACCTGGGTGACTCTTGATTTCAGCTCAGGTCATGATCTCAGGATCATGAGATCCAGCTCCACGTCTGGCTCCGTGCTGGGTATGGAGTCCGCTTAAGATTCTCTTTCTCCGTCTGCCCCTCCCCACTTATGTGCCTCTCCCCCTCTCTCTCAAGAAAAAGAAGGAAGGTTTCAGAACAGAAAGACTGAAGTTTGGAGAAACATGTAGTCTTTTTCTTGACAATAAAACTCTCTGTCTCTGAATTTCTACTGAAATTGTAAGCATTACATTTCAAGGTGATTTGTGCCCATAATTGTTCTATGTCCCATATTTTCTTTGTTTCCTAAATTTCTAAACAATGAAAAGAGTGAAAAAGATATTCTTGCTACCCATAAGAGGAATTTTGCCCCCCCCCTTTTGAAGCTTTCAAGCTTTTGGGTCTCTACGGTCTGAGAGTTCTTCAGAAGTAAAAGGAGTTCACCCTCTTTAGGAACTAATTTCCTTTTCGTGCCAACAGGGTGATGAGGAAAAGTTCCAAGGCGGGTGAGCAAAACTTCAATTTTCACAGCCTGACACCATGAAGGGGCTCAAAAGATTTTTGGTTTGGTTTGGTTTGGTTTCAGAGAGAAAAGGATGGAGGTAAGCTTCTTCTTGGGCTACGGAGGAGAGTGGCCAGAGCCTCGGATATATGCCATCTCTCCAGGAACCAAGAGGAGGAATGCTGGAGGTTCTGCACGGGCCCCGGGACATCAAGGGTGCCTGGAGCCCAGCGGCACCCCTGTGGCACCTTGGATGCTGTGTGAATACAAAGGAGGTCATAAGCAGACAGGCCTCACCTTGAGATCGAGTCTGGCAGGAGGCCAAGGAGCTTCCTGTCTTAGGATGAACGGTTGAGGCCCACAGAAAGGCCAGAGGTGCCAGCGCCCACTGCAGACTGAAGCACTCCCCCCTTTCTCTGGATTTAATTGGTTTAGAAATAAGTGAATGGTATGGCACAGACTGAAAGTCATAGAATGATTCATGCCATTTAACAGGCAACTGTAATACATCAGGAAAAAACAAGGACTTGTGACCACGGAGGTGGCTGAGGGTCAGGGACAGGACAGCAGCCATGATGGAGAATCGCAAGACGAAACTGACAAGTGACCTGCTGGGGGTGATGGAGGCCAAAGGATTCAGGAGTCTCTAGCTGGGTCAATGAGGTGGGTAGTGAAAACCAAGTGCATTTTAGAAATAATGATAACGGACAAGTTGGATTTCTATTGTACTTATTCACACACAAAAAAACCACGCAGAGTGAATTAACCTTGTATGGAAGAATAGTACAGTGAAGTCCCATCAAGGAAAGAAGCTGCTCCTCAGGTTCAAAAAACACCTAGATTTGGGAGAGCAAAGTGGCCACCTTGGCCTGCCTCCATTTGCAAGAAATATGCTCGCCATCATCCACTGTCATGGGATAATATGTTAAGAAAAGAAAAGCATGATGCTTCCTCAGATTGAAACAACACAAAACAACTTCACTGCCACCAGCACCATCACCAACCAACAGATCACTCTGTTTTGCTTAAGATCCCAATAGAAATGAATATTTGGGTCCTTTCTTCTGAGTTACTGATGAAGTCTCTGATGAAAATAACTTTATTTCTGATATGCAATACTGGTATGAGATGACCAGTGGAGATACTGTCATTGTGGTCATTTTGCGAACAATATGCAGTATTTCCATCAATGATAGACTAACTGTAACCTTGTAACTCTGCTACCCTTGCCTCTGGGTGCACACGTGTGTGTGTGTGTGTCCTTTAAATACTTGTATGTAAGACTGGTTGAACCAGTTTTCTAAGTTCAGAACCTCTGGAAAATGGCAAATAACAGTTATTTTCTCTTTATAGTGCTTCTTTCTGGAGTCTTCCGTTTAAACTGTTGGGCCCATGCAGGTGCAGATGGCTTCAGGATATCTAACCAACTGTGCTACCCAAGAAGGACACTCTTAGTTCTTGGGCAGACAAAGACTGGTCGAAATTTCAGGATGGTGCAACAGGGCTCTGCTCTTGCTGACTTCTTGAACTTCTGTGTTTTTTGTTTGCTTATGACTCTGTTTCTATTTCTAGTTTAGGACTAAGCCTATTTCTGGTATTGATTTGTGTGCCACCACTTAGTATCCCCATTGGTGGCAGTGATATTGAGTAGTGGTTTGTGGTCTAACCAGCTGCACTCTGCAAGGTGGCAGACAACAGAGAAGTTACTCGAATTCCTTCTGATCATGTATCTCTTTTGATCACTGATGCAGTCCGCTATATCGCAGGTCTCCAGGATGACTCACATGTCTTTGTAAACTTAAATCTCTTAAGCCAACTTTAGAGAAAAGATAATTCAGATAAAAAGGCTGGAATGGAGAGCCATGCTGGGTCAGAAACATCATGGCCCCTTTGTCTCTGAGATCTTAACACCTCTTTGGCTTGTTTCTGGGGCTGCTAAAACTGGCCTGTGAGTTTTTGCTCTCTCTAAATTTACTCTTTTCTTTTTCAATTTTTTAAAACTGTGGTAGAATTTACATATTCTAAAATGTACCGTCTTACCACTTTTAAGTACACAATTCGGTGATATTAAGTAAATTTGAAATGTGCAATCATCACCACCATCCGTCCAGAACTGTTTCATCTTGCCAAACTGAAACTCTACACCATTAAACAATAATTCCCTATCCTCTCCACCCTCCTAACCACCAACATTCCACTTTCTCTCTTTATGATTTTGACTATTCTACGTCCCTCATATAATTGGAATCATACTGTATATATCTTTATGTGACTGATTTATCTCACTTAATATAATGTCCTCGAGATTCATCCATATTGTAGCATGTATCAAAATTTCTTTTCAAGGCAGAATATTCCACTGTATGCATAGCTCATTTTGCTTCTCCATTCATTTGTTGATGGACACTTGTGTTGCCCCCTCATTTTAACTATTGTGAATAAGGCTGCTGTGAACATGGTTGTACAACTATCCTTTCACTTTCCATCTGTTTATGTCTTTATATTGAGTAGAAGCTAGACAGGAGTGGTGGAAAGAACACCCCAAAGCAGAGTCTCAAGTCTCTGCAGGGAAATGACAGAGACACAGACTGGAGGCAAGGATGGGGATAAGTGGCACCCTGGAAGCCTGGGGGCACAATATCCTAACCTTATGGCTTCCAAGACCCTGGAGGTGATGAACCAAAGAGCCACAGGTGTGGAGTATGCACTCTCCTCTTCCACCTCTGGCCCATGGTAAGCCCGAGACTCATTATAATGCATGTGCATTGTGGGAACAGCCCCAACAGATGGGAGAGATGGAGGAACTGCCATGACAGCTCCTGCACAAACCTTGTAGGGTAGAAATAGTCTCCCTCCCGACCTGTGGGAAGAGTTTTCCCAAATGATTGGAAATAGCCTCCATTAGAGACCACCCCACTGTAAGTCACAGCTCCCGTCAGCCCAGAGAGATCCAATAATACCCAATCCCAAAACAACCTAGGGGCCATTTCCACCTCATGGAAACTGTCCAGCTGTCCTACTTTGCGAGGGTTCTTTCACTTTGATAAAATGCTCTGTGCTTGCTGCTTTCCTTCTGGCTACATTTACTCTGAGCAACGACGCCCATAGAAATCTTCTCCTGGGGAACCTAAAGCTCAAGATCTCCATCCACATGACATAGACTCTCTCTCACCCGTAACATCTGGATCTAACGTGAGTCTCCTGTAGACAGTATATAGTTGGATCATGTTTTTTAATCCATTCTGCCATTCTGTTTTTTGACTGGAGAGTTTAATCAATTTATACTTAAAATAATTACTGGGGTGCCTGGGTGACTCAGTTCGGTTGAGCATCTGACTCTTGTTTTCAGCTCAGGGTTATGAGATCAAGCCCCTCAGGGCGGAGTCTGCTTAAAAGACTCTCTCCCTCTTTCTATATCCTCTCCCCTGCTCGCTCGCTCTCAAATAAATAAATAAATCTAAAAAAAAAAGAAAGAACAAATTACTGAGGAGGAGAGGTTTACTTGTGTTAGTTTGGTATTTGTTTTGTATAACACCTTGTAGCTTTTTTTGTCCCTCATTTCCTGCATTCCTGTCTCTTTTGTGTTTATATGATTTTTTTTGTAGTGGAATGTTTTAATTACCTTCTCATTTCCTTTTGTATATATTCTATAACCATTTCCATTGTGGTTACCATGGGGATTACATTTAATATTCTTTTTTTATAAAGATTTTATTTATTTATTTGATAGAGAGAGATACACCGAGAGAGGGAACACAAGTGGGGGAAGAGGGAGAAGCAGGCTTCCCACCGAGCAGGGAGCCAGATGCAGGGCTCAATCCCAGGACCCTGGGATCATGACCTGAGCTGAAGGTAGACGCTTAACAACTGAGTCGCCCAGGCACCCCTACATTTAATACTCTAAAGTTATAAAATTTGAATTTAAATTTATACCATCTTACTTCAATAACATATAAAAACTCTGTTTATTTATAGCTCCATCCCCACCCTTTTCAGTTCTGGATGTCACAAAATTCCATCTTTGTAAATGTCATATGTCTAAACACATAAAATGATTGTTTTTTTTTAAATGCATCTGTCTCTTCAGTCACGTAGAGAACATGGAAAACAAGAGTTATAAACTGTCATGACAATAATACTTGCTTTTGTAATTATCCATGTATTTACCTTTACTGAGCTCTATATTTCTTCATATGGTTCTAGTTACTTTATTCCAAATTGCAGGATCAGCTTTGCTTGCAGGGAAGTTCTAGTGATAAACTTCCTCAGCTTTTATTTACCTGGGGATATCTTTCTTTTTTTCTGCACTTTTGCAATACATTGATTGGTAGGGTTTTTTTTTTCTTTCAGGATTTTGAAAATACAGCCCATTGCCTTGTGGCCTCCAAAGTATCTGATGAGAAATCTGTTTACAATCTTATTGAGATCTTTTTTAATGTAACGAGTCACTTCTCTTTTGCTCTTCTCAAGATTCTCTCTGTCCTTGTCTTTGGACAGTTTGATTATGTGTCTCAGTGTGGACCCTTTGGTTTATCCTACTCAGAACTGGTTGAGCTTTTGGGATGTTTATATTCACATCTTTCATCAAATTTGGGAAATATTCAGGAATTATTCCTTCAAATAATCTCTCTGACCCTTTCTCTTTCTCTCCTTCTTCTGGGACTGCCACAGTGTGTATGTTAGTCTGCCTGATGGTGACTCATAGAGCCCTCGGACTCTGTTCACTTTTCTTTGTTTTTTCTTTCTGTCCTTAGGACTTGATGATTTCAGCTGTCTTGTCTTCAAGTTCATAGATTCTTCTGCCTGCTCAAATCTGCCTTAGCCTCTAGTGAATTTTTCATTTCAGTGACTGTCATTTTCAGCTCTAGAATTTCTTTCTTTTTTTTTTTGTTTCCTTTTAGGATTTCTATCTTTTTAACTATATTTCCATTTTATTCAGACATCATTAGCTTGACTTTGACTTTCTCTACATCACTTTTTAGTTCTTTGAGCATCTTTAAGATAGTTGTTTTAAAGTCTTTATTCAATAGGTCTGCCATCTGGTCTTTCTCAGGGACAGTTTGGTTAGTTTATTTTTTTCCTTTGAATGAGCCATACTTCCATTTCTTTGTATGCCTTATGATTGTGTGTGTGTGTGTGTGTGTAAAAGTAGACACTGGAATCTAATAATGTAATCCTGGAAATCAGATTCTTCCCCTTCCCCAAGTTTGCTGTTTTTTTGGTTTTTGTTCTGTTTTTGATTGTTGTAGGCTATCTCTGTGCAGAGGATCAGTCTGAGGTATAAACTTAAGGTCCTCTCAGGTCTTTTCTGAACTTGTACCTTTCTCTGGGCACATGCGGGACTGTTATTTTCCTTTGCCTAACCATTTGCTTTAGAATGTCCTAGTCTTTAAAGTCTGGGTCCCAAAAGGGAGAAAAAGGAATCAAAGGGGAGGGTGCCAATCCTTTAATTCCCCTAGAAGTCACCTCAACCAGAGGGGAAGGGGCTTGCAACAATGAGAGGTGTGCAAAGATGGCTCTCTACCTCTGTGTCTGCACCTCCATGACCAGAAGCAGCAGTGATCAGAATGCAGATCCCTGGTATTTGGAGAACAGGGTCCTTGCTGCCCATCCTGGTTCCCATCAGTTGCACGCAAGCTCCTCAGGAACACACACACAGCTGCCAGCCACATTGATCTGGGTCAGGGTTGGGTAGCTGATACTATGTTAAGAACTGAAATTGACTGAAATTAATCATTATTTACCCTCCTAGCTTTCCCTTGAAAGTTGCAAGACTTCATTAGACTCCAGAGTTCCAAAATACACGAGACACATTCTGCCAATCTGGGGAACCAGACACCTGTGCTTCCTATTCTGCCATTTCACCAGAATCCTCTCCCTAGTTTGAAGTTACTTTTGGTCAGTGAATGAAGATATGAAAGTGAGGTGCTGATCTTTAGGTAACTGTATGTCTGTAGGTAAGTGCGAAAAGAGCCTGTGCCCCCTTGCCAAAGGGAGATCATTTGTCTTTGTACAATGCTCTGTCAATGGCCATAGCTCCTTCTGTAATGTGGCTGCACCTTTCCTTCCTCTTCAGAACTTTTGGAGCTAACGTGTCATAAGAATGTCATTGTGTAACTGTAAGGGTATCTAATATAAACATTTTATTATAAAAGAGGAGAAAACATACCAAAAAAATCTATATTTTAAAACTGATTTTTGTGATTTAGAGACGAAGAGGTGAAACATTCAAGAGTATTGCTTGGTTATTGAAAAAGTTTGAATTGTTCTCACGGGAAAGTTTTCAACCAAGGTGCAGTTATTTCTTGTCTTTACACACTAAGGACTTATACTCATATCTTGTGTCCCCTGAGAACTCTTTCTTGAAATTGCTTTCCCTAAGTCTACACCCCATAGTCAAACTAATAAATCTTTTTAAAAAATGTCTTTTACATCTAAAACCATCTTAGGGCTTTCCTGGACTGTTTCTGGGTAATATCAAAGAGTTTTCTTCCTCACTTTATGAAGTAAAGGTGCTAGAAATGCCATTCTTCAGGTTTTTATTTGGTTTAATACTAGTATGAAAGATGACCTATTTATCAAGCTTCCAATATAAAAAGACCTGGCAAATGAAAACAAGAGAAACTCTACCTTCACTAAATCATGGCAAGTAATATGATTGTGCCTAAGCCCTTATGAACTTTCCACTTTGGTTAAAAGCATGCTTCCTTTCATGGTAAAGAATGGCACAGTAACGGCAAACAAGTTTTTGAAAGAAGGATTCCATTTTTAGGTTTAAAAGAGACTTTTCAGTTGGTGGTAATCCTAACATAATCTCTACAGGATAGATAATGAGATCCCAGAGACTTTCAATGCCTCATTGTTCATAATGTGTACTTATGTTCATGCTAGTCACCGCTGTATAAAACTAAACTTGTCTCAATTTCATTATTACCGATTGCGATGAGTAATCAGAGCCATTCAGCCTTATCGTCAACAGGTGGGTTCTGATTTTCCCTCATGCTTGCCTAGAGACCCCTGCCAGAGCCACAGATCTATAATTAGGTCAGTTGGAAGAAACATCAAAATAGCCTGATTAAAGAACTCCAACAGGGTAGCTCTATTTTTAATTTTTTGAGGAATCTCCACACTGTTTTACCCTATGACTCCGCAATTGCACTACTGGGTATTTATCCCAAAGATATAAATGTACTGAAAAGAAGGGCCATGTGTACTCCAATGTTCATAGCAGCAATGTCCCAATTGCCAAACTGTGGAAAGAGCCGAGATGCCCTTCAACAGATGGGTAGATAAAGAAGTTGTGGTCCATATATACAATGGAATATTACGCAGCCATCAGAAAGGATGAACACCCAAATTTGTATCAACATGGACGGGACTGGATGAGATTATGCTGAGTGAAATAAGTCAAGCAGAGAAAGTCAAGTATCATATGGTTTCACTTACTTGTGGAACATAAGGAATAACACGGAGGACTCTAGGAGAAGGAAAGGAAAAGTGAATTGGGGTAAATCGGAGGGGGAGATGAACCATGAGAGACTGTGGACTCTGAGAAACAAACTGAGGGTTATGGAGGGGAAAGGGGTGGGAGGATGGGTGAGCCTGGTGGTGGGTATTAAGGAGGGCACGGATTGCATGGAGCAGTGGGTGTGGTGCATAAACAATGAATCTTAGATCACTGAAAATAATAAAGTAAAAAAAAAAGAACTCCAACAGGTATTAACACTTGAGGCAATATATAAATAGGCTCTTGCCTCCAGGTACCCCTGTAAAGGTGATGTCATCATCACAGATGAACAACTCTCAGACTGCTAAGAGATTCGGTCAGGATTTCCAGAACTCATTCACTTTGAAAGGTTGCTAACTAACCCACGATCGAGAGAACAAGGATTAATTACTTTAGGCTAAATGAAACAAATTTAATTGTGGCTGATATTCTATTTTGAATTGGGCGTGTTACAAAAACTTCCTTCTTTCTATTTCCTCTGTCTTTAATGCTTGATTTAGTAGGTTATACTTATAAAAACTAGATGGAACATTCCTTAAATGGAAGCTTGTTCTAATTAATCCTTCCGAATTCAGAAAAAAAACTGTATTAAAAATTCTTAAAATAAGATAATAAATTATCAGGGAAAGTTAATAATAATCCTGTAAATATAACAGCACATGTTGACTGCTCTTGTCGACACAACTTACAATGGTAGTTAAATAAGATAAAAAATACCTTGAATAATCCATTTACTTTCTCTGACCCTAGGTTTTCATGGACTGAACTAGAATCTATTCTCCTTTCTAGTAGAACATAATTGAAAAAATCAAATCTGTATCCCTAACCGTGCCATACATGTCAGATTTAAAGGCAAATATAATTTAATTAGGCACAACAAGCCCATTAAAAAAACGAGTGCACTTCGTAGGTGGAATTAATGTCCACAACACCCTCCCAGGCTTGGCTGGTGTTGTATGGCTTAAGGAACCCTACTCTCAGCTAGCAAGACCAGAGCACTGAAAAGTTACAGCTCAGAGAGATGGAATAATCCGAGTTCTAGGTAGTGGGGGTGAAGACTGGCGGAGGGGTATCCGACGGTCCTGGGTTACTTATCCCAGTAGTTGAGCTGAAAGGGAATAAAATATTGCTGGGACATAAAGTGACCAAAATGACAAACCCAGGAGCTCTACAAACAAAACAAATATGAACTCTCAAGATCTATTATCATATAGGTCTCATTTTGATAACCGTGCAAAGAGGTCTTGGTGAATGAATCCATGCTGCTTGCTACACCTATGTCTGTACAAACGGTCAAATAAAGTAAACCATCAAACTGATGGTCATAAATATGAAATAGGCTAAGTAAGCATCTGCCTCTTAGACATAGAGCTTCTGCATCAGAGGGCACTGTGAAGGATCGCCAAGTGCCTCATTCTGCACCATGTGCTCACTGTGAGCCCGTCAGAACGAGGAATCAGGAGAACAGAACAAAACCAAAAACATCAACCCAGGGAAACAAGTCAAAATAAGAAAAAGAAATATGGGATGGTCCTTCCAACCCCAGTGCCAAATAATGAATCTTTGAGTCATTTGCTAGCAGTTGTTTACTTCCTGAATCAACCTTATCTCTGAGATTCACAAGACCAACATGCGACAGATGACACGATACTCTTGTGAGAACACCACTGTTTGTCCAGCATGAAATGGCCAGCCATAACCTTATAACCACGGTAAAACTGTGCTTTTTTATCTTAAATGGGGAAGGCTGGTTCTTGTTAAGTCTGGATGCCTTTCATTCTGTAAGTAAAAAATTCCTTTCACTTCATGCTTCTGCCTCTGCATTTTCCTTGCACAGAATGGAAAATAGTGGTGGCAACACCAGTCATCTGGTCTAATCATGTCAGTCCCTTTCTCCCAGAGTGGGACCCGTTCACTTCCACCTCTGTCCCTTTGCTCCTGCTAGGTTAGAATAAATATTTAATGAGATGCATTGATTTTCTAAAAAATCAACCATAATGAACCTTCTTTTTTGGATCCGCCAGTTGCTTTAATTGATTAAAGATTTATCCAAAGAGAGAGAGAGAGAGAGAGAGAGAGAGAGAGAGAAGGCATAGTAGAACAGGATCAGCTGGAGCCAAGAAATGAGTAGTTGCTGTGGACAGAGGTTGAGACAAATTCTGGAAGGAACACTTATGCTTTTTTCCTAGTAACTATAATTAAAAAAAAAACAAATACAGACTTATAACACATGTAAGGACTCATTTCACATGCCAGGATTGGCAAGCAGTTGGTCTGAGAAAGTGATTCAAACAATAACTCAACCCTCTGAATGGAAATAATATTAAAGCAGAATTTTATATGTTTATACTATATGGTGTGCAGTTCTCTCAAGAGTTATTATCTCCAGGGCGCCTGGGTGGCTCCGTGGGTTAAAGCCGCTGCCTTCGGCTCAGGTCATGATCCCAGGGTCCTGGGATCGAGGCCCACATCGGGCTCTCTGCTCAGCGGGGAGCCTGCTTCCCCCTCTCTCCTCTCTCTCTGCCTGCCTCTCTGCCTCCTTGTAATCTTTCTCTCTGTGTCAAATGAATAAATAAAAATCTTTAACAAAAAAGAGTTATTATCTCCAAATAAATAAGCTATTCCATCTGTTTGGAAGACAAAAAAAATTGTACTTTTTAGCACCTTGAGATCTTATCCAGAGGATTTCACTGAATGAGATTTTGAGAAATTCTCATACTTGTTGAGAAGTAAGGTAATGAGTAGACATACGGACAAGGAGGTGGCTAAGATAAGCATATTTAATTTGTATAAGAATTGCTCTAAAAATAAAAATGACAGTTAATTAACAAGAAGTTTGCTTAAGCACCTTTTGAACTAGAAAAAATTGATTTTTTAGAAATATTGAAAATGGGTCAAGTAACTGATACAGCACATTATAACAGGATTTAAGTAATTTCATTAAATATTAAGCATGATAGCCAAAACCATTTTTATCTCTATTCATTGTCTAATTTTAGCAGAAAGGAGGTAAAGGTGAAAACTTAAACTCACTGATTCTAGCCTCCGGGGAGAAACCTAGGAGTAAGTTTTATTTTTAGGTCAAGATTATTATCCAGCAAAGACTCAAGAACTCTCCCAGGATGAATATTTCAGAAGACAATAGTGTAAGACAAGATGAGTTCAGCATTCTCATAAGCAAAGTTTGTTTTCAGGAACAGAAGCCGAAGGTAGTCCTCCTACCTGACATTAGCACATAGGAGTGACAGTAATACACTGATTAACGCTGATAATGATGGATTACAACGCTGTGTTCCCTTGGTGTTGCCTTCTCAAATTCATGGACCCCTCTGCCAAAATAGAAATTCATCTCAAAATATTAAGGTCACAAAGACAGGGAGTCAGCTACAGGTTTTCTTCACATGCTCCTAGATTACATTCTAGAGTAGCTTAACTTTTTCAAGAGAAGTCACATCTATTGTTTCCATTTTTGCTTTGCATCTGGGTATAACAAAGGCAGGTGCATTTCTAATTTATGTAGAAGACAAAGCCGGTCCGAAGAGATTAGACAACGTGGGAAAGGTTGCTGAGCTGTCTTCTGGGGTTGGTACCTCTCTGTGGTTAGAAGTACTTGGCTAGAAGCTCCTGTCTTGGACCAGTCCTTCTCTCTCCTGCCTCTGAGCTCTTTCCATAGATAAAATCTTCCTTTTTTTTTTTTTTTTAAAGGTTTTAAAGTTGACACACAACATTACATGACATTCAGGCGTGCCACTTAGGGATTCAACATCTATGTTATGCTGTGCCCACCAGAGCATGAACTTAATTTAACATAGAGTTTCCCCAATGTATCTGAAGAAGAAAATCGTTTTGCGCCTGCCACCCATTCCTTTCCCAGAGAACTGGGGTATACAGAAGTCTAATCATGTCACAGGGATAATCTTCAACACCTGTACGACACCTGTCCTGAATCTCATTTACTCCACCAATCTACACACACTCATTGGAGTTGTGTCTAGTTAGCTTACACACGTACCCGCTCTTTCCAGCGATAACATAAACCGAGGACAGTGATCTGTGATACATGTTTACTGATGCATCCACAAACGATTTACATTTGACTCTACAATGTAAGACAGCGCAACAGTAGTGCTCAGATGGATGAGAACTGACTTCACACCCATCCTGCTTCTATTACCTCCTCTATGACAGACCCTGGAAATACTTGTCCTACGGGATGCTGTGTTCTAGAAAGCATTTCTCTGTAGGGTTGCGTGGGAAATGCTGTGCTTGACACTCAACTCAGAGATTTACAATGTACATTATTATCAAAGTAAAGGCTCGACCAGTCCTGCCATTAGACAACAGAAGCCACTGGGTGAACTTAATTTAACAGAGAGTTTCCCCAATGTATCCGAAGAAGGAAATCTTTTTGCACCTGACACCCATTCCCTTCCCAGAGAACTGGGGTGCTGAGGGATTCATCCGGGGTGGCCCTGCCGGATAAAGGCAGTGATGTTACTGTTCCTGTTACTAGGCTTACGTATCACTGGTACCCCCAGATCTTCAGCACCAAAGAAATCCCAGTCTCATAACAACTTGATCTAATGTTGATAAGATCAGAAGTGAAGAACTGCTCTGATTAAAGATGGTCAGAGAGAGACAACGTACAAGAGTGTATTTTAAGTATTGGCCGACAGGAGCAGCTTTCCCTAAATGCACCTTATTCCCAACTGCAACCATCTTGTTCTGATTTCCTACTCCCCCTACCCCCATCCTTTGCTCACAGAGGGCTTCATAAACCAGAGAGGTCAATGTCACAGAAGAAGGAGGTACAGTTCGTTGGCTATAATCCACCTTGTCTATCAACCAATGAGCTGCCTCTGGAGGAATTCCCAGTATGGGTTCTCAAACAGAGGATGTTCATGGACTGAAATTCATTTACTTTTGTTTCCCAAGTTCCTTTGCTTCTTAGTACTGACAAGCCAAGCCAAGTACAATTTCCACTTGGCAATTCTAATTCTAATTTAAATGACTGAGCTGAGCTTTGGATGACAATGGATCTTATGTGGCTTTTGGGTGATGGGATCCCTAGGGTCTGACTTTGCTTAGACCATCTATCTTCCATCTATCTTCGTAGCTGAAATAAACCTCAGAGGGCAAGAAACTCGAGTCAGGTTGGGGTTGTCTGGATCGTAAGTCAATCTATCCCTCTAACACACATCATGGGCCCTAAATTATGTGCCCAGGCCTGAACGTGTTTGAGATCTTATAAAATTCCTGCCTCCCTTATATTTTGGAGACAATGTCCTTCATTACACCATGAGGATTCAGAGCATTCCCTACTAGCAAAAGTAAGAATACTTTTTCTTTGAAAAAATTTCTCATCATTTGTCCTCACCTTGAGGTTTATGCTTACTAGTACTAGATTACAAAACTTGATGTCTGGGCCAGAGCTTATTTTCTAGTTTCTGTCTGTAGATTCTTTTTTTTTTTTCAGAGTAAAGAAATGCGGCATCTTTTGTATTTTTATGTTGCACAGAATTCCAATTTCAAGAGAAAGAACTTCAGAACCCAAAGATATTGACAAATTATTTTAATAAAAATTAGTTTGTGTTTTAGCTATTTCTCTAAATTCCCTGGGCAGTAAAAACATTTCTCTGATGAACTGTAAAAATATCTTGCATTATTTTATTATTGCCTGTTTTCCTTTATTAACTAACCATGACAAACATTTCATATGGGTTTCTGGCATTTCTAATGTATTCAGAATGCCAATGTTCACACTGGAGGTTTTTACTGTGTGTATAAAACTAAAACTTGAAATACTTATACTTTGATGAGTTTAAAAACTTCAGTGAGTGTATTTGTACTACACTAACACAACAGAAGCTATTATATGGATTATTCACCAGGTGATAAATAGAAATGAGATATGAAGATAAAGAATTTAAAAAGACAAAGTAGATGTAAAGACAGAAGCAAAAAATGAGCCTAGAAAACTGAAAGTGGACCGAATTTTGTTTCTGTGAATCTCAATCAAAATAACTCAATATTAGATCCGAACCCAGCTGCTGACATATTTATTACAAGTAACATTTAATACTATAAAATTCTAGGAAAGGAAAGAAAAAGCTCGATAGTCCTTTGGCAATTTCTTTATTGTCATGGGATTTCATTTGTAGCAAAGTAGAAAGATATGACAAACAGAAGCGATGCACAAAGGTTTAAAAAAGCAAGAAATGATTACGCCCAGAGCTGCAGCAGGTCAGTTGTCCTAACACCCCACAAAGTGGCTGGTGTTTGAGTTTTCTTGTCTAAACTGTCACAGGTTTTGGAAACTCTAACTGCCTATTTGTCTCGCACGCTGTGGAGCCCAGGCAGGGGAGAAAGGCGGTTGTGTCTGTCTGTCTGAGAGTTACAGGCTCGCAGGCAACCCCCCTTCATCTTTTCACAGGCTGTACTGTGACAGCAGCCTCCGCCTGGCAGGAATGTGATTTTCCTGGCTGTCTGCTCTCACTGCAGTGCGATTTGGTGACGTGGGTCCATTCACTTGGTAGGGATGACTTCTTGGCAGTGTCCCCTTCTAAAACAGAGACATGAAGCATGCACTGCAGACTCTGCCCGGGCACCCTGTTGAGCCTAATTCAGCCTGATCCAATAGGATCACCCAAGAGCCTACACACTGGTCTACGAACAGTTTAATTGTTGTCATTAAGGTTCATGGTTAGCATCACCAGATCAAACCAAAACAACGCAAACTATGCAAACAAAACCAAGCATCAAGCAAAAACAATGAGGAGTCTTCCTATGATAAAAATGCTTTCTATGCACATTTCGTAATCTGCAACGAGCAGTCTCTGCTACCTTCTTTTCCAGTCCATAGAAACTTCGAGTACGCTTCTAAGCATGTATGGGCTGTTAGCTTGTCTGAGAGCATGAAGATCAGAGGTTGTTTGTCTGGCCTCACGTAATCCCATGAAGCTACAGAGAGGTCTTCACAGCAACTACTTTCCTTCTGGGGACAGATTGGGAAGGTCAAGTACAGGAGTGGAGAAATGGGGTAGGGTGGGAGGGGCTAAAGAGTGATACTCAAGGAAGGGGCACGGATCCCTCTGGTGGATCCGCTCTTCCTCCAGAAAGTCAGGCCAGAGCCCAACTGCAGAAGGTTTGGGGACTTCAGGGCGGTGCTCCCCTCGGCCACCATCAGTGACACCTGGGTTCGTTCTCTGGGGCTTTTTTCTTTCCTTTTCCATTAGTGTCTGTGATTGCTTTAACAAATCACCACAAATAGCATGATTTTTAAAAATCAGAAATTAATTTTCCCACAGTTCTTGAGGACACAAGTCTGAAATCAGGGTGCCAGCAGGGCTGCGCCCCTTCTGAGAGCCCTTGGAGAGACTCCTTCCTGCCTCCTCGAGCGTCTGGTGGCTTCTGGCATTTCCTGACTTGGGGTAGCACGACTCTGGTTTCTGCCTCCATTTTCTCTGTGCATCTCTGTCAGCTCCAGGTCTGTCTCTTAAAAGGATGCTTTTCCTTGGACTTAGGGTCCAGCTGGGTAATCCAGGAGGAGATGATCTCAAAAGTCTTAACTTAATGACATCTACAAAGACCTTTTTCCCAAATAAGGTCCCATTCACACGTCCCAGGGATTTGAATGCAGGCATCTGTTTTGGGGCCACCACTCACCTCACTCTACCTCTCTTCCCTTCCCCAACCCTTCATTTTTCTTAATGAGTGTTCTTTCCCCTTTTCTGTGTTCTCTCCTTTCCTTCTTCTCTTGAGTCAAAGACAGGCCTGTCACCCTTGCCGGTTTTAACCGGAGAAATTCAGTGGCTCACGCCACCCTGTACTGAAGAGCAGTTGATGGTTTACTTGGTGTGGACTGGGGTGAATACAAGGTGGCATTGTGCCCCTCATTCATATGTTGAAGTCCTGGGCCCCACTGACTCAGAACATGGCCTTATCTGGAGATGGGGTCATTGCAGGTGTTATTAATTAAGGGAGGTCATACTGAAGCAGGGTAGGTCCCTAATCCCATAGAACTGGTGTCCTTATACAAAGGAGAAACTGGAGACACACACACACACACACACACACACACACACACACACACACACTCCCATGTGAAGATGAAGGCAGAGAAGAGGTGATGCTTCTATAAGCCAAGGAATGTCCAAGATTGTTGGCAAACCACCAGAAGCTGGGGGAGACAAAGAACAGATTCTCCCGCAGAGACTCAGAAGAAACCTCCCCAAATCGTCTAACCTCCAGGACCACGAGGCAAGAAACACACGTTGTTTAATCCCTCGAGTTAGTGGGCTCTGTTACGGCAGCCCTCAAGAACTGATATGCTGTTCAACACTTGGTTGGGTCCAAGTTTAGAATAGCGACTTTGAAGAGACCACAAACAACAGTTAACTAGCTTTTGTCTTATTTGACAAATACTCATACGTCATTAGTCATAGGCAGTTCCATGTAATTTGTCTCCACATCGAGCACATTTGGGCATCTCCTTGAATGACATCCCCACCTCCTGGTTCTCTAAGACTAGTGTTTAAGACAAAATAACAAAAGTAAATAAACATTAGTTATGTAAAAATGATGATGGATCAGCCCACACCATTGGCTGCAAACATTGCTGTCATACCCCTGGTTTCTGATTCAACCTAACGTCCTAAAAAGACAACTTGCTTTGGATCCCCCAGAGTCAACTACACATAGACTCAGAGCGGATGTGCTGGCACATCCGATTTCTCTAGAAAGTCCTGAACAGCAACATAGAGTCCACAGGTCTTTGTGGGGATAATTTCCAACGTTATTGGGAATAGAAAATAAAGTTTCAAATTCTGTCAAAGTAAGTTACTCCTTTCAACAGTCTCTTCATGGATACTTGGAGGGCTAATTAGACAGACGTCATCACTACTAATATCTCTGCGGAGAAGGCGTGATTCTCTCCGGGAAGTGAGTGGTTGCATAGGGTCTCTATCTTGGAAATCAAAGATTACCGGTGTGCAGAGCTCTGCATGCTTCAGAGAAACTAGGAAGCACCTCTACCTGTCTAGGAAGATGACGTCACAGGAAGGGGGCTGGGACATTGGTTCTGAAGGAGCACAGGAAATAAGTCACGTAACACACAGTCTCTGCCACCAACAGCAATGACAACAAAATGCTTTTGGTTTTTTCCATGTTTTTCTCCATTGTGCTAGGCTCTGGGTTTATAACAAGGAAAGCAATTATCCACCAGGGGTTTCTGGTCTACCTGAGCGAGGGACAGAATAAATGTCAATTTAGGTGTGCGGAGAACTTGGAAGACATACATAAATGCTGTGACTTTGTTCACTGTGGTATGGGTCTGAATGTGACCCAATACATGCAAATAAATTATGTTTTTGCCCTAGTTGAAGTGAACTGGGAGTGCGGGCCTGGGTGAGCCACTCTCCTCCTGACCGCGTCTGCGGCTCTGCTCGCTTACCAGACAAAACTCACGCTCTTTGGGGCCTCTGCAGGTCATGGGAGCCTGTCCCCTGCCACCAGGGGGCCGTGCTTATGACTTTGTGAATAGCATACAGGAGTTCAGTGCTCAGGTTTAACCCCCTTTGTCCTTGTTTCCCTGTTTGCTCCTTTGTCTGGTTCACTCCAACTTCTCCAGGCTCAGCTCAGGGCTCATGTCACTTAGGCAGGTTTTCCCTGTCTCCCGAAGCTGCTTTGGCTGCCCCCTCCCCACCCCAAATGCAGGCCTATCTCTAGCAGAATGTGAGGGTCTGTTCACCTGAGTCACTTCCGGGAGGCAAGGGGTACAGGTGCGTACCACCCGAGCTCCTAGCACCTGGGACTGGTCTGGATCAAGGCAGGCATTCATTCCACAAACAGTGCACTAAGGGATGCATAATCCAATCTCTACATCGGAAAAGCAGCCATGAACAAACACACCAGAACCTCAGGCAGCCCCACCCAACCCCAACCGCCACAAACACCAGCCAGTCATCCCAAGACAGTATCTAAAACCGAAGCCTAAGCTATTCCCCAAGTGAAAGTAGTTGCTTGTTTTATTTTCACCATAAAAATCTTGCATGCATGTATTTTTCAGTAACACATTTAGTTGCCTGGGAAACCGAAAGGGTCTATGCAGAGTGAGAGAACCAGTCTGGAGAGAACTAGCCACACAGTGTTTCTGGACCAGTCTCTTACAGTGCAAACACGGCCCCAGGATGCACATCTTACTTTCGTGAGCTGCTGGGGCTCCCCTGCCCTGCACGGTTTCCGTGGTGAGCCAGCAGGAACAGGAAGGCGTGCAGACTCAAGTGTGTACAAGAAGACACGGCACGATCTTTTGGAGGGGTCCACCTGTGATTTTTCCAGATAAAGTCATCTGGCCTGCCGAGAGTCATGCTTTGATGGGTTTCTTAGTTGGGGTGCTTTTCCAAATTATCAGAGAAAATTAGGAAGTAATATGTTCTTGGGGAGAGATGGGAATGTTTGGGTTTCCAAGGCTTCTAGGCAGACTGCTGTGTGGGATCTGGAGTGGGCTTCCTATACTTTGGCACCATTGATAATTTGCCTGTATCCTGCTTTGTTAAGGGGGCTCTCAGGCCGTCCCGTACACTGTGGGATGGTTAGCATCCCCCCTGGCCTCTATTCACTAGATACCACCAACAAACCCACTCTACCAAGAAGACCTTTCTCCAAACATTGCTGAACATCTCCCGGGGTAGGGGGGCAAAACTGTCCCTCATTGAACATCATGGGTCTAGAGATTCACAGCGAGGTGTCTTAGTCATCTTGGGCATAATTAGGTCCCACAGACTGGGTGGTTCAAACAATAGACAATAGACATTTGTTTCTCAAAGACTGGACGATGGAAAGTTCAAGATCAAATCGGAGGGGGAGATGAAAGATGAGAGACAGTGGATTCTGAAAACAGACTGAGGGTTATGGGGGGGAGGGAGGTGGGGGAATGGGTGAGCCTGGTGGTGGGTATGAAGGAGGGCACCTAATGCATGGAGCACTGGGTGTGGTGTATAAACAATGAACCTTGGATCACTGAAAAAAATAAAGTATAATTAAGATGTTAAAAAAAAGGGACTTCTCATTCAAAAAAAAAAAAAGAAAGAAAGAAAGAAAGAAAATTCAAGATCAAGATACAGCAGATCAAGTTCCTGGTGTTCCAGGCTTGTAGACTATTTTTCTCTGGGTGTGCTCACAGAGCAGTTTCTCAGTGCCTGTGCGTCCTCTTCTTCTAAAAGGGCACTAGTCCCCTTATAATGACCTCAGCGTCATCTCCTCGAAACTTAATCACCTCCCAAAGGCTCCGCCTCCAAATACTATCACGCTGCGAGTTAGGGCTTCACCATATGAATTTTTGGGGGGACACAAACATTTACATCAGGTAATGCCTAGAAATGGGTGGAGGGAAGGCACTTGCTGAAAGTCACAGGACAGTTGTAGTCGGCAGCGGAAAGGAGGATTCTTTTTGCTAAAGTTTCCTCATGTCTATTCTATACTTCTCATCATTTTGCCTCAATAACCTCATAAGCCCCTGGAGCTTCATGCCTCGTGGGCTTTGGGAGGCTTTTGTGTGATTAGAGGGGCAGACGAGGGATGTGATTTGGTGCAACTGACATAACACAGATTGCTTGTCAAACTTCCTCTCTCACTTGTCTGCCCAGTGCAATGGTGGGAACACGCACACGGGAAAAAATAAATGTCTAATCGTGCATTGGCACGGATGGTGTACTAACGTTCAACCTGACAAATGAGAACGTAAGAGCTGTCAAAGGTGTTAGGACAACTCCTTTGTTCACCAGTGGCGAGCCAACAGCACCCTTCCCAGGGAGAGCCTGGGGAGTACTGGAGCGGACGTGACTCACGAGCCATATTCACCATCTACCAGTGCACTGGAGATACACGTGTCTATTCCTTATCTACGAGGCTTCCCCATATTCTTCCAAGTCCGGAAATATGTGCCATCCTCCAAACACCCAGTCCAGTCCCTTGTGTCTCGTACAGATTCCATCAATAACTGGTTTCAACACTACCTGTGCGAAAGTAACATTAAAGGTGTTTTTTGCTTAAGGAGGAAATCGCTCGCCATTGATATCTTCTAGGAGTTGGTCATTCCAATTAAATACGAAATTTGTAAGGCACGAGCGATATGTTGTCTTAGGGAAGCTACGGACTGTTTTTCTTGCGTGGTTACAAACAGCTGTTCACAGATAATAACAGAGATATTTCTGGGGCCAGACTCATCAGAGGGCCCAACAAGTATTCAATGAAAGAGTCTATCAGGTTGAATAAAGAGGCACTTGGATGATCTCTTCTTAGCAATTTGCTATTTAAGTGGTTTAAACTATAGAATTCTGTATGTGTTATTTAGTCCAAGAAATGTTAACTTAGTGCTCGTTCCTTTTCCTTCCCTATCAATTTCTGATATATTTCCTTTTCCTCTGCAGCCAAGTTCTTTCTCCACTCTGGTCTGCCAGTTCCCAGACATTTTGACCAAGAGCTCACAAACACTTCCAAGCAGGAAACAGAGGTAGGGGTATCCATCAACTCAGGCCCCAATGGAAAAGAGATCCAAGGAGACACTGAGTTATGTTAATCTTTCCCGTTGGCTAACTCCCTGGTTCTTATACTTCCAGTGCTTTCCTTTACACTTAGTACCCACTGCTCCAGAATGGCCTAGATACTTAATATCTGAGGGAGAAAAACCTAGAGTAGATAACTGATTCCAAATAACCTGGCTATGTTTTATTTTATTACAACTCTAACTAAAGACTAATTTATAATAAAGTATAATTTAGAATCAGAGCTCTGTTACATGATAACTTCCCCATATATCACCACGGAGAGACTGAATCTATGAGCAGACAATGGCCAGACTCTGTAAAAAATAGAACTGGATCCACAACCTGCAGCAGCCTGCCCAGGAAACCAGCCCCTTATCTTTGGTAAACCCAGAAAGCCAGCCTGCTATAAATCAGACTTTCAGGGAGCTATCTCCAGTGACAATCTAGGAAGGTGAACAATAAATTTATAATAATTGGCCCCAAATGGCCAGTACTTGATTAATAACTGACAGGTTCCTTAATTTAGTGATCAGTTTTAGACCAAGTAAAGAAAGCCAAATATGCACCCCTAACTAAGCACTTCTCGCTAGTCCTCCCATTTCCCCATGCCAATAGGCAGTCGGCACATCTGAATCTTTCCCTTTTCTCTACTATGAAGCTTTCCATTCTGCTGTCTGCTTTGACTCTCTGCCAAATACAAGTAGGTCATGGTGGCTGACTCCCTTGCTATAGGAAGCTCAGAACAGAGAGGCTTTGTTTTTCTCCATTTGCTGGGTCTCTGTTTATTTCCACACCTCCCTCTGCCCCTGCCACCACTAGCATGAGAATGTGTGCATTCTTAGACAAATTGTCTAGATTGGCTGGTGGCTTTCCTTCTCGTGGGTCTCAGGGAGGCTCTTTATTAAGAGATGTTGCCATCACTAGGATGCAGCACATCTACCCAATGGCTACGAGCACCGGTGGGCGCTCATGAAGCGTAGGACATGCAGAGAGAGATACAAGCTCATTGAAATTTAAGAGAATTCTGGATGGGGTACAAGCAATCAGCCATACTGTAATTTGGCTAATTTGGCCAGGGCAACAAACATAGGAACATGGGCACTTGACTCCCTAGTTAATTCCACTAGTTAATTTCAATGTTGCTAGTGAGTTAAGATGGATTAACAACAACCCTAACTGGCAGGAGCTTTAACCACATTATGAGCCACTGATTCAATCCGTGCATTTGGACCTTTTTTTTTTTTTTTTGCCAGGTCTAACTCCAGGAGAAAACAAGTGATAGAAAAATGGAGACATTTGACACTAATAAGTAAGCTTGTAAGATATATGAAAATGTTCTAATAACTGGGAAGACAGAATTGCTCAAGATTCTCTTTGGGAGAACTGAGACCTTTCTCCATGCTTTTTTAGAAATAGATCTTTTAAAGCTATAGATACTGTAATGTCTATTCTCTATGAATTTAAAATATGAATACCAACAGTTCATTTGACAGATATTTATTGATAGTCTGAGATTTTTTTGCTCTGGGACTTATTCAATAGGCAAATAAGAATGACATGTTGAGACCTATGGTCCCCCCAAAAGTGAGAATAAACTTCAAAATAAAGTCTACTTAAATAACACTCAATTTCAGTTTATTGTTTCAGAACTTAAAGCTATGAATTTAATAAGCAATGTCACCCCATATTGTTTACTTTCTGTGAACTCCGACAACACTTGAAGTGGGCGCCCTTGTTTGAACATCTGTGAATATATAGGTGTGGTTTGAAACGGGTTGGTGCTGGGTCCCCCGCTGAGTGACCCATGCCCTGAGAGCAGAGATCCCCAGTCACACTTCTCACACCAATTTGGGAGCGAGTGGTTGAGTGTGGGTAGAGAGAGAGGTGGGGACTCTGAAGCCCAAATCCTGTTAAAGTTAAATGCAAATGAATTTGGATCATCATAACGTTGCATCATCGGCGCCACTCTGAGTTCTCCGTGCTACCTGGCTGTCTGTCCATAGTGAAACAGAGCAGCTCTCCAGACGCATGTCTCCTTTCAGGCCATGGAGAACCGAAACCCCCTCCCCAACTCTCTCCCCCTCCCCCTCCCTCCCTACAGCTTGGACAAGGAGGAGACAAGCATAGACTCCTGTCTTCATTGACATCATCTTACTATCTCACTGTCCTTATGAACAGCACTTAACATTCCAAGAGAATCTTGTCTAGACAGGTAACTTGACTGCTCAATACAGAAACTTGTGGAAAGACCCATCCATCTTCAACTGAAAGCATCAACAGAGGCCTTGTACTCTGTCACTCTTCGGATTCCTGTTTCTACCATTCAGAAGGTACTGGCATTGGGAACCCCACCTTACGTCCAACTTCAGATGCCTATCAAAATCTGATGGCCTCTCACCCCTCTCAGACACTGGCAAAGCTCCAGTGAGTGATGTCACCCCTCACCGTGGTGTGCAGTAAACTCAGCTTTGTTTTAGCAACAGGCTGTGTCAACGGTACCTGGGAAGCCTGTATAACACACCACTGATGGCCATGTTTTTTCTGTCTAGAAATACAAGTAGGTAAGAGTATTTGAGGCAACAGGCCTTTCGTGCTTGCTCTTCATTAGATATGCCCTAAAAATTATCGTATAGCACTTGAGGTTGGTATATTTTAATTAAGGAGGCATTATTTTGGTCTGTGCCTACACTGCCTTTTCTCTGTTGATTTTCATCTTCTTATTTAGAATAAACAAGACTCAAATAGGGCAACAGCTAGTTTAGTTTGCGACTTAATCAGCCTCTCTTAAAGAGATGACTGCATGTAGGCAGTTTACTGGAAGTTTCAAAGAGAAATTAGGATAAGAAGAGGATGAGATATGTGAGCTGTTGTAAGCTTACTGCCGTATCCCGTGATCTCAGATGACTAATCAATTGGGTCTCATTTGAAGCTTAAACTAAAGGTGCTTTTCTTTTGCCTTGTCTAATAATTTCTTTCTAGGCTTTGATGTTTTTGTAAGTGGAGGCAAGCTTATCAGAAAAGTTCCAGAGGGGAGAAGAAAGCTTAAAATGGTGCTGTGAGTAAAATAGAGGAATTGCCACATCTATAGGAAGAGTCTGAGCTCTTTGGTATAAAGCAAAGGACATTTAATACCAGAGAAGGAATTCAACCACACTGGATCATGCACTCAAATCCTTCCCCAGGATCCTTGTCTCAAAGGATTTGCCTAAAAGTGTACTTTTTACCTGAGGTGTTTCATGGTTCCCTGCAGACACCGTGAGACGGGTATTTTTTGGCACGCCATTGAGACGGTACAGCCTTCATGGCATATCAAAGACACAGTTACCTGGAAGGACAGAACCCCTTGACAAGGGTCCATGTATGAGGTCACAAAGTGTATCTGATCTTCTAGTTTGTGTTCGTGTATCTGGGTGTGTTTCAAGCAACCTTGTTTTGGTAATTAATGTCTGGAGTTCTTGGCAGTTTCTTCCTCTTAAAATTAAGGAATAACAGAATGGGCTCCCTCTTTTTATCAAAGTCTGCACATGTGTAGGAGAATATAATTATAGGTACTTGGGATTCCAGCTCCTTGTGCCGTCTGCAGAGAGCTCATTATTGTCAACACTTCCTCTCACTGTTCCATTATTTACCAGGGGGCTGCTTGGAAGAAGAGAGAGATGATGCCCGGATATAAAATCTTGGTGATAAAGGAGGACATTTCTTATTGGGAAAAATTAAGCATCTGAGTAAACAAAGATTTGTTCTATACTAAAACGAAAAGTGTGCTTGGAAGAAAGGACTCAACATAATAAGTGTGTAAAAACATCACACTGCAAGTTCTTCATCTCTTTCTCACAGAACAGAGGCACTGAACAACCTTTCCTTGGCAGCCTGCACGAAACCACGAGAAATATACAAAGGGGCTTAAGCAAGTAAGAAAATGCTACTAGACCTAGAACGAGTTAGTCCTGAGGCAGAGGAGGAACTGTGAACAGTGAGGGCCGCCATGTTCCTGGTGTTGTCCTAAGCACTCCGTATGTCTTCACTTATTTCTCAGGACAGCTCTGTGGGGCCAACACAGTCCTCATCTCCATGAGGAAACCAAGGCACACACACATAATCTGCCCAAGGGATTCAAGCTAGAAAATGTACACCACCCCCTGACCCTGAGCCAGAAATAAAAGATAAGCCAAGGAAAAAGATACTAAAAGGAGTATCAGTGGGACTCCTGGTTGAGGAGTCCAACTCTTGATATCAACTTAGGTCATGATCTCAGCATTGTGAGATCAAGCCCTGTGACGGGCTCCTCGCTAACAGTGGAGCCTGCTTAAGATTCTCTCTCTCTTCCCCTCCCCCTGCTCCTGCTTTCTCTCTGTCACTAAAAAAAAGTAAATGTTATTTTTTTTATTTGTTATGTTATTAGTTATGTTATGTTAGTTATCACAGGGTATGTCATTAGTTTTTGATGTTAGAGGTAATAATAATTAAACATAAATAAAATAAAAGGAATACCAGAATAACAAGGAAGCAGGTAAGAGACTCACTTCCTCTTGCCTTCCTTGATTCCCTGCAAACCCCACCTTGCGAATCGGACTCACCTGCATCGCCCCTCAGCCCCCAGCCCTGCAGCCTGTCCCAATCTCTGCCTCCCGCCCCACACATCACCTCCAGCATGTCCTCAAAAAAACCACTTGCCTTTCACCAGCGCTGCTATACGTGAAGCTTTAGAGCCTTTTCTGTGCTCAAGTTGAAGTCTTGTAGATGGGACATTCAGCATAACCCAACCCTTTCTAGATGACTCAAGGTCTCTGCTGGGGGCATCCTATGTTTTTCTGTTTCATAATCATATTCTTAGGAAGAGCTGTGTGTGCCTTCCACTAAGCGGTCCCAGACACCCTTATGTGGACATGTCTATGAAGAGTAGTTACACCTTCATCCTCAAAGGTTGCCTGTTTATTCCTAGCTTCTTACTTCTCACATCCTCTCCAGGGTTTAATGGCAGACCGAGAGCCTCGACGCGTCTCCTCAGAACAACACACAGGCTTCGTGGCTGCTCCTTGCTCGGCTAAAACTCAACAGTGTGAACGGTCCTATTTTCTACCTGTTGAGTGAATGCCTGCTTGAGGTCTGGCAAGACCTAACTCATTTCTTTTACACCACAGATTTGACTGAGACATGAAAAGAGTAAAAAGGTCTGAGAAAATGGGGTTAAGGACCTTGGAACTGCAGCCATAAGGAAGGCTAAATAAGAACCTCCGAGATCTTAAAGGGACCCAACGGAATGACATAAAGATTACTCTAAACTGGAGACAGGTGAAACACAGCAGATGTAGGAAGAAGCCTTTTCTGAGCTCCCCTTCTCTGACAAAAGGCAGAGCTTTCTGAGAAGGAAGACGCCATAGATCGTCTTTCTGGGAAGCTTCCACCGAAGAAGAAGTCTGTCTATTAGCACTGGGATGAGAAGTTGCATAAATAAACTTTATGGAAGGCATCATACCCTCCTCTTGTGTCCCCTAGAAGTCCTATTCTCCCCCCAATCTCCTTATTAAGCTGGTATATAAACTGTTCCTCGTAGCTTTTCAGTGAAATACTCAGATTACTGAATAGCCCACATGCATGTGAATAAACTTTGCTCTTTTCTCCTGTTAACCCGTCGATTGTCAGGGAGCTCACGACTCCTGCTGCCCCCACCACTACCTCAGTGGGACCTAAGTGGGCAGACAGAAGTTCTCCTCTCAATCACCTGAAGCCAGGAGCTGGGCATTCACGGCTCCAAGTAGCAGGCATTGGGTTGTTCTCAAGGTAAGTTGTGCCTCGTGTAAGACTGTTGTGTCTCGGGAGGCGTGACGGGAACCCCAGTGGGCAGTGCCACAAGCCACGTGACCAGATGAGGAGGTCAACCTGCAATACTGATGGGTTTGAGCAAGTTTCCTGGCTGCAGAGAGAAGCAGGCTCTGCTTCACAGTCCACATGGTGGTGTGGGATCTGAGATGCACCCACTCAGAACCACTGAGTTTCATGCTGGGACTCTGGACGAGGGAGGAGAGACATGGGTGTCTCCCACTACCTGGCCTTTGCTAGGTACGTTTGAATTAAAATTCGATGCATGAACAATGGCGTTCATTTCTGAGAACAGGTCCGTCACATCTCCCGACTACGCGTGAATCTTCTTCCAGGAATCTCAATAAACACCAATCCCTGAATCACAGCACCAAGCATGATGCCTTGAATGTGGTCATCGCTCAGTTCATGTTCACTGAGTGAACGGACCTAGACTCTTCCTAAAGAAATACAGACAAAGGAGACAGAGAATAAATGAATTTAAATAAATCCAGGAAAAAACTGTAGCTCTAGTCCTCCGTTTAGTGTATACTGCAACCCGGTGTGGTTCCCATAACTTATTTCCGAATGACATCATCTCTCCTCCAAATTGCTTGTGTAATTTAAATTCATGGCTTCACTGCACAATCTTCATGGCACTTGACTTGAGTCTGTTGAAGGTGCTAATACTCTCTGTAAATAATAATTCAGAGCTCAGTAAGAAGTGGCCCAGGAAGAGTGAAAAGTGCAGTACGTGTTCATAAGCAGAAATGGCTGGCCTAGTAAGAATTAGTAAGATATGATGCTCAACCTTGACCGTGCATCAAAGATACCTGCAGAGCTCTGAAAACAGAGAGATGCTCGTTCAGGCTCCATGCCAGAGACTCAGACTCGGGCTTCGGGGTCAGGTCAGAACATGGGTCATTCTGAAGATTTCTGAAGGTAATTTCACGATGAGCATTTTTCACTTAATCTCTATGTGTGGAATCCCTGCCTTGTGTTGTATTTCTGTGACATACGTCTATTTATATAATTATGCCTGTCCTTTAGTCTGCATTCTAGAAAACTGCATGCCTTCACCAACATCCCTCTTACAGCTCCGGGCTCTAAGTGTAGGACAGCTCTCCCAAGGCTCACCTGCTGGGTTATCAGAACCAGAAAGACTTTTCAGTCCTAAAGCAGCCAAGAAATGAGAGGAAGCAGGAAGCTGGCAGGGGGGATAGCGATTGTTTACTGGGGTGGGTTGTGTGGACCATCACAGAGCTGGGGCTCGGTCGTGAGTGAAAAGACATGAACAATCTGCTGGGACTGTGAAGGCAGGACTGCCACAATGTTCCATGGCACACAAGTCACATACATCTCTACAAATGCCTTGGGCCAAAAAATCACTTTGCTTATAAAAACTCAGGTAGCATGCAAAGATCCAGGTACACACAAGGTTAGGAAAACCATTCACCTACAACCAACCAAAATTCCAATGAATGGAACAAAGTATTCAACTCCTAGGAAAAAGTATCCCCCAAACTGTCTGCATCCAATTTCTGTATCTACCTATGTCTATATCTTTATCCGCATCAAGCCACAGAAGTGAAATTGCAATTTTGTGGAACTGTCCCTAAAACCGAAAAAGAAGGAGGAAGCAAAATATCTCTTCCTGCCAAACAAGGTGAGTTGGACTACAAGGTGTCTCGAATGGTCCTCCATCAAGTAGATTTGTATCTCTTGCAAGAATTCACTTCACTGCAGGCTACTGTCACCTCTAAATGTTTGACAAAGTTTCCTGCCAGGACCTGTGCACAGCTAAAAAATGGAAGATAAGTTGATGACCATAGCTTTTGCATGCGTGGTGTCAAGGGGAGGGAGCTACTGCTGGCCGCATTTATAAACATACTAACGGCACTTCCCGTGGGCTATATTCTTGGGATAAGTAACATGTAGAGCCCCGGAAACCATTTCTGCCACGTGGAAAACTGAACAAGACAGGATGACTGTGTATGCGGTTCTGTTCACAGGGATTCATCCATTCCCAGAAGCCACATAATAGGGTAGGACTCCACGCACACACATGACTTGAAAGATGAAGATTTCAGTAGTAAAACATGACCGTGCGGAACAATGAGCCTCAGGAAAGAAAAGTAAAACAAATAACACCCAAGAAGAGAGTCCAGACCAGCGGATGGAAACCCAAGGTGCTCATCAGTCTGAACCGGCTGACCCTCACCACACCCCCACTTCCCATCCGTGTATTCTTCCCTTGGGGGAGATGAACAGGCACCTTCACCGCTCCTGCAGTGTAGGGATGAGTGATTTACTCCCCTTCAACGAGGAAGACAAACTTAAGAATGCTTCTCAATATGACCTACAGATAATGCTAAAATTACTTGAACATATGTGGGTTTATATTTTTCAACTGCACTCATGCAAAGAAAGAACATTATCTCTTGTGTGCTCTATTCAAAGGGGGGAAAAAGAAGGATGAAATTATGTAAGAAACCTATCTTTGGTTAATGAGCCAAGAAATGCTTATCTACCTGTGGTTAGGCATTTATTTTCAGATGAGGCTTCCCGTAGCTGCTTCTGTATTTAGAGAATTAAAATAATTGGGCTCTGACTTTAAATATCTTTTTCTTATCACTGATGATGAACCAATTAATATATCAGCCCTGAGCTTCAAATGTATATTGCCAACTCCCTACGAGGCATCTTCCCTTTCAAGTCCAACAGACATTTCAAACTTGCAACCCAAAACCAAACTCTGGATTCTACCCACTGGATCTCCTCAGTCCTTTTCCCATTTATTGTTATTATTCCTAGTTTGTACCCCATCCATCAACAAATCCTATTGGCTGCACCTTCGAAATGCTTCCCCCAGCCCTCTGCTACAGCTCTGGTGCAGCCTAGCATGATCTTCTTTCCAGACTATGGAGGTCAAGCCCCCACTGGCCTTCCCAAGATCTGTGGTCTCCAACCGGCAGCCAGAGAGGACTCTAAGTCATGTGAACCCACCACGCTCTCCCCCCGGCCTCAACCTTCAGCTTCTATATACAGGCTTAAAGGGGTCTCTTCCTCATCACCATCCTCTCCGACCTCTCCTGTCTCATTTGCTTGTTGCAACAACATTGCCCTGACCATGGTTTCTACCGCAGGTCAAGCTCCCTCCTGCAGCAGGTTTTTTGCTGTGGCTGTTCCTTTCCCCCAGAAAGCTCCTTTTCCAGATGGCTTAATGTTGGGCTTTAGCCCATCACTCAGGAGTTGCTTGGATGTGACCTCCTGGTAGAGACAATCCTGACCGCCCCCCGTCCTCACACTGCAATCCCTTAGACTCGTTCATTCACATCCTGAGCACTTAGCAAATATTGTCAGCTTCTATTTGAAGCTGTTTCCAGCCCTAGATCCACACGCCCCACAAAGCAGATACTCGGATCTGTTGTGATCGGCACATAGTAGGCATTCAACAACTATCGGTCAAATGAATGAGTAAGGAGCTAAATTAATTCTCCACTTGGAAGTCAATACACAAGGAGAAAATTATGTTGACCTCTTGAAATATCCAGCTATTTCTTATTTCGATATCTTGGTGACTGTATTAAACAATCACGTTAGATTTTTATGGTACAAGAACTGAATGGTGAAACTTCCAGTTGAAAGCTGGATTTCTTCATATTAATTAGTCCCCAGGAAGTTTTAAATACGCTACTCATTGTCCCAATAATGATACTTTATATGTAGATAAGAAATTATGGTCTAGCATAAAATGCGTACTATAGTCTTAATTAGCTTCAAATGTAATCCTTAAATCTTTCTTGGTGTATCTCACCACACAGTTGGCTGCTTTTCTCAAGGCGGTAAGCTCCCTCTGGGGAACTGTGGCTCAAAACTGGTCCATGTAGAAAAGGCTTGGCTTGTGGAAATGCAACTAACCCATCAAGAAGCACATCCTTCTACCATTGACCCTTGGTCACGTGGGAACAGCGTGAAGGTCGGAGCTAGAGCTCTGTCAGGGTCAGGCCACCTGGGGGCAGTGGTCTCCAAACTGGGCCCTGTGCACCCCATTGTTTCATGAAGGCTTTCCAAGGAGTGCAGGATTTGGAGTTTTCAGAGAACCCACAGGCAGCCCCTTGGCTTCCCTAGGCACTGTTACGACAAAACCGATCTGCTTGAAGGTACCCCCATGTGCACATTTATAGCCTCCCTTCTCCCCATGAACAAACCCAAGTCAAATCCCTCTAGAGTGGCCAATGTTTTCAGAGTCCAGATCAAGGCTGTTTGCAGAGTGTGAGTGTCTGCGTTGAGAAGGAAGCAACTCTAATTTTTTCCCAAGAAGGTAGCCCCCAATTCTTTACCTCCTTCCACACTGAAGGAGAACCTAATCAAGTTGTCATTTGACGGATGATTAAAGATAACTTCTGATGATAAATCCCAATGAGATTTTTGAAATTAAACTGTGTAAGAAGGTCAAAGAATTGAGTGATACTGCTATAAGGAAAGATCTATTCCCTCCACCTTATATATGTGAGTGATTTTTCTCAGTATTTAAATCTATTAAAAAATTGGGAAATGATTGATACTGAATCTTGTTCATTCAAGCAATAAGTAATCTTCATTTTTGACTTTATGAATTGATTGGGATAAGAGGGCTCATCCATCTAAGGAATAAATTTCCAATACAATTTTACTTTTTATATTAAAAATTTTAACCAAGATTTCTCATACATGTTATTTTGATCAATTATATCCCACTAAAAACTATAGTAACAACTTAATCCATAAGACAATTTTAACTTAAAACCTAATACCATAAAGATATTTTTAAAAATACATTTTAATGTATATATATAAATATATCATATATATCTTATTTGCCGAAAGAATGATCAATGAGAGACTTTTAAGCATAAAATACATCAAAACCAGGGTAAAATTCTTGAGGAATGTGGACTGGTCACAGGTTTAAAGAGCAAAGGAATGATATACAGTTTCTAACATTAATGAGGAACCTGCTCATATATTATTAAAAAGGGTAATGGTGGATATTAAACCACTATGGTATTCAGATTTCTCAGCTAGATTTAAAAGAGGGATGTGTCAATTTTATTTTTAAAATGTCACCCAGAAAACTACATCCTTGGCAACAATTTAAAAGTGTGAGGGAGGTAAATAATCATCCAAAAGCCTTTTTAGAAAGTTCACAAGCAAAAAATGAATAACAGATCCTGGACTCTCAATAATTCTAGACATGTTCCTAACTCCTTGATTCTATCAATAAACTGATCTCTTCTAGGCCCCGGGGATCAGACCTCCCGTCAGGGGGTCTACCAGGCTGGGTAGGGAGAGTGGGAAGACCAGAACCTGGAAATGCCAGTGACATTAGGAAACAAGATAAAATGACTTCAGAACTTCAGGGAACCACAATTAAGAAAGACAATCTTTTATATTTCAAGAAAGGCAAATAAATAAATGAATACCAGTGGATGGATGGAGATGAATTGCTGACTTTTATAATTTGTTAAATTTCCAAATTTAAGAATTAAATCTCACATACTCTTTAAAAAAAAAAAAGGAGAGAGAGAGAGAGAGAGAGAGAGAGAGAGAGAGAGAGAGAGAGGACTTCAGGGAACATCAGAGAAGAGAGGAATGTAGTCCTCCCCAGGCTTTTATAGGAAGCCTAAGAGGAAGGCAGGGCCCATTTCATTCCCCTTCCAACATCCAAGTAAAAGTACCAGCTTGCTTCAGACCAGTTACGGAGTTAATCTTATGCACATATTTGAACCCTCTCTCTTCTGTGTTTCAAATAAAGAATCCCACGGGTCTCTGAATTAAAAAAAAAAAAAAAGGGCCGATCAAAGACTAGATAACAAATATAATCTGTGAAAGGCGCTGAGCCTGGAGATTTCCAAACAACATGGAGGTTGGCTCCCACTATCCTTGGGCAGAGAACCGTGTTAAGATGAGAAGACACAGGGCGCCTGGGTGGCTCCGTGGGTTAAAGCCTCTGCCTTCGGCTCAGGACATGATCTCAGCGTCCTGGGATCGAGCCCCACATTGGGCTCCATGCTCAGCGGGGAGTCTGCTTCCTCCTCTCTCTCTGTCTGCCTCTCTGCCTACTTGTGATCTCTCTCTCTCTGTCAAGTAAATAAATAAAATCTCAAAAAAAAAAATGAAAGAAGAAGAGAAGACACAGCCATGACAGGAAGCATGGCAGTCCCCAGAAGATGTGTCTGCATGATGGCGGGTCCATCCCACACACCTCTCCCTCCTTTCCCACTTTGCCCGCGCCCCTCACATTCAGTAGGAGATTCCTGGAACATTACTCCACTCTCCCAGAGGAAGGACTGCAGCTGGCCTGTCACTGACCCAATCCCTACCCCAGGCCTGGCTCCACCTCGCTTTGTCTGTCCCATGAGCTAAAAATCTCTCACCAAAGCAACACAGAAATACAGTATTTGTTTCAAAAATTTAGCAGACTATTGAGGGAAAAATAATGAGTTCACCAAATTTATAGTGAAGTCCGGCTACATTTCAATCCCCTTGTTCCTTGTGAGACCAACCAGCTGATTTGTTAGTCTAGTTAGTCCGGGGTTCTAGGGGGTTGCTGTTTGTCTAAGCTACGTCCAGTTTCCTCTGGGCTTCAGGGAGCAGGCGGGCACAGGTTGACCAGCAGGGGGGGTTGGTTCTGCTTATTCCTTCACTAATGTTGTCTCTTGTCTGTGGTCTCCTCGGTCGCCCAGCACTGCTCTCCAGGTGTGGCTCCCGTTCTGACACCCCCCAAACCGTCCCTCTGTCTGCCTCGAGCCCAGCGGGCTCGGCTGGGGTTGCCTTTGGAGCCAGTGGGAAACTGGAAAGCAGGGTTGCTGACATGCCTCCTAGGCCAAGGTGAAAGATGGCAGAGCACGACCCAGTCAGTCTGTCCCTTCCCATGTGTGCGCAATGACTGTGGATGCAATCATGTCTACACATGTGAGCTCACTCACCCATTTAAGGTGCGCTTTGTTGCCCGTTGTACTTAATCCCTGAGTGCTTGGTGTTTGTTGTTTGTGGCTCATAGATCCTTACCATCCAACACAGTCAAATGCTTACCATTTAAAACACTGGATCCAGGGGAAGCCGTCTACTTTGTAATTCCAAAGTTTTTGCTTGCTCTTGCCCTCTGCCTCATGGAAGTAGGCACATGAAAGCCTTGCATCTTCCCCTATGATGATGCTTCAGAAACGACACCCGCTTCCCTCATCAACAAATAGTCTTGCCAATAGTCTTCCCCTGCCCTGCCTCTTTTTATCCACCACCTCTTGTTACCCAGCCTGGACCAAGAGTGAAAGGTGGTCACAAGAGAATACAATTCCAATACCACTCTCCTCTGGGTTAGTGAGGTGTCACAGAAGGAGCTGACACTCACACTGGGATGTTGAGTAGCAGGTCAACTGAGGAAGGTTCAGTGTGGCCAGTGGAATCACTCCCTGGGTCTCCCACTGCCTGCCACTCCTCAGTTGGGTAGATTAGCATCCCGCCAAAAGAGCAAAGGTCAAAAGTTTGGTCCTCAAGGGAACCCGTAACTTCTCCCCATAGCTGATGCAGCCTCCACACCAAACCGCAGAGAAGCCTGCAGGCAACACACAGTGCTAGCCAGGGGTGGGGAAGGAGACCAGATGGAGGGGCATCTGAGAAATTCTCTCACGACAGGCTCAAAAGCAACCGAAAACACACACTGCCTAGCATCCTCTCTGCATATCACGGAGAACTCATTTTAAAAAGCATTCAGGCGTAACATGTAAGGTAGCAGCCAAGAATGGTATATTTGGAAAGAGATAAGTAGCTTTAGTTCAAGAAAAATCGCTCTCAAAAAGGTAATCCTAATACCCTAGCGTTTTTGAAGGATGGTTGTGAGGCAGGATTACATCTCAAAATATGAATTTGTATATTTACTGTTCATTTTTCTTCTCCTTTGCTTGCTAACATCTTTTTTTCTTTCTCAACCTACACACCTAGGCAGACACAATCTCAGAAGCTGCAGACCTAAGTAAGAGAGAGAACATCTGCGTGCTGCTTGAAGGATCAGAGTTTCAGGTTCCAAAGATTATCTAAGATGGGAGCTGAGGGCAGGGGGCACTAGAGAGCAGCTCAGAGTCTTCAGTCCTCCCAGCGAACCATGCCCCAGGCATACAGGGGCCCGGAGGGCAGGGAGCTCCGACGCCGCCCTGAGTGAGCAAGGGTGACATCAAGGGAAAACCCTGCCCCCCGTCACAATAATTTTTTTTTTTGGTAAAGAGAGAGCACACGCAATGGGGGGGCGGTGTGTGGGCAGAGGGAGAGGGAGAGAGAGAATCTCAAGCAGCCTCCACATCCAGCATGAAGCCCAACATGGGGCTTGATCTCACGACCCTGAGGTCATGACCTGGGCCAAAACCAAGAGTCGGAGGCTTAGCCCAGTGGGCCACCCAGGCATCCCGTCCCCCTATCAGAAAATCTGAGACACTCTCTGTGGTCCTCTAAGTACTGACCTCTGCTGTCAGTGTTACCCTTGCATTCATTCTACACTCATCCTCTTGATTACATCCATCTTTAAACATAAGCCTTATTAAGTGAAAAGGTAAAGTTAGAATGCTTTTCCAAGCCAGAGAAGCTCATGCTATGTTCATCTAAGTAGGGTATGAAAAATTATACTAAAACAAGGGAATCATAATACCCACTGGATATTCCTTGCTTTGTTTGACTCTAGATATCAATGCCATTCGTGGCACTGTTACCTGAAATTGGCTGTTTCAAAGCCATTATTCATGACATACAGTACTATAAGGAAAAGTCTGGAATGGAATAATTTCTGGAGAACGATTCTATGCACCAATCAAAGAAATGGGATGTCTTGGAGAAAGACGCTTAGGGTTAGACTCGACATTAAAAAATATTTTAAAACTGAAAGAAGACAGTTTGGTGGGAGGCCAGTGGGCTGCCTGATATACGACGGGTCTTCCTGGCCTCTAGTGGTTCTCAACACGGCTACTAGAACAATCCCCCAGGAAGCCTCACCATAAATGGTAATACCTGGGCCTCTCTGGGGATGGGTTCGGGCGATTCCAACATACAACCGAGAGTAAGAACCACGATCTAACAAAGTGCTTCTCACCTGCTTTGGTTTCCTAATAAAAATAAGACACGTAGCTCTATTTTTAGGGGTGTAGTGGTTGGTGGTGGTATGTTCAAGGTGAGGAAGAAGGATGAGGGCAGGTAGGTTTCAACTGCCAAAGATGTCGTGGTATCGGTTAAAACTACCAACCAGTTTTGAATAATTAGGAAAGTCTACACATGACCGTGGGAACTTGGTTTTTGAAACCACAATATACAACTTCAACCTATTATTCATTCAAATAAAAGTGAGTATCCATTAGATGTCAAAATAGCCCTGTTCTGCAGGTGCTCGCAGCAAACAAGGATGATACTGTCCACAGCCCCCTCGAGCTCCTATTGTCAAAGAACAGTAACCATAACACCTACCTGTGACTGCTATCCCGAGAACACAATGATAGGCATTGTCTGGGCTTTCCAAAGAAGCATAAAAGGAGAAAATAGAGCAAGATATTTCTAAAAAGCTATCAGCTTGGCCCAGGAGATAAGCCAACTTCACTGGAAGCATGATGCATTACTACAGATCTTGGACGCAGACTCCTTATGTGCTAAATTCGGGGGGTGCACAGATAACCATGAAAGAGTTCCAGGGGGGTAAAAAAATTAAACATGGAGTCCTGAGGGAAGTTTTGCAAAGAATGGCGGGGGAAGTTGAACTTGTCTTGGAAGATGGGTAAGGAGTGAAGGAAGTGAAAGGGGGGTGGTGGGTGGGGGGTGAAGAGCTGAAGGGATGGAGTTGGAGAGACAAAGGTAAGAGTGGGAACCATAGGGAGTGTGCCCAACTGGAAGGAACCCTGAGAACTTAGGAACAGCAAGTATGGGGATAAAGAAGGAAAGTGAGAGTAAAATGATCTGAAAGACGTAGGTAGTAATGCAATGATTCAAGAAGCTGGCAGCTGAGCTTTATAGCAGAAAGGGGGAAAGGGAGCACAAAGGGATGTGAGAAGTAGAGAGAGGAGGGATCCTTTGGTTCAGAAAACTGATGTCAAGGCCATGGCACTAGAGAGAACCCTCTGGGATCTGCAGGTGCTCAGCTTCTTGGCCCACCTATAGCTTAAATCCTTATCACATCTTGAAACACTTGAACTCAGTGGTGAAAACTGAATTTAACTAAAAGCTGCAACTAAGCTGAATTTAAAATCCAGATATTGCTAAAATATATATTGGATTAAGTCAGCCCTCCACCTTAGCAACCTGATAGAAGAAATGGGGTGTTCTTTTTTGGAAGTATGGACTATCTACCTCAGTCAATTCAAATACTTTAACACACAATGTCTGGCATAAGTAACAAATCACAGACGTGCAAAGAGGCAAGAAAATGTGACTCACAATTAAGAGAAAAGAGAGCTAGTGCAGTCAAATTTACAAATAACCCACATGGTAGAATAAGCAGACAAGGACCTTATCTGTGATAAGTATGCTCTCTAGGGGAACCATGGTCAATATACATGAATAAATGGATACATTCAGCAGAGAAATGGAAACCACAACAAGGAGCTAAATGGAAATCCTAGAATTGGAAGACGCAGTATCAGAAATAAAGAATTTCTATGATGGGCTTTCCAGAAGATTGACCCAAGACAGTGTAGAGATAGAGTGGAGGAGAAAGAGCCAAAGGGAAAAGAAAAAGAAGGAAGAAAGTCAGGAAAGTTTTATCCTAGAAACCATGACATACGAATCCATCGAATGTTGCTAGAAAGGTCGAGCAAGATCAGAAGAGAGACACGCCCACGCGAGAATGAATGGAGACTCCTGGGGGGAGCTTAACAAAAACTGCTTTATCGAAACAAAAAATCAGGTAGCAGAGTTCATTTTGTGTCGTTCACATCACGGCAACACTGAAAGGCCCTTCGTTGGAGCGCTTCCCCGGTGCCCGGGGTGAACAGGGGTGTGGGGGCCGGAGCCCAGGAAGGCGGAAGGGGTCCAAGTGCCCCGGGTAGGAAGCCACAGTGTACACTGGGCCTGTCCTGCTACAGTGAGACTCAAAGGCAAGGTGCACAGGAATCACACAAAGGATTCGAGAAATTCCCTGAAGAAGTACAAAGAAGGCATCGTGCTGCATTTCCAGGCATCACGAGAAAGAAGGAAATAATCCCCAAAGTCTCTATCCATGTCTATCGCTGGAAACAGGAAGGCAGGTGAAAGACTAGGGTTTGGGTTGATGACGACTTGAAAGCCCAACCTTCCGAGCCCCGAAGAGAGCACCGCGGCGAGGATGTCTCATGCTGGGCTGTGAAGGTGGGAGTCCTGTCTTGGGCAGAACCTCCCGATCATGCGCTCGGCCTGGCGCACACGGAGGACGGAAGACCCGCCGCGTGGGGAGTAAGAGCGCCGACGGGCAGCAGCTATGCCGCGTTGGAGGCCACAGATCAGGAGGGAGGGCAGAGCCAGGTGCCTCCCCCGGCCTCGCCTGGGGGCGGAGGGCATCGCGATCTCAGCACACTTGTCACCCATTCCTGGTGCCCGTGGGAACTCTGGTCCAAAGGGGCAAGGTGAAGCCTTGCTCACCGCAGTGCTCCTCGTGGTCCCAGCACACAGGGGCCCTCGGGAACCCTCTGCCGGCGAGAGAAGCCTGTGGGTCGTCTCTCACACCCACACTGCGTTCCAACAGTTTAGGGATCACAAGGTCATTCCTGAAATGGACGTGACTCGCACGCAGACGCTAGGTGGTATCAGTCCGGGAGTTAACGAACATTCAGCTAAAAAGTCGAACCCCGCCACTCTCCATTTCAGGGCTACAACTTTCCCTTCTGACGAGCAAATTAGACTGTTCAAGTCTTCCGCGGGAGGACCGTGTGGATTTTTTATCTTTTGATGTATCTTATACATCAAACACCCTCTCGTGTTGATGTTAGAGTACTAGTGACTCCTAATTAAAAGCAACACGCTGCACATTACTGTATGCCTGAGCCATCCTGGCTGGTAATGGGTCAAGTTCAGTTGCCCATATTCAAGAATAAGGACGGTAAAATTTGGTGCTCAAAGGATATTATGTACTTTGGGAGACAAGCCACTTGTCCTTTATCATTCTTCTCCAAAGCCTTTTATTTTATGTGACATTGTTCAAAGACACTAGAATGTAGAAAACTGAATAGGGACATTTCATTGTAAATTTGGAGAAAAAAAAACACAACACAACAACCAAACCCAGTCTTTTCTGACAGATAACAATGAACTTTCATGAACTTTCTTGGTTGTAAGAGAACAAATCTCTGAATTTCAACCAAGTTTCCTGAAACAACTCAGGATGTTTTGGCGAGAAGCCTTTGGGAATGCTTCTTTGCTTTCCCTCTCCTCTTACCAAGCATCCTTTTGATTCTAGTCTGACAGGATGAACGGATGAACTTTTTCTTAAGCTTGCTTCTTCTCAAGGAGCAAACTCTGCTCTGCTTATGCCCCTTCACAGACTGCCCAGACGCTAGGGGGCGCTGAAACGCCATCCTCCATCTGCCTCTTGGGTTCCCAGGCTCTTGCCTGGGGCTTGCTGTGTTCTTCCTGGGAGGGCTGCCCCACTGTTACAGTGTCTGTCTTCTTTTATTGCCTGAGATGCCTTCAAGGGCAGAACCACTGGCGCATTCACTATACGGTGCCTTTCCTTTAGCAGAACAATTAGCCAATGATGGCTGTCCTGGGCTGCTCTGTAATCCTTCAACATCCAGTGCAATAAATACAACCAAACATAAGCCCGAATGGCTAAAAGAGTACTCATCTTTAAGCTCTTCAGCTATTTTCTAATCCGCCATTTTTAGTATTAGAGAGTAAAAATAACAATTTCTTTCCATACAATTAAAACTTTTTTTTTCTTTTTTGGAGAGGGTAAGGGGGAGAAGTCTACATATAGGAAAAAAATACAATTTAAAAACATTATCCTGCTAAAATCCCATTTCCTTCTTTCAGATTCTCAAGATCTGGGGTATTTGAGGCGATCCATTTCATTTCTCATGCATTCTCTTCTTGAAAGCATTCTCTTCTGAAACTGTTTGGCTAGGCATAAAATGAATACCTAACCCGTCAGAGTAAAGTTAGGTGGATTTTATTACCTCTTTTCTTTGAGGCCTTTAAGCAGAGGTCCTGAAATTTGGATCAACTGGAAATTTCAGTCAGTTTTGCCTTTTCCCCGCATGGACTAGTTCCAAGGGGCGAATCATTAAGTCTTGCTTAATAAAATAATTATCGGCTCTTCGATTTATTTACAACTCCCCTTCCAAGCAATTCTTATCTGCCAGCCCCAGCCGCCAAAATTCCCCAACAGGTGTCCAAAGTTAATTAACGAAGAGCCCATGGCTCAGCCAGAAAGGAAGGCAGCATTCATGAGATTAGGCTCTCGGGTTTGGGGGCTCTAACAGGAACCTAATCTGAAGATACCCAGTTTTGGGCGAAGCACACAGCTTTCCTGCTGCCTAGATTTTGGCTTGTGAAATGAAGTTATTAAAGAGCCAGCAAAGAGTGCTCTGATAAATCACCTCGTCCAGGAAACCAGGCTTCTTTTTAAAGTACTAATTGAAATTGCATGTGTTTTAATTAAAACAACATCTGCCAGGGTCTGAAGAAACACATTTTGAAAAGTAGAGAAGGTATATCGCTAAAATGTCCTCAAACCTACTTAATACAGTGAGCCTCACACATGCCTAGGAATGAAAATAACGCATGGCCTCCCAGTTGCATGGAGGTCTCCAGAGCTTCTGGTCTTTCTCTGGACAAAAGTGGGATTGCCCAGGGTCAAGACCACGGGTAAAGAAGATGACTGACCTGTGAGAGCGTTGTCCTCCAGAATGGGAGGCCAATATCCCAGAATGTTCTGCCATACGCAAGCACTCTACATGAGATGAGAAACCAAAACACACACATACACTTAAATTTTCTTTTTTTTAAGATGGAGAAGGGTGGGGAGAGGTGGAGGGAAAGGGAAAAGGAGGATCTGAAAGAGGCTCCAGGCTCAGCACGGAGCCTTACTGGGGGCTCGATCTGGCGATCCTGAGATCGTGACCTGTGAAGAAATCAAGAGTTGGATGCTTACCCCACTGAGCCACCCAGGTGTCCGCCTGCAACTTTAACTAATGGGTGGACCATACAGTTGTAGAGCCCTCTGGTCTCCAGTTTTGCTAGGAGACACCGCGGGTGCAAAGTGATATTTTCAGCACATAGGGGATGATGACCAAGATGTCTTTCCATCCTGGGCCAAAGAATTCAGACACACTTTGAGGAACGACTTCCTGAGTAATACCTGTAATGCCTCTTCTTGGAGATGAAAACCCTGCTTTACGTATCTCTTTATTTCTCTGAGAACCTGCTCTCATGATTAGAGGATTGAGTAAAAATGTATCCCAAAGTTTGGATGAAGATCAGTACTGCCTGGTCGACAATTCCATGGATAGACATCTCAAGAAACTCAGCTGTGAGATCACTAAATAAAAGAAAATGTTTACAAAGCTATGCAACATTCAGGACAGTACAGATATAATGAAGATATTCCCCCTTTTCCTTCTAGTTCTCTGAAAGAAAATACACTGCTCCCGAGGTAACAATCTGGCATGGAGGAGGTCATTCCATTGACAGAACTGACTGTCCTTTTCTTTTCTTTTTTTTTTTTTAAAGATTTTATTTATTTATTTGACAGAGAGAGAGAGATTACAAGTAGGCAGAGAGGCAGGCAGAGAGAGAGGAGAGAGGAGGAAGCAGGCTCCCCACTGAGCAGAGAGCCCGACGCGGGCCTCGATCCCAGGACCCTGGGATCATGACCTGAGCCGAAGGCAGCGGCTTTAACCCACTGAGCCACCCAGGCGCCCTGTCCTTTTCTTTATTCAGTCTTTACTTTTACTTAAAAGGAAGTTTTTATGTTGTCCTTTAAATATAACCAGCAACCACTGCCTATAAACAGTCTTTACAGCGGTCAGATAAAATCTTTCACCTGAGTATTTAAAACATTGTGGCAAGAAAAAAACCCAAAAACTTAAGAAGGGAATGCCTCCAGCCCTTCGGCTCCTACTTCCCCAAATGAATGAAAAGGATAATCTGAAAACCTCAAAAGGGGAGAGAGACAGCAATGCATTTACTGCTGAAAAAATAATTAACTCCCAGGCAAGAAACTACCCTTATTCTGTTCATGATTTTGTTAGTGTGGGAAAGTACCACCAGGTATCCCTGGGAATTTGGTATTTCCTCCATCCTCCAAATTTGCTTTCTCCTCCATCTCTCCTGGTGTTTACCTATGTTTGCAGCCAGCAGATTCCTTTAAGGAAATGGCTCCCTGCCGACCCCAGAGAGTCAGATTTTGTCTGGTGCGCCCTCAGAACTTGGAACCGATTGGGAGCGTGTTGCTTAGACAGAAGCTCAGCTGCTGATGGGGTGAGGAGAAGCTTAGCTGACTGAGAAGGATGGATCTTATAACATGAATGTGTGGGGCCATGAGTCAAAGAAACATTCTTATAGATCATTCCAGATGTGGTGACCCAACCATCCAAATGTTAATCGAGGGAAAGGGTCATGCAAAGCAGAGAGGATGAGGTAGACTCGTGAAGGGCCAGGTTCATGAGCCCTCAGTGGAAGGTCCTTCCTTCAGTCCAGGAAGGGATGCGGGGGAGCAGGGAGGATGCTTCCAGATCGCCTGCCAGAAAGTGTGGCAAGCAGCCACCGCCCAGGAAGAGAAGGGAGGATGCTCCATTAGCTCTGCCAATGCCACCCGAAGGGGGTGCAGTCGTTCTGCCAACAAGAACTTCTGGCAGTGATCAAGGCACACACAGAAAATGTTACTGTTTCCTACCCAGTCTTCCCAGGAGGCAGCAGAATGAGTTCGAGCTTGACAAGAGTCCTGGACTTCAGGGAGCATCTAAGCTGTCTTCCTCTTCCCTGGAAGCCGTCGAAGGAAGCTGAAACAGACATTTCCCCTACCCCTTCCTCTCTCTATCTAGGATTCCCCAAACCTCCTCCAGATCATTCTTCAGAATAAATACCAGTGTTTTTCACCCACCAGCAAATTAGTTCAGCAAACATGTACCGAGTCCATGCTGTGGGCACAGGAAAGTGCTAGCAAAGGCCCTGTAGGGCATAAAAATAAATGTGCTACCTGATCCCTGCCTATCATCTCGTTAGGGGAAGATGCCACGCATACACACGAAAACCTAAAAGACATTGCAAACATAAAATCACATGATGGAAATCTAAGATAAATTAAAAGGTTTCTTATCAGCTATGTACTACCCACCTCTGCTCTGGGATCAAGGAGTAGCCTACACTGGGAAGGCCAGCCCGAGCTGCGCTGTGAAGGGCAGGTGGGAGGTGCCAAAGTGCTTACGTGGGAACGATGGTACAAAATCTGGCATGGTTAAAGAATATATGAAAAGGCCATTAGAACTAAGAGGAAGTTTGGGGCGGCATGGGCGGGGCCTCGACTGTGGCAGCAGAGCAGTCACAGACTAGATGATCCTGCCTGTTGGGAACCCTGGCAGGGCCCAGGTAATCCACAGCAATGGTTCTGACGTAGTCTTGATTTTCTGGGCTATCTGCAAACACCGCAAAACGAAACTGCACATTCGATGAAATTACTCTCTTGACGATTATTTTTCATGGATGGAGAGCAATGGGTTAATGACCAATGTCTGCCAGGTGATAGTTATCTCTCTTGTGTGGGTTTATATACACTTGAAACTTCTTATTTTTTGGAGTTTCGTTTGTTTGTTAGCAGAGAAGGTGGAGATTTGGCTAAAATAAGTACCTGCCATCTTTTTCAGGACTGGCAATGTGCTGAAATGGATGGCATTTTATTATACTTGTTAAAGGGATATAATATTGTTTGCTCTTTTCACTGAAGCTAATTATTACCAGTCTTTATAAAAACCTCTCTGAATGATGAAATAACACTTCACTCAGAAGGATAATTAACATTTTTGGAAAGCGGCAAAGAAATGTACGCATGTGCACTAATTTGGATGGGCGAGCCACATCATTGAGAAGATCAAGAAGGTCTATTTACAGAGAGAGAGAGAAGTAGATGATACTTATTGCCCAATGGCAGAGACAGACACAGAACCATGGAAACCCATATGAGAAGAGGACATTCCTTTTAGATGATCCGCATTAGAGCTGGGGAGGCGGGATCATTGTTCAACAGTTTATTGGGAGTTTTCCCAATAATGGAATCCCAGAAGATGAACCACGCCTTCACCGACATGGGGCAGTGGCTCCTCCCCTACACTAACTAAAAGAACCATCTCCAAAAAGTTGTAATTTAAACCGAAACCCTAAACCAGTGATGGGGAAAATGGGATTTCTTCCCAAACTGTGAGTGTCTGCATACATCTAGTAAATTTTAGGAGGAAGATAAACAGGTTTTTTTTTAAAAAAATGATTTTCTTTATTCAGATAAAATGCTTTTCTTCAAAATTTAATTGAATTTGCTTACTTAATGTTTTGCTGCTTGGGGTTCATTTTAAAATGGTGGCCACATAGGAAAAAAATTTACTTTTGTCATTTGTTCAGCAGAAATTTATGAAGTCCTTACTATCAGTCCAGGAACCCTTCTAGGTCCATGGGCTACCCAAGTGAGCCAACAAGACAGAACTTCCTGCCCTTGGTGGGCACACTTTTCAGTGGTAGAGAGATGGATGAAAAGCAAGATAAAGAAATGTTATGTTATTTATTAGGAGGTGATTGGTGCTGTGGAGAGAAGCAAAATGAAGAAGGGTGGCCAGAAATCGGAACATAAAGCCTGAGTGGGATGGGAATAGAGGCTCACAGACACTTGGAGAAAGAGGACTGTAGGCAGAGGCGCAGTTCAAAGGCCCTGAGGCAGGATCATGCTCACGTGATAAAGGAACCTAGTGAACCACTGACTGCAGCACGTTAGTGACAGCAAGAGGGGAGAAGGCAGGTGTGGAGGGGAACCAGAGAGCTGGATCAAGTAGAGCCGTATCTGGCTGGCAAAGATTTCACTTACCCTGGGGTGGACAGGAGAAGTGCCATGCGCTGGCTAGGGTTTTAACAGGACCACTCTGGCTGCTGTGTTGAGAGTGGACAGTAGGGGGCGATGGTGGAGGCAGGGAGACTGGGCAGGTGCCAAGGTAATAACTAGGTAGGTGAGCGATGATGGGAGTTGGGAGAAAAAAGTAATGAAGATGAGAAGTGCCAGGTTCTGGGAGAAAGCAGAGCGTGATCAGATTTGCTAACAGACAGATCTGGGGACTGCAGAATCAAAGGTGCCTAGCCTGGGCCATGGCAAGGAGAGACTGCTGTTTGCTGTCGGGTGGGGGGAGACTGTGGAAGGACTGAGGTCGGAGGGAAAGTTAAGGAACTCAGGTCGGGAGATGTATCCGGGATGCCTGATGGACACCCAGCAGAGATGCTGGACAGACAACTGGACCCAGAGCTGTGGGATTCACACTAGAGACATTCATCTGAGAGTCATCAGAATATAGATGATCTTTAATGCCCTAAAACCACAGGAGGTCACCAAAGCTTCGGGGGAGAAGTGATAGAAAAGAGAAGTCCAAGTTCAACTCTTTGTCATTGTTGCTGTTCTTTGTTCAAAGAACTGCAGCTTCCTTTTCAATATACAAAGTCCTGTACAGCGTTTCCTATAAAAATCACTACGTCGATACAGCATTTCAAGGAAAAGGGCTGGCAGAGGTCACGTTTCCATTCTCCTAGATAGAGGAGAAAGCTGTGTTGTTGCTTTGTTTTGTTAAATTCTGCTTTTCTCATTCAAGAAAAAAGTTATTGATTCCATAAAGTCGGTGACTTGGATATTTTCACTTCTATTTTTAAGCGGCTGGCTCCCTTTCCTGTCTGGTGACATTTGATAGTAAAGGCTTAATTTAACACGGGCAATATGGAGCTCCAAATGTTCCTGCCTCAGAGAGAGCACCAGATAACTGGCTTCCAAGAAAGAGATGCCTGCAAGCTAGAAAAGCAATCAATAGCTCCCTATTTTGTTATATTTTAATCCACCAAAAGAAATAAAACACGTAAACACACAATACCTAGTAGTTAGTATCCAGGCGGTAGACTGATGAGCTATTGATTTTTCCCCCCTCCGTTTTATACTAGGATTTTATTGGAAGCCCTGGTTTCTGTCCCGTCTGAAACAACTATGTAAGGAAAGGGAAAGCGGATGTGGAGAAGGGAGCCTTCCGAATGAATGGTCTAGTTTAAATATTCAAAAGCCACAGACAATTTTTAAGTCATATTCAAACTACGTATGAATATCAAATTGTGAGTTCATTTTTCCTGCCTTATCATATACTGTGACCTTAACAAATCACTGCATTTATTAGACACAGATTTGAAGTCTGGTTTCCCTGTAAATAAATAAATGGATGAAGATCTGCAAATATTGTTGTTTTTATTGGAGGATATGATGGGTATAATGAAACGGCAGGGGAAAAGTGGCTGGTTTCCAGATCCCAGACGCTTCGAACGCCATGCTCAGGAATATAAGGAGAGCAGAACCAGACCCACATATTTATGTGAAATCTGTGTATGAAATTAGGACTCACGCTTGGTACTCCAACTGGCCCAGGAGTGGAATCTTGCCCCTTTGCCCATCCTCACCGGATTCCCCCCTTTCTCCCAGTCCGGAGGCTGCATAATGTGAATCTTTGGCATGGGGGTGGTCCAGCTCCCTGCTACCCGAACTCCACTGACACCTGTTACTTGCAGGCAGGCTTGCCAGGCCTCACGGTTCACTGACCACAGACCCTACTGGAATCATCTCTGTAATCTCAGATGCCCTGGCAGGGGGACAAATGTCTGTGGGGAGGTCCTCTGGTTGACCAGTTCTCCAAGCATCCATTGGCCTTGGCCTGGGATCTTCTCATCTGCAGAGGGAAGAGCCAGGAAGCCTCTCCGATTTGGGTTCTTACCATTCACTCTGCGCCAGACATGTGAGGCCCCTTGAAGACCTCGAACCCACCGCATGGCTCCCACCTGCTCCTTCAGCTGCTTGCTCTTCCCCCTAAAGATCCACATGACCCACTCTCACCTCCTTCAGGTCTTTGCTCAAATACTACCTTTCCACGACTCCAACTTCTATCTTGATTCTGACCTCCCACTGAAAATCATAAGCCCGAGGCTGAGTGCACGAAGCCAGACACGAAAGCTCGCATATTGTATGATTCCATTTACATGAAAGATCCAGAACTGGGATGTCTGCAGAGACAGGAAGAAGACTGTGGCTGCCAGAAACTTGGAGGAGGGAAAACACAGTGCCCCCAGAAGGGTTTTCCTTAGGGTGAGGAACATGTTTTAGAACTTGATCGATACGGTAGTTGCAGGACATTGTGAAAATGCCAAATCCCATCGAAATGGCGCACTCCAAGGCAGTGAATGTCATGTTAGGTGAATTTCATCTGACTGAAAAACACTTGTAGCCTTATGATTAGAGTTTCCTTTACCCCGTGGAAAGTTTCTAACACACATGGGGTTCATGTGTATGCTTTGTTAACTCTACCTCTCCCCTCTCCCAAATGCGAACCCCACAAGGGCAAAGCTTCCTGTCTGTCCGGCTCACTGATAAACTCTCCAGCCCTACAACAGGCCTGCACCAAAGGAGGTCACAGATAAATATGTGTTGAGTAAATAGATGAATTTATGACCTCCTGAATGCTTCATTGATAAAAGATCTTTCCTATTTCTTGAATACCAAATTAGAGGGAGATGAGTCTTTTAAAATAGGATTAAAGAGCCACTGTGGTCTAATCTAAAATGAATCTCAAAACAGCAGGGCAAGAGGTGTGGCCTGCACCTATGAGAATTCCAGTTCACCGTGTGGAAAGCAGACAAACAACACGACAGAGGTTTAGAGGCTCAGGACGGTGGTATCCAGGGCTGAGCATCGTGGTCCTTTTTAGTTTGCAAGGACTAGGAATGTCAACAAACATCACATTTTCCTTTAAATTCTAAAGGATAAATCAGCACATTGGATTGAAGGCAGAAGGGAAAGCATCCGGGAAAACTCGGCCTCTAATGGCCGCACTCTTTCTGCGCGTGCACATGTCCTGCCTGTGGATTCGACCACGTGCGCCCCACCAGGAAATACTTTCTACTTAAAATCCGAGATGCTGTGACCTGGGCGACAACGTACCAATGAGCTCCTTGTTTCTGACGTCCAAGGCCATGTTCCGGAGCGCCGTGGCCACCGCGCACACCACCCGGTCGTTATCTATTCGAAGCAGCTCCACGAGGATGGGCAGGCCTTTCTCTTTTCGGACAGCAGCCCGGATGTACACTGACCACTGCAACAAGAGGGAAGGCAAAGCCCTTAGAAGCTGAGCCGGGGGGGAAACCGATCAGCAAAAGCGCGTGTGGATTTTCAGACTGCTGTTTACAGGAGCCAAGAAGGTTGAATTTCAGAGACCTAGTGGTAGGATGGGTTCAAGGTGGTAGACACGTATGAGATGTCTTAACCTTATTTTCTGCCTTCCGTGTACGACAGACGTTTCTGGGTTAATCAGTGAACCGCGCCTCATCTCTCTGCTGCCAGCGTCCGCTGTCCTTGACTTGGCAAACCCTTCGTGTGACGTGTGCGCGGGACCCTTTTGGATGCGGGGGTGGAAGGCAGGAAGGGCTGGTTTTCGGTGAGAAGAGGAACAAGAAAGAACCCCAGAAATGGCAGAGAGTGATAAAAATTTGAGAGTAGATAACTTTTTTTTAAAAAGAGCCTTGTATGTAGAGGTGGGGCACAGGGCACGGAGGGGAGCTGGCGACCATACCGCCAATACGCTGTTGGCTGAATAATACAAAGGAAGGGAGTCAGAAAAAGGTAGGGGTGACGAGAGGGAAATGTGACGTTTAAGATTTTAAAATCAAGAGTAAAAATTGTAAGAGGATTTCAAGAAAACGTTTCGATCAAAATGTATTATGTCTAGGGCCATGATTCAATGTCCAATTTATAAAGTAGGACAATTTGTTTACAGTAAGACAGTTTGTTTTGGATTGGTGGTGGTTGCCTTTAAGGGAACACACCTAATCTGACTACGGAAAGGCACCTGCAACAGCAAGATGATAAAGCATTCAGATTCATTTCATGGAATGCAGCTAGGCCCAGACTTCCTGGACACTTATGTATATACTTTACACTATCGCTGGGTGTTCCAGAGAAGAGTGTGCGCTATAGAAATCAAGCAATATAAGGGTTTTAGTCTGTTGCAGTTTCATTTACAATCTAAGAAAATGACATTCACGACGTGAAGTTCTGGAGTCTTCTGTGGCACAGTCCACCACCGAAGGCGGAGGCAAATTCCTACCCCTCCCCCACCAAGCCCCTCCATCCCCCTTCCCCATTGGGGCAGGCACCCCAGAGCTGGCTCTCACCTGTGGCAGGCAGGGAGCCCCCTCTGGCAGTGAACGTAGGGCATACGCCATGCCTGCCACATCCTCAGCCCAGCCCTGCACGAAATATGAGATTAAAAAAACACACGAACTTCATCCTGTCCTACGTCAGAAGTCACATTCACATAGTTTCTTATCACCATCCACTCATCCTGCCTGTTTTTCTCCTGCCCCTACTCTGCGCCTCAAGCTCTAGGAAGCCTGAGAGGGTGGGGAAGCAGAGAGAACTCACTAAACATGTCTTGCTTGCCATGAACCATTTCACAGCCCCTCTGACAGGGAGCAAAGAAATCCATAGTCAGAAAATCCTAGACATGGAAAAGCCTTGAGGTCTGGAAGCTGCTTATTGGAATTTGGGTGTCTGGATGGGGTATTCCCTCCGAGGGAAGGAGAACCTTCATGAAAACGGTACAAAACCTCCTTTAGTGTCATTGGAAATTTCACTTGCCATTCGAAATGCTGAGATATGATTTTCATCCACTTCCTCAACTACCTGTGAACCTTCTTGTCTCCAGTGCCTGGAAAAGACTAGAAACCTGAGCTTAGGCAGCCCAGTCATGGCTGGCTCTCTTCCCTAAAACTAAGAAGGGAAGAGAATGGAAATCAGATGTAGGGTCAATGTCTACATATTGTAGGATGAACATCAATCAGAAACTCTAATGCTGGGGAGATAGTCAGGACCTTTTAAGAGACCACAGGGAATGTTCTTGATAACTTGAGCAGGCGGAAGCATAAGCCCCAAGGGGACCTCTTTTGCAGTAGCACCCCCTCCAGGCCCGGGTGTTGGCTGGTACATCAGTGATCTCCTCTAGTTCCCCAAGGCCCAGGGAGGTTGACCTCAGTAGTCTTATTTTACAGATGAGGACATCTAGACACAAGCATGTTAAATAATCTCCCCACAGGGGTCTCCTGTATCTGGGCCTGTTGCTCCACATCTGCTTCTCTTTACGATGCTAAGGATACTCCCTCCTTTGGCGTCCCTCTCTCTCACCTCAACCTCTGCGCTGTCTCTCAGACGCTGCCTGGCCCTCCCCTCCGTTCTCCCAAATGTAGACAGAGGGGAACCTGGCCATGTCTGAAATGAGCCAAGAAAGGAAGTCTCTGACTTTGTCTTCTTAGACGTTCGGCTATTACGTCCCTCCCAAGTTGGATGGAAAGAGGACTCGGTGTTTGGAAAATAGTGACAATCTTTTAGCTTTCTGGGAAGTGATTTTAGGGTAATAAAAAATACCTGTGTATGGCTGAAAATGTGTATGAGGTACAGATATGCCTTTTTGGAATGTGGAAATGGTCAATAGTGGTATGTTCTCCCTAAGAGAAAAGAGATAATCAGGTAATGGATGTGATCTTACATTAGTGATACACAGACAGCAACACTTATTTTGAAATGTTCAGTTCTGCGGGTTTGCAAGGAGCATTGACTCTTGAACGACACATGAATTAGGGACACTGAACCCCTGTGTGGTCATAAATCTGCATAAAACTGTTGCTTCTCCCAAATTTCACTAATAGCCTGCTGTTGACCTGAAACCTTACCAATAATGTAAACAATAGATTAGCATATATTTTGTATGTACTATGTATTTATACTACAGTCTTACTATAAAGTAAGCTAAAGAAAAGAGAATGTTATTTAGGAAACCATAAAGAAGAGAAAATACATTTATTGTACTGCTGTATTTGTTGAAAAAAATTTATGACTAAATGGGCCTGCACAGTTCAAACTCATATTGTTCAAAAGTCAACCGTATATAGAACATTCCCAATATTGGCTCAATATGAGACAACTCAGAATAAATTATTTGCATTTCCCACAAGACATGTTGCAAGTTTCCACAAGTTTTCTGGACATGCAAAGCTATGTGACAGTGATGGTTTCTAAGCACTCTTGGAGTAGATGAGGTGTAACCCATGCATGTAACCTACATGAAATTCAGCAAGAAGGAGTAAAAGCCTACAGGGGCTGAGAGAGAGAAAGATATTCAGGAAATGGGGACTTTTTCATAGGTGCACCGAGTACAGAAACACAAAACTCATAGACAGGTTTTCCAAAAGGGTGGTGATCTGCTTTGGAAAGTATGGCAGTCTTGGTGGTGGTGGAAAGGTGCATGGGTTGCCAAGAGTTTTGCAACAGAAACAAAAGTAGGGGTATCACTGGCATAAAAATAGTTGATCAAGAGAGAAAAATGTATCGTTACTCATTGTGGCTGAGGTGGAAATCTCTGGATGGGACCTTAGCTTCCTGTAAGTGCAATGACAGCATTATGCACTGAGCACACGGCTCTAGAGGGAGGGGCGTGGACTGGGATGACTCTAAGGAAAATGGTCCATGAGCCGAAGAGAGGATGTTCTGTGATTCAGAAAGAGAAGAAGGAAGAAGGGAAGGAAGAAGAGGAGGAGGAGGGGGAGGAAGACGAAAAGGAGAAGGATCTGGCCCGGAAAAAAGAGCACAGACATGTCTCCCATTGTTCCTGGTGACATGCTTTCCCAATGATGATCTCAGGAGAATTATGAGCCCTCGGGACATTTCAACGAAAACAAACTTAACACTTTAACCAACTGTCAGGTACTGCTCTAACGACTCTGTATTAACTCATGTATTAGCTCACTTAATTCCCATCTCAACTCTATGTAGTAGGCTTTCCAGTTCCTTCCATCCATTACAGATGAGGAAAGGGAGCCACAGCGAGACTTCACAGACTGCAGATGCTCAACCAGGTCTTAAACCTAGAAAGCAGTACCCCAGAGTTGGTGTGCTTGACCATCATGCTCATCTGCCTTTTGGAAAGGCAGTGTGAGTTATACACATTTGCACTCATAGTTGATATAATCCATACAAATGCACCCATGAATCTTGGCTTAGTAACTGAGGCTATTACTTTGGACTTGCAGTAACCTATTTGGCACACCTCGAAGCTCCTCGGTTAAAGAGCCTTTGAGTGCTGTCAGTGGAGCTCCTGGACATTTCAACCCAGCCTTGAGAAACAGCTTGCCCCGATTTAGCAGACCTGATACAAGAAGTTGTCTATGATTGGAATTACAAAGAGAAAGGCCTTGTTTGTGTCAGGAAAGGATCGCTCCCACACATGTGATGGGATGGCAGTTCAAGCAACTAAAAGCTGTTCCTCCTCCTCCTTGCTCACAGCTCTTCCTGGAGAAAGGCTCCACCATTATCTGGCCCAATGACAACTGCTATTGTCAGGATGGCACAGAGCACAAAGCAGTGAATGCTGAGTTTTTGTGGTTTTCTTTTTTTGAGCTTTGATTGATTGATTTAGAGAGTGTGAGCGGGGGTGGGGGGAAAGGGCAGAGGGAACATGAGAAGGACAGTGTCAAGAAGACTCTATGCTGAGCACAGAGCCTGACTGAGGGCTGGATCTCACCAGCCTGAGATCATCATGTGAGCAGGCATCAAGAGTCAGACGCTCAACCGACTGAACCAACCAGGTGCCCCATTGTGAAAGATATGGACAGTGCCTGCTAGGGTTAAGGAGTGGATGTGGCTGCATCTCAGGGGAGCTTGATAGTTGGAGGAGCAAGGGTGGGCCAGGAGAGCACCTTGGACCAGAGACAGTCCAATCACCTGTCGCCATATTCCACTGGAGACCCCAACAGGACAAGGAAGTTTGTCTTGGGTGAAAGGTGGCTTAGGACAAGGGATGACTCCACACTGAGAAATGGACACCCAGTCCCCATTCTCTGCAGGGATATACCTGCAAGACATGCCCCCCACCCCAAGTTTAGCATGAACTACAGGTGGCAGGAGCAGATGAAGCCTGATAAACATCAATACAGCCAAGTGTTGAGCCTGAAGAGACCAAGAAATAGCTGCACACTCTTCAGTTTACCTAGAAATGTCTAGATGGTTTGTTTTCTTCTTTTCCCTTTTGCATTGGACAAAATGAGAACTCAGAAATGAACCCAAACTGAATTACACGAAATAAATTTACATGAATTTTTATACAATAATGTTCCTTGTTGTCCCTACAGAGAGTTTTGTAAGAAAATGAAGTCAACACTTTCTAACCCTTTCAACTCAGACTACATCAATCCAATGGGAATTCTCAGAAGCCTCATATTTAAAGATTTTATCTATCTATCTATCTATCTATCTATCTATCTATCTATCTATTTGAGAGAGAGCGTGTGTGCATATCAGGGGGAGGGACAGAGGGGGGACGAGAGAGAGAATTTCAAGTAGATTCCCTGCTGAGCACAGAACCCAACATGGGACTCAGTCTCACGACCCTGAGATCATGACCTGAGCTGAAACCACGAGTCAGACTCTTAACCTAATGAGCCCCACCGGTGCTCCTGGAACTTCACTTTTTAAATTCCCAGCCCAGCCATATACAGGAAAAAAATTTCTGCTCTGCGTAAGCTGATTTGGTTAAGGCTGATTTATGTTCCTAAAAGGAGGTCAACACTGTAATGTAACAGCTTCTCCCTCTTAAAACCCCAATAATTTGCTAAATAATTAGGAATAGTGTTCTCTTTTCAGTACTAAATATTCTATTAAGAGGCTGAACCCATGATAGTGCTAAACTTCTGAATTTGTTGATTAACATCTCTATTTGTATTAAATATTAATATTTTTGATTAATATCTTACAAGTTCTCCTGCTTTAGAAGGATAGTCTGAGATTAAGTGGTTCTCTATTGCGTGACTGTTTTCCTATTGAATACCTTATCAAATTCCCCACTTTTTCTTTTGATTGGTAAAAAAACCTCACATTTTCAAACTAAACTCTTCACAATGTAATTTTATCTTTCAGAAGCATTTTAGCATCCTGTAGTGTCACAGGACCACAATGTGCTAAAATCCCACAGCTGTAAAACGAAGAGTATGTTGCAATGAGTTTCACACAGATTACACAAGATTTTGAAATCTGTTTCTGAATTCATTTATGATACCATGTTATTTACCATGGGGTATCGTTCTCATGGTAAGAGGGCAGAAAGTACCAAAATTTTTTTACTTATTCAGTCTCATTTTAACTGACAGTTTACTATAATAAGAAGGTTCAAGATATTTGGAAATGGTGTGGCTTTGGCTGCACGCCTCACATTATTCTCCCTAGCGTGGATCTTTATCTGAACTACCATGTTCATCCAGGACTGTGGTTGAATTTATGAGGCACCTGGGCAACTTTACCACAAGGCCCTTCACATGCTCGATTCTGTTGTGGTGGACGTAGGACTTAGGTGTCTGCTGTTTATATATTTTATCTGTTGCAGGATTATATATTTTTGTTTTCAAATCCATTTTAAAAGGTTGTATCTGTAATGAGGAGGAGTAGAGAAGAACTCCCTTGTGTTGTTGCACCAGTAAATCAGTTTAGTAAATAAAATTTTTAATGACAGTAATGGAAGCTATTACATATCTAAAGTGTTTTTTAAAAATGTAAGTCAGGTTAGTGCAAAGACTGAATTTTATTGCGAGTTTTTTTGCAATGCTATTAAAATATTAATATTAATATTAAAATATTAATGGCCAGGCAAGAGAACTTCCTGGGGAGAAAAGCATTTAGATATACTTTTGTTGAAGAAACAAACAAAGAAGGCCAAGCTCATGTCAAAGCGATGTAGGAGAAGCATTCATTCAACCTACTGCAACATGAACACCTGTCCCCCAACTCTCAAACCATCTCAAGGATCAGTAATTCTCAATGAAGAGACTGACCTCTAAGAATGAACCTTTTTGAACACAGAAAGTGTTTTTTTGTTTTGTTTTGTTTTTGTTTTTGTTTTGGTGAATATTATCAAATATGTCTTCACTGTGTGCAAATGGCATTTAGAAATGCCTTCTGGGCAACAGAATGTGACCCTATGAGATCACAGGCAAGGCCTGCCTGAGAGGAAGGATGCCACAGATCTTATTCTGGGACTCCTGCATGTTCTCTAGTGACTGGGCTGTGTGAACATCCCACGGAGGAGGGAAATATACAAGAACGGGGGTTCAAATGAAACTGCCTACACTCCTGCTTTTTCGATAATGAGGATGACTGAGAAGTGCATGCAGGGCGGACTCAATGATTCTTTATTCAATGTCAAAAAATAAGTAATTTAATTGTTTTTCATCCTCACTTATTAGACCCCAAATCAGAAAGTCTTTCCTTTAACATATCCGTCCCTTTTTTCTTTATAAATATGGTGCCTCGTGGAGAGAGGGAGTTAACATCTCATATTTTTCCTTTGGAGCCAGAAAACATGTTATTCTGGGGATGTTACACACAGCCTGGGGGGAGCATGCTGATATAAATGCTTTCAGTCTTGCATATACAAGGCATAGCTTTCGTTGAAGCCCTGGTAGTAAGGTTGGGGGAGTGCCATTAGCTTTTACTAGGATATTAAGTATTTTATTTTGTAACATAAATTGAATATATTAGCAAATCTCTGTCCCTTGACAATGTAGAATTTTGCTTTTCTTGAATCTGGATTCAGACAACCTAATGGCTGAGAATTGTTGTTCATTGTTAGTGGTGTATGAGTGTATGGAAATAATCTGTCTGCTGGAGGCTAAGAGCTAAGCCCAGATAATAAGAGAGGTGTGACCTTGACTCTCATAAGAGAATATTTCTGGTTGTGGATTTGTGTTCTTTTTCTGCTTCCTGCTGGTAGACGACAACCACAAGAGTAGCCTTGGAAGTCAATGTTAAAGAAGGCAGAACAGCCATGAGCGTAGGTGAATTAATTCATAGGGGGGGAACTTCCCTCCTCACACACCTGCCCTCACCTGTTATAACAGAGGAAATAACTTCTGTCTTCTATTTTGTTTTAGTCCTTACATATTTAGGGTCTCTTTGCTATAGCCACTAACATTATATATACACTCTTGTGTATATATTCTTATCATAGCATCAGTAATGGTTTTTGAACTTTCTGTTCTCATGCTTTTCTACTGGAAGGTACCAGGGGAAGGTACCAAGTCAAACTCAGCTTCTTATGGCAATTGTCCTCCAGCTTACAGCTCACAGCTGGGGATGTAAACATGTTTAGGTGATGAAGGTTAAGATTAGGTTGATTTCTAGAATCCATGCTTATTATTTAAGAACAGCATTCTCCACTCAAATGAACTATATAGAAAGGATCAAAGCCACTGAGATTTTCGATAGGGTCACAAATTCTAACCACTTCTACAAAAATGCTGTTAGGGCTCCAAGGGATCACATGCTCCTTGACTAGTCTCTTCTAAAACCAAACTAATCACTTAATCTCATGGTCCCTGTCTGTGGGGTTAGAACCTGATGCAGAGCCTATGAATACTTGCTTGTCCTCAGGCCTGGAAAAAGAGAATACTGAGTGGCATGTCCTGAGCCCCATAGTTCTGATTGTGTTGGGAGAGTTAATCTGGAGTTTTTATGTTCAAATCCCCTCTGCCCCTGCTGTTCAGGTAATTAATAATGTCAGTTCCCAGGTTAGCCCATGTCTTAACCTGAGCTCAAATGGGGATTTTTTTTTCTAATCGTTTTACAACTGCTGTGGGTATAATATGTGCCCCAGGGATTCCTTTAAGAACAGGCAGTGCCTGCTAGACACCTAACCAGAATCAACTTTATATGTAATGGGGCCCAGCAGGTTCAGTATGTTGTTCACCGGCTTCTCACTGGCATAGTTGATTATGAAAAATCAGCTGTCACTCTTCTCTCCGTATGTACAAGTCTTTTTTGCTCCAGCTGCTTTTATACATATGTGTGTATATATATACACACACGCACAGTATTTTTTGGTACACTTGACATACAATGTTTTTCTCTGATTGATTTTAAGATGTTCTCTTTACTACTGATTTTGAGCGCTTTGACTAAGATGTACCTTAGGGCAGCTTCTTCATGCTTCTTCCACTTGGGTTTCCTTGAGCCGGTCTACTTGGGTCTGTGAGTTTATGGTTTTCCTTACATTTGGGAAATTTTCAACTGTTAAGACTCCAGATATTTTTTTCTGTTTTCTTTCTCCTTTCTCTCTCCTTTCTTTTGGGGATTCAACTTACACATATATCAGGCCACTGAAGGTGGTCACTTGAGGTCACTGATAACTTGAGGTTTCTTCTTTCTTCTCTGTTTCATTTTGGGTGGTTTCTATTCAGTTCATTAATCTTTTCTTCTGCAATGTCTAACCTGCCACTAATCTCATCCCATGTGTTTTTCATTTCAGACACTGTATTTATAACTCTAGAAGTTTTATTTGAGCCTTACTTATTTTCCATGTTCTAATTAACTTTTTGAACACAAGAGATACAATTATAGCAACCACTTCTCTGCTAATGTTAACATCTGTGTCAGTTCTGAGTTGATTTTGTTTTTATTTATTTATTTATTTATTTATTTATTTATTTATTTATTTATTTATTTATTTCACAGAGGGAGAGAGATCACAAGGAGGCAGAGAGGCAGGCAGAGAGAGAGAGAGGGGGAAGCAGGCTCCCTGCTGAGCAGGGAGCCCGATGTGGGCCTCGATCCCAGGACCCTGAGATCATGACCTGAGCCAAAAGCAGAGGCTTAACCCACGGAGCCACCCAGGCGCCCTCTGAGTTGATTTTGAATGATTAATTTGTCTCCTCATTATGAATTACATTTTCTTCTCTATTGGATTCTAAGGTTATTTTCAAGTAGATGCCAGACATTCTTAATTTTAATCTGTTGGGTGCTGCATATTTTTTGTATTCCTTTAGATATTTTTAAGATTTGTTCTAGAATTTGGTTAATTTACTTGGAAACGATTGCTATTTTTGGATCCTACTTCTAAGATTTGATAGGAAAGACTGGATCATATTTAGTCCAGGGCTAATTATATGCTCTGTACTGGGAGGCAAGAGCCCCCTGAGCACTCTACCCAGTGGCCCATTAATTATGATATTTCCCTGTCTGGTTCTTGGGAAGGCACACTATACCCATCCCTATAAGAATGCCAAGTTTCATCCTCTCTAATGCAGGAGGCTCTTTCCTCAGAAAGAGGCATGGGCATTTCCCTCACATGCATGCACTCTGAGAGCTGCCTGCAGAATATTTGAGGGGGATCCTCTGCAGATCTCCAGGGTTCTCTCTCTGTGTGGTTTTCTCCTCTTTGGTATCCTGTCCTATGAACTCCAGTCACCTTCGTCTCCCCAGATTCCCAGCCCCATCTCCTTAGCTCAAAGTCTGCTGAGCTCCTCTGGGGTTTCCAGTCCTGGAGCCATGGTGGGCAAACCAGCTCAAGGTAGTGAGCTGGGGCAATCAGAGGGCTCATCTTGCTTGTTTCCTGTCTCTCAGAGATCACTGTCCTTTACTGACTAATGCTTGGTGTCTTACAAACCATTGTTTCTTATCTTTCTCTAGGTTATTTTATTGTTGTTATTATTCTGCTGTAAAGGGAGATAAATCTGGACCCTGTTTCTCCATCTTGGCATCTTGGCTGGAAGTGGGACTCCCTCAGGTTTAGCTGTTTCTACAGCTTCAGAATGGAGTTCTAGAACTCAGGACTTTGGAAATCAGATTATTCAATGACAATGATGAAAGTAATGCCAAACTACCACAAACCAGGCTTATTCTATAGTCGGTTTAGATGCATATGGCATTTACAGTATAGGCACAATCCTTGCTATCAGGACTACTTACTGGGGTGTTGTGGGGAAGACATCACTAAGTCATGTGTGATTAGGGCCAGTGATTTGGTTATGACCTGGATCCTCTCCATTTCTTCCTTCTTAGGTTGGGACCACCCTTGTCCTGCCTTAGGTTGGTCATCATGTCCAACTTGGTGTGTTGTCCCCAGGAGCCTGCTGATTGGGTGGGGTCCTCAGATAACCTCTTTGTTTATTCTGACCCAATTCCTAATCCACTAGGGATCATGCTCATGTTCATCAAACTTTTTCAAAACTTTGTTTCTTTTTATGTAAACCTTGTGCTTTACATTATACCATTAGTGAGAACAAAGACAACTGCCAAACCATGATTTCTACTTTTATTTGTTGCATTCCACTGATGCCCTGGCTCACTTCTCCATGATACTACAACTGCTAAGCGACACTAAATCCGTTGTCCTTCTCAAGGCTGTTGCCCTGACTCTAGTCTCAAATTTCCCAGTTCTCTTATTTTTTACTCATATTGGCCACATGGCCAGAGATTCTGTTTCCTTCTTCACTACATCTGTGTTGCTATCATGTTACCTCATTAAATATGAACAGTTTAATATCCAAGTGTCTCTTTATTCTATCTTATTTTAAAAGTAAATAGGCAAAGAATAGATTCTTTGAAACTGGTCACATTTTAGGGGAAAATGGACTGTGCAAAGATACCTAATATATAATAATAAGTACTTAATAATAAGTACAGATATATTTCTATAGTTCAAACCCTAGGTTTTCACTAAATTGAATTACAACAGAAATAATCCATAAATGGGAGCTTAAAGAGCATTCATTCACATTTTGGAAATCTTCAAACTACTATATCCAATTGTTTTAATATCCTGTGACAAACAAAATAATTGTAGAAAAAAAAGTAACTGAAGTCCATGTTGGCTATGAAAAACATACTTTGCTTTGTTTCTGCCATAATACCATTATGTTTTTCTGATGCTCATAAACCAAGTAATGAGTGTCTTAAAGCTTAAAAAGTATTTAAGACCATTATGAAGATCTAGTTTACTAGTCAATTTGTTGCAAGAAGAGTGTGCATGATCTTCCTATAAAGAGAAGTTATTGTTTCAGATGATGAGGTCTATAAAAAGCTGCCTCCATGTAAAATTCTGGTGTTTTACCTTCACATTTGTGCTTTTGTTTGGGTCATAAAAAATTAAGGACACCAAAAAAAATGCCATTAAATTTCAAAAGTTGCTATAAAAATACATTCTTAGTACTCTAGATTTCAAATGATAGCACTGTCCACATGAAACTTGCTGCTGTTTTGTGTCTTAAATCANACATTTGTGCTTTTGTTTGGGTCATAAAAAATTAAGGACACCAAAAAAAATGCCATTAAATTTCAAAAGTTGCTATAAAAATACATTCTTAGTACTCTAGATTTCAAATGATAGCACTGTCCACATGAAACTTGCTGCTGTTTTGTGTCTTAAATCAATCTTTCAATCATTCAAGATTTTTTCTTAAATAAAATCTTTTTTTAAAAGGAAGAATTCTCTGTTTGGTTTTTGTACAAGTTATTTTCAATCTTGAAAAAATTATAACAATTTATCAGTGTTTGGCTTAATGATAACCTTCTTAAATCATCCCTATGGATTGCCTATCTTGCCTTTCCATACATTTCCTTACTATTTAACATGGCATGTTAATAAAGTATACAATAAATGATGATAATGTGATTGACTGTTACTCATGCTTGTTTATTTGTGTTTTGATAAGAAAACTCTTATGTAAATAAATAAATATAAATATATATATAACTTATGTACACACACACGCACACATATATGACTACACACAAATATACTTTAGCAGCCCCTTGCTCTGAGGACTATCGCATTTTTCTAGAGTTATTGGGGTGGCAAATGCTTCTTATAAAGTAAGGTTGACAAAACTCTTGGCCCAATGACAGCACATTGGCCTATGGCATCCTGCTTCCATTTCAGCATCCAGTGCCATAACTGACCTGCAAGCTGTGACATGAAGCAGCCACCGTCTTTTCTGTCTAAAGATGACCCATCTGAGACAATGAGGTGCTATAATTTGCTCAGGGTCACAGAGCTCGGAAAAGGGAGAGACTAGGTTTGAACTGTGATTTGAATCAAAGCCTCTTAAATTTAGAGGGAGAGAGGATCTAAGGGTTAGTTCAAGGAAGTGATTTCCATTATTATCTCTTTCTTTGTCTTGCAAGGGCCTATTCTGGAATTCTGCCTGATGTGATTCTTCTTTTGAAGCTTTCCTCCGGTTGAAAGCAAGAGATACCTTCCCTTCAAGCACAACCCAACCTGAATTCTTTCAGTACATTAGGGACACCTATGGACAGACAGGAAAGGGACAACGGTGTTCATTCCTAAGACTCTCAAAAGAAGGGCTAGGCCTGCGCATACATCAGCAGCCAGCTCCTGGGAAGGGTTGTTAAGGGCTGGGATGCCCCAGGTGAGAACGAAGGCAGATCTGTAGCTGAGGCCATAGCAGTAGAAACACAATGACAAGTGAGAGGTGACATGAAGGCAGCTCTAACAAGAAGGGGGGATACAATCGCAGGACAATGCTGAGGGCAGTATGTGTGGTGCCTGTGTACTGAGCTGAGACTGTCCGCAGCCATGTGTCTTATTAACATTGTTTTGAAAAAAGTGAACACTAGATAGTTCGTGTATCCCAAACCCCAGGCTTTGAATTAAATGAGTGAAAAATGGATGGCAGGGGCCCCTTGATAATTTCCTCTCTTGATATTTTCCCCATATGCCCTCATTCTAGATGGTGATACTTTTTTATGTGATAAGACAAGTTAGCTCATGTAATGGTGAGTGGCCAAACTTAGGAATTCTTTGCTATGGTGAATCCTTTCCTACCCAAAATGAGGGTCATGGAAATTTTCTGTGAAAACGAATCAGGGATAGCATGTGTTTGTAAGAACTCAGAGAAAAGGGCCCTCCTAATCTCCTTCCCTATTGTACATTTGTTTTAACATTCTGACCAAAGAGACCTAGGAATACTATTCTTCTCTGCAAGTCCATGGGTTAAAAATGAAAGAGGTTCTTTTCCTTTGGGGACAGGACCAACTACAACATACAGGGATTCACATGGGTTTGGATACAAGGTGCTTGGCTCCCCTAGCAGTCAACAATAGAGCTTCAAAAAAGCATCAACATGTCGCAATCTCCGCTGAAAACAAAATAGCTCAGCTACATACATAGAATGGAAAGCATATCACAGCATTTTCAATGACTATACTTACACCTATTCACCTATGTTTTGTAGTGATTTTCAAGGACCCCTGAGCCCTTGAGAATTTTTAAAAGAAATACATTTCTATGTCCAAAAATCCAACATAACTGGTCTTTCCCTAACATTCTCAACACCTGTGTTGGACTTGCTCATTATTCCAGATCTCCTTTATGGTAATGAACTAGTCATACCTTCCAGCTCCCTGCAGCCAAGTTCTGCAGGGCGCCTGCCGCCCCTTCCAGCGTGTCTGCATTTGAGCACTCAGAGAGCAGTGTGAGGTAGGGTTTGACTATTGATGGGTGCCACAGCATCTGGATCCCTTTTGGTGGTTCTGCACAGTCTGGAAGAGGTCCTACTCCATCCCACTGGTGGAAGAAAAATAAGAGAGTAAACATGTTTAACATCATTACACTTCCCAACTTTGCCTTCTGTAAACATAGACAAAAACAAAAGCAGGGTGTAATAACATTTGGTGAACATCTCTGGCATATAGGGCAAAGCCTTACTAGACCAAAAACAGGACAGCCCCTCCTGCCCACCCAGAGCCTATGACGGAAAGTGGAGGGCGGGAGAGCGTGTACATAAGTGATGGGAATCGACAGTAGAATGAATGCATCATCTCTCTAAGAATGGTGCCAGCACATTTCTATAAAAAGGAAGAAATATGTTAATTTTGGTGGGCAGAATGGAAGAGGGTTAAAGATCAGGGCAGCATGTCTTACAGTTAGCATACTACGAGCATAACACAGTACAGATTAATAATCAAACACCCTCACTTCTTAAGCCTAAGTGCCAACTGATAAATTCTTATATAACTTATAAAATACATGTCTGTTTGCTTTTGAATTCTATCATTGCATTGCAGGCATCCAACAGTTGTCAGAATGGACACAGAAGAGAAAATTGCTGAGGTTTACTAGATGCATTGACCTAGCTAAATGCAAATTAGATCTTACAGCAATTCTAATAGCTCAGTTTGTTTTGAATTGTATCTAATGAATAATAGGAGAATGTGTAATTAAAAATTAATGCCAATAATTTAAAAACTATTGCTTATTGAGCAAGGGAGTACTAGCAGACCATTAAAAATGATACTTATGAAGACCACATTATAGCAACGTGGACAAATGATTCTGATAAAAAGTGAATTGAATAAAGCAGGATGAGGAGCAGTAAGGGGTTTGTGTTTTATACCACGTAAAATGCACCAGGAAAATATATATGACAGTAAAATCTTCTTAACAAAATATTTATGTCTTTCTTTTTTCTACATTTCAAATTTTGTTACTCTTATATTTTTAAAAGTGTTGTGATTCTAATATATTAAAAAATAGTGATTCTGATCTTTGAACACACACAGTCTTTGTCTTTTGGGAAAAACGAAGCCAACAAATATAATGAGGGAAGAAATGAAGCAAACTATATGTTTAGAAAAAATACTCCAACATTCACTGCTGAGAAAAATCACAATAACCCAAAATAATCCTTTATAATTTCAGGGTGAGAGCATCAAGGTATTTAACTTCTTATTTGTGTTTATTAATGGTTACTTAAGATGTAGTCTAAGTGACATATAAGAAACTTTCCTGCAGATATTCGCATACATATACATGCATGTGTGTGTGTGTGTTTATGTGTATGTATAAATACAAAAATCACAGCTATATTTCGAAATCTGTGTCTTACTTCTGAAGATTTTACTGGAATATAGGCTTATTTCATATCTTCATATCCAGCAAATGGAAGTGTCTATGGTGAAAATATAGTTACTTAACTATCACAAGTCATTTCAAGAATTTCATTATTTCCCAAGAGAAAAATTAAAAACTGATGTCTTCTTTTTCTCATTTATGATACATTTTAGTTTAAGTGAAGGCCAAAGCTCAGAGATGACTATCCCATGGATGGATGTCGGACATCCCAGGAAAGATCATTTTCTATGAGAGTGTCACTCAATTTTAACTCTGTAACAAGGACACTCAAGGTGGAGGAATCTGCTTGTTCCTTGAACCAAAGCCACTTATAAACCGTTCTGAAATGACTTTGCACCTGTGCAAGCATGAAACCAACACATCTCTTTTAAATACAAAAATAACAGAATGGGAAGTGAACAGTCTTGTCACATGGCTCCCTGCTCATGCTTTGAGACGAGCTCAGTACACTGGATAAAGCGGGGCTAACACTGGCTTGGCCAGGGAAACCAGCTTTGGGTGCTGAATCTTTCTGTGCACAACAGGAAATCTTTCTTTCTTTTTCTTTTCTTTTCTTTTTTTTTAAGATTTTACACTTATTTATTTATTGGAGAGAGAGAGAGAGCATGAGCAGGGGGAGGGGCAGAAGGAGAAGCAGACTACCCGATGAGCAGGGAGCCCGACGCGGGTCTTGATCCCAGGACCCTGAGATCAAGACGTGAGCTGAAGGCAGATGTGTAACCGACTGAGCCACCCAGGCGCCCTGGAAATGGGAAATTATTTCATGTAGGTTTTTTCCATTGTTTATCTTGTGATCTCCTTAAAACTTTTAAGTTATGGCTTTCATATTAAGATGTGATAATATTCGGAAAAATCAGACTATGCGACTTAGAACTCAACAGGGATGGCATTTCCGTCTCCTGCAGGGCGAGCTGCCTCAACAGCGGGAGTCGGGAAGAAGCTGTATTTGCATGCTCATTACAGAAAGTGAGGACCAAACTCGAAGAGCAGCAAGAAGCAGCTGTGTATCATTTGCTGGGTTTCATCTTGTTCTCCTTTCCTAACTTCTACCTAATAAAATAGGATAAATGGCTAAATCAGTAGACAATTTTCTTTTGCTCTGACATGTGATCTATGTAGCTCTTAAATACCTTTTATTACGATCCTTTCTTAATGGCTACAGAGAGAACCTGAAGGAAATAAAAGGAAAACTGATGTGAATACGGGTAATCTTTGATGGCAACTAGAAATGGAGTTCAAAGGGGGATTCTCTGCTATTTCAGAACATTGATGGCACCCTAGTGTGTCAATATTGGAGAAAAAGAGTTATTTCAAAGCCGGTCAATGTATCTGGCCTTTATCTGGGTACATTATTTCCAACTTTTGCTGAGTTAATAGGGAAAGAATTATCAATTGTTCATGAAAAATAGATTTTCACCACCTATAAAAAGACTAGAAGTCTTCTTGAAGCTAGTGTTAGCATGCTCAACACTACGTTGCCTGGAAAATCAACATCAATAGGACCACAGGGTGAAGGTGACGTGAGGGTCTGACTTAGGTGGTGAAAATTCCACACATGCAAACTTTTAGTGCTAAGCTTCTAGAGTGAGAATCCATGAGAAGTCACGGAATGTGCAACTTTTTCAGCAAAGTAGACAATATGCCATTTGTAAATGCGAATACGAGATGCATGTATCCTAAGATTTGAAATGAAGGGAGCAGAGCTTTCTCAATTTCTATCTCGTAAGGGCCCAGCAAGATGAGGTCATCTGTGAAATAGGAGGAGACCTCTCCACGGACACCGAATCTGTTGGCACCTTGATCTTGGACTTCCAGCCTCCAGAACAGGGAGAAATAAATATCTGTTGTTTAAACCTCTTAGTCTGGGGTGCTTTGTCATGGTAGCCTGAGCAGATGAAGCAGTGGTCACAGTAAACACTAAGTAAATTCGGTGTAGTAGGTCCTCAAGCCACTCTATGACCTTCCTGCCATGGAGCTCTCTCTTGGGGCACTCAGCCAGCAAAGTGAGGAGAGAGTGTGGCGAGATTATGTTGATAGTCTATCACTGAGCAAATCAATTGATTTTTTCACCCCAAATAGTACCATGCTCAATAACATACTATGAGCACTTTTCTTTCCTGGTCTTCAATGTATAACTGTATGACTAACACCAATAAAACAAATCAGTCAACAGTTTGTGTCATTCACTTTCCAAAATTGAATCAGATTGAAAATAAGTATTCCCTGTTCAAGAAGGATATTCTCAAAGCTTTTCGGAAAGGAAGAAGTTACAAGACTCCATGTTAGAAGCCTAGGAGCTGCCGAATTCTGGACATGATGCTTTCTGCTTTGGTCAGAGTCAGGGGAGGAGAGATGCTGGCCACTGGTAAGAAATGTCTGCTTGGGAGGAGAGTTACACACATGTGGGACTGTGTTTAATGTGTGGCTTAAAAAAAATAAGGAAAAAATCTTTCTTTGGACTTATTTTTAATACTTTTGCTTCCCTATATGGTTTAAATTCTAGTAAAAGATTTCTTAGTTGGCCTGAGGATGGAAGAGTGGAAGCCATTTGCTCCTTATGTGAACAGAAAGATGTAAGTTAGGGGCAGAAATCAGAAAGTTCCCCAAACCCGAACGTGAAGATGCCCCCACATCAAAAGACTTGGTAAACATGGGCTTCTTCTGGGGATAGTGGCTCATGAAGTGCTCGAATTATGGCACTCGTAAAAGCCCCTACTAGAGAGCGGAATTAACAAGAGAGTCTCAACTCTTCCCCTCCACCGGGCTTACTTACACCTGCCTCAGCCTCCACTGCGCTGGGCTGGGTACCACGGACACGCAGAGAAGGAGCCCTCCCCAAATCCAGAGGAAGGACCTACAGCCCAGAGGTGCTGAGGGACCCTGCTCCTCTCTCACAAATGTCGCAGCCACACAAGCCACATAAGGAGAAGAGCTTCTCCAGCTCAGCTGTGTCTTCAGACACACTCAGAAAAGGCTTCTTCGCCGGTGCAATGCAACTCTGTTGCCCCTCTTTCTCTACCAATGCGGGGGCATCCCTGTCATTGCCCATGGGCAGGCTCTTCGTTTTTAAGGGATTTTGAAATCCCTTAAAATATATGTGAAATAATGTGAAATAAACAACAGACCAAGGAAACTGAAAGGTCGAGGGTGTGGATCTGCAGCAACAGGGAGACATTCGACCTTAACATCCCACTCTTCCCTCCCAGCTGAAGTTGCACCTCACTCCATGTCAGAAGAGAAGATGGTCTGAATACAGGAACTGTCAGGGATGTTCTCTCACACAGGGCTTGGTTTAATCAGGGTGCAGCCTGCACTACGTCCTTCAGAAAGCAACAGCGTGCACACAAGTTCATCCTCTGTCTGCCATCTTGGCTTGGTTAGGAGTGACCAGCGGAGTTACAGATAGATTTACTCTTTACAGAGTTTCATGATCACTTCCAGCTTTTTTGAGGATGAAGGAAAGGGAGCAGGGAATAGAGGTGATGAAGGCCCTCTGAACAGCAATAAAAAGCCAGGAGTGAGATGATTCTTGTGTTGTCTCTTGGGAATTTTGAAGAAGAGGGTAGCTCAGGTGTGTGAGTCCCCTGGGTGCTGTTTAGAAGATGTCAACGACAAGGGGGCTGAGCCCGTGCAAAGAGAGGACAGAGGTGGTGGCCAATGAGCTGTATTTAGGTGGCACTACCCTGTCTCCAAGCTCTCCTTGAAGAAGATACAAAGGGTTTCGCATTGGAGAGATTGGAAATCTGTGTTAAAGACGCATGATATATTTTCTGAATCAAGGATCAGAATAGAAGAGATTCAGGGATAACACTGCTGATTCACCTCCATGGTGTGGAGCCAAGGGGCACACATCCTCTAGGAAGAGGTGGGAGGGAGGCCAGTGATGCTGCCTACTCCAAGGACTGGCACAGTGAGGCCACCGTCCTGTGCCCCACAGACCAGTGTTAGCAAGGCTGGTCCACAGCACCAGGCTTCCCCGCCCTTTCTCCCAATCAGTGTGATAGAATTAACCAGCACACCACTAACACCCCTCTAGAATTCTCTCTCTTCCTAACTTCTCATCCACATCTCAGGAAACTTGGTCCAGGAATCTCTCCATTACCTACCATTCAGTTATTTTTTCCATTACTTTTCCTTTAAAGGAGCTCTGTCCTTGACAGGCCAACGCCCCCTCAGGTAATCCCGTAGGGTTGTTTGTTTATATCTTTGGTGATACATCCCTCAAAGCCAGTCTAATACAGTGATTCTCCACTGAAAGTATTTTATCATCCATGGTGACAACTGGCAATGTTGGGAGACATTGGTGATTGTCACAACTGGAGGAAGGGGTACTATAGGCATCTAGTGGGTCGAGACCAGTAGTGATAAAATCTGATAAAATCCTACAACGCACAGGATAGTACTCACAACAAAGAATTATCCAGCTCAAATTTCAAGAGTGGCAAGGCTAAGAAACCCTGATCTAGTAGTATAAAACACAGAGTATTTTTTTTTTTGAAGATTTATTTGTTCCAGAGAAAGAGAGAAGAGGAGGTGGGGCAGAGGGAGAGGGAAAGAGAGAATCCCAAGCAGACACCCCATTGTATGAAGAGCCTGACACGGGGCTCGATCCCATGACCCTGAGACCATGACCTGGGTCCAAATCAAGAGTCGGATGGCAAACCAACAGAGCCATGCAGGCCCAGAGTATTTATTAATGGCATGAAACACTGAATGGTAAAATGTCAATAAGGAAAGTAAATGGCAAGGCTACATCAGAGTTTTAAGTCTGTAATGTCAGTGAAAGTAGAAGAGCATTTTTAGGTAATGGGATGTATTTAGAGGACACAAGCAGTAGCAGTAGGAGGAGAATCTTATTCAACCATGGGCAGTGACCAAGGAGAGTCACTGCACAAACATGGATGGCCGTGGTCTTGCAAGCTCGTGTGGAGGACATGAAATCTTGGAGGACATGAAATCTCCTGTCTCGAGTCACCAAGCTCCCGGCATATGGTGAGGTGAAGGCACAGTGAGGTCAGCCGTGAGGAATGGGCGGCAGCTTAAATAAGCAGATGGTTGGTAAAGCAATGGTATTAAGCAGAAAAGGAAATAGTATGCTTACTAATAAAACAGAAACTGGAAGAAAGGCAACCCGTGATATTAAGAAATGAGAACTTAAAAAAGCACCAAGAATGCCAAGAAGGGCATATCCATCCGTTACAGTAAATGGAATCAGCTGTCATCACCCCCCCGGCATGATTAAGACATATTTTGGCTTACGGCCCCAGATTCACTTGGTCTCGATAATTCACTTTTAAGAATTTATCTTGGAAGAGCAATTAAGGGTGTGGGCGAGGTTTAGCTACGCAAGTTTATTACAGTTTACATGAGTTAAAATTGGGAAGCAACCACATTTTCTGATCGTCAGGGACTGGCTCACACATCATGGTACACCCCTACTGCGCTTCCTGGCAGCCCTCTCTCCATTCTGCCGGCGACAACTTGCTGGCACGGAAAAAGGTCATGCTGAGTCACGAGATAAACTCTTGTACAACAATACACAGAGTGAAATGAGTGGGTGTCACGCCCACACCTGTTCCCTCCGTCGGTGCTGTGCCAAGGTGGGCGATGGGGGGGTGGTCACCGAGGGCAGATAACCAGGGGCTGTGCTGCTGGCAGAGAATTTGCCAAGAGCAGAGTGAGTAAAAGCAAACTTTTCATTCCCATGTGCAGACAACTCTCAATAAATTCAGTAATAAGGGATTCCCCCTCACAGGGACAGAGAGTCCTTGCTGCACCCCCTGAGGTATGCCACTGCTCCCCCTTTTCCTTAGTTAAGAGAATGCCCTGGGGTCATGACTGGGCCACAGATATGCTACCTTTCCTACCCCGCTTGCACTTTGAGTTTCAACATGACCCCCTACAGACCATGGTGGGAAGGGGACAGGTGTGCAGAAGGACACTTGCCCCTACCCTGTCTTCTCTATGCCTTTCCTGCTCCTGGTCGATGGACATGAAAAACCATCGTGCACCATGAGAAGGAGGAATGATCCCAAAGAGAACATGATAGATCTCAGAGCCTCTGAAGACCACAGATCAGGGCTGCCAGCAGCATCGACCTTCACATTAATGGGAAGGACACTTATCTACTCTCAGGACACTTACAAACGCCAAGAGGGTGGCTGTCTGACATGCGCCCTAATTCACACTCACGTCAATGTAGTCAATCTGTATATTGAAGGGTTAAACGAAGCTGTGCATAAATATGGAGAGAGAAGACTGGAAAGGGTACCTGCCTGGTATAAATTGCAATCGTGGCTCTGTCTAGGAGGGGCTGGTGGAGGTGTGTGTATTCCTTTTTTCTTGTAGCTTAGTGCTATTTTACTTATATATAATTTACATGTTATATATGAATGCATATACATGCATATTTATATTTGCTTATAATTAATATCCATTTTGTCCAAAATAAGGAGAAACTTCTTTAAAATTCTAATCTTGGGCACCTGGGTGGCTCAGTTGGTTAAGCGACTGCCTTCCGCTCAGGTCATGATCCCAGAGTACCAGGATTGAGTCCCGCATCGGGCTCCCAGCAACATGGGGAGTCTGCTTCTCTCTCTGACCTTCTCCCCTCTCATGCTCTCTCTCTCAAATAAATAAATGAAATCTTTAAAAAAAAAAATTCTAGGGTGCCTGGGTGGCTCAGTGGGTTAAAGCCTCTGCCTTCGGCTCAGGTCATGATCCCAGTGGTCCTGGGATCGAGGCCTGCATCGGGCTCTCTGCTCAGTGAGGAGCCTGCTTCTTCCTCTCTCTCTGCCTGCCTCTCTGCCTACTTGTAATCTCTCTCTGTGTGTCAAATAAATAAATAAAATCTTTAAAAAAAAATTCTAACCTCCAATGTGATTTAAACTAGCAAGAAAATTTACTTGTGCGCTTTGGAATATTGATCACTGTTGAGTGTCAGGGTCTCGTTTCTGGGCCAGCAACATCCATGTGATGCAGTGGGTGATGTGTGATGCTCAAGAGGAAGTGATACCAGATACAAAGTCCTGGAAATCCCAGGAAGCCTGTCAGGCAATGGGATTTCATGGCATCTAATACGACTTACGTATCATGTGTTAACACCTTCAGAACAAGGCACGATCCAAAGTATTGCTTCTCCAGGAGAACTTTGAGACACACCTGTACAAACTTGTGACATGAATCCCAAGTTCTCAGATGACGATCATGATACGGAATGTTTGTTAGGTTTGGTGGTCTTCACAGATGCAGAATGTTGATGAACATCGTAAAATGCAGCCCTGTCATGAGAAACTGGGTCACAGTTTGATCCAAAAACGGAAAAGAGAAGGTCTACAGAATACTCTTGGCCCACAGCGGCTCCTGGGGCCAAAGGGTCATCACGAAAGAAATGGACGAGGCTGGGACAAGTCACAGCTGTAAACATCTACTCTAAACACCTCCCCAGCAAGAGGCGGAGGCTGCCGTGGACCCACAACCGAGTGTCACTCGGCAGAGTTGGTTCTGGGTGTTGGGCTAGAAGTCAGTGACAGAAACTGATTCACCCAGTCCCTCCCCTCAGCAGATTCCCTCTCTCTGGGAGTTGACTACTAGAGCAGATCAGCCCTAGAGCGGATGTTCAATAAAACCAGGTGAAAGTAGACTAGAGGATGAGTAACTCTTTGCGTGGAAGAAGTCTTGAAAGGATGGAGGTGATGTTTTATCTGGTCTTAGAGGACAATTTTCCAAGGAGTAGAAGAAAGGGGGGTAGCAGGCCAGACAGAGGAAGAGCATGAACAAAAGCTCAGAGGCTGGCCTGTGGGACAAAGGACAGGCCAGGAAAGCATGCAGGTGGACGCCCCTGGAGGTTCTGCCAAGACCTGTCCGTTATCATGGAAAAAAAATAAGAGGGCATTAAAGATGTTATGCAGAATCCCAATACTATTGCTTTTGCGTCTCAGATATCATGGTGATATCATAAGTGAGACTTCCTGCTGGTCCATGCGTTTGGCATCACCAATGTAAGCAAGAGGTGGAAAAGAGCAATACTAACTCTTAAACTGACCACAACTCACTAAACTGTGAAACAAAGATCATCAGGAGAGAGAGAGTCGACCACACAAAAATACCAGATCAGAATCATCTTTGAATGCCAACAGGTTTATGTCCTCACCCACGTGGATACAGATATATCCACACAAACGAAAACATTCACAAGAGATGTTCAAGCAGAAAAAGACCAATTCTGAGTTCCAGGACATCTTCCGTGTCTTGCTTTGTTTTTTCTTCTTTCTCAGCCGTTCCCTCTGCACTGTCAAGTTCACACTGAGTGGGTCGTGAAGGCTTGGGTCTGCTCTGGCCAGCAGCCAGCAGTATTCTTTACCTCGAATCCACTTTTGATTACCACGAATCCCAGGATATCATCCCAGGAACCTTGGCCATATGCCAAATTGAGAAACAAAGGATGCTTATTTCTACAAAAGGTGGAAAAGTAAATACGGCAATATTGTCTACTTGCATTTCCCCGGTCCCCGCTGTGCCCAGCACTTGGCACGGAGCCCTGCTAGAAGGCGGTGGAGCCCCCGACAGGTGAGATGTGGCTCTGGGCACGCGATATGTAGATGGTTTGGTGGGGTGGGGGTAGGGCTCAGCCTGAAAAGGGCTAGACAGATCAGCAATTTCTTATAATTTGACAACAGGCACTGAACTCAGAGTCAGAAATTAATAAATCTGCAAAGCCGTTTTGGATCAGAATATGATGTCCAGAAATGTTAACTATGTCTACACTCAGGGGCTTGTAGTCTGATGGTTCCAGTATGATTCAATAGCAACCATTTCTTTCTTTTTTTTAAAAAAAATTATTTATTTATTTGAGAGAGAGAGCGCGAGCCCACATGCGTGCGCAAAGTGGAGGGAGGGAGAGGGACAAGCAGACTCCTCACTGAGCATGGAGCCCCATGCTGGGCTCGATCTCACGACCCTGAAATCACGAACCGAGCTGAAATCAAGAGTTGGACGCTGAACCGACTGAGCCACACAGGCGCCCTGATAGCAACCATTTCTTGAATTAAGAGCATGAATAAAGCCTATCTTTGTATCATGTATTTTCTTAAATTATTCCAATTAAGAATCTAAAGGATAACGTCTCAGAGATTTTTACTGTAACTAAATCTGACCTTTATAGTCTCCTAGCATTTTCATCAGTATAGAACAACAATGGCAAAGGTAAGAGTCAACATAAATTTCTGGGATACAGCAAGCTCCAGAGGCAATCGTTAACCCAATTATGCTTTTTATTACTTTGACTTCCTGGTAACATCTCCAGCACTTCTGTCCTGGGAGGTACGTGTTGTGGATTTGACAACCTCCCACCTTACACAGCTCCTTGGATACCTTTCTCTGGGCATCTTAATTTTTTTTTAAAGATTTTATTTATTTATTTGACATAGAGAGAGACATCGAGAACAGGAACACAAGCAGGGGGAGTGGGAGAAGGAAAGCAGGCTTCCCGCCGAGCAGGGAGCCCGATGTGGGACTCCCAGGGTCCTGGGATCATGACCTGAGCTGAAGGCAGATGCTTAACGACTGAGCCACCCAGGCGCCCTGGGCATCTTAAATTTAAGAGAAGAGAATGAATAAACAAACATTGCCTTAATCAGTTCCTGCTTTCTAAAATACTATTTTCTAAATGGTATTTGAAAAGATTACAAATATAATGCCTATTAGAAAATTCATAAGAACGCAAATACAAAGAGAATCACTGTCCTCTGTCTTTGATGGTACCGTACTTTCTCTAGAAACACATACATATATATACAGATAGAAATGTATAAAAACACATATTTTATATTTGCATGTGACACACATTTGGCGAAATCGGCCAGGTTTTACCAACATCATACCTATCACTCTCATATACACTCTTGTTTTTCTACCATTTTTCTTCATTTCACTTTGTAATATATATTCTCCCCAATCACTATATATTCTTCAAAAACCTGACTTTATGAGCAACAAAGACTCCAGAGAATGGCTATCTGACCATCTTTAAAGCTGTAAACCTAGAACTTTCTGGAAGCTTCTAGGTGAGTTAAATCAGTCTGCAGGCTCTGAAGGCAAAGATAGGGATGCTTTGTCCTAGACAGGCCTGGGGACATTTCTGTTTCTCGCCTTGCTGCTACCTGCTAACAATGATGAATTGGGGCCTTGGTTCCTCCTCTCACTTGAGAGAACTCGTCTTTAATTCCTTTAGACTAATCGGAATGGCCACCTGCTTTCCAGAAGCGCAAAGCACATTCCTTTTTTTTTTTTTTTTTTTAAGATTTTATTTATTTATTTCACAGAGGGAGAGAGATCACAAGGAGGCAGAGAGGCAGGCAGAGAGAGAGAGGGGGAAGCAGGCTCCCCGCCGAGCAGGGAGCCCGATGCGGGCCTCGATCCCAGGACCCTGAGATCATGACCTGAGCCGAAGGCAGTGGCTTTAACCCACTGAGCCACCCAGCAAAGCACATTCCTCAGGGGGAAGCACGTTCTCCCTGCTGAGACCCCAGGTAGGAGTAAATGCCCAACCTTCCCAGCAGGTGGCGCCATCTAGATTCCGTTCTCTCCAGGGGACCAGTGCCCAGGCTGGTGGGGAGGCCAAGCGGTGTGCTTGGGTCACCCTATCCGGCTCCTCCATGTCTGATGCTCTCCTCCCCATCTCTAGACCTTTCAGCGCCACCTCCCATCCATCGGTTTTACATGCAAGATGCTTTTTACTCTTGACTCTTTTTAAATATACCGAACTTGACAGACATACGAAATGACTTGTGGACAAACAATAACTCCTATCTGTTTACATTAAAATTATTCATAAAATATGGTTGTATTATATTGGAGCACAGTTAAAAATCTTCTACAAAACTATCACTTGACTGAAACCATAACTTGGAACTTTCTTTATAAACAACAATGTTCTACTATATTTTAACACGGTTGTTTCGGCAAAACTTTCTCCAAGAAATCCTTTTTGTTTCCTTAAAGAATATTGCGAGAAAAAGATGGGACAAATGACCCTTATAAATCTTCACTTACACTTTTGGCAAAAGTGATAAAACTGTATTAATCTCTTCATCTTACTCAACTTAGAAAACAGCTCATCAGTGTCATAAACTATGGTTCCAAAAGACAATATTCTAAGGTGGGAAGTTGTTCATTGAAAGGTTCTATGGAAGCAGCTAACCAGCTTGAAAGGAGGGCTGTCTTTTGAGGGGGAGTCCATGAATATTCTCTTCTGACTCCTGATTTCTCTGGACCCAATCAATACCTAATCTCACCTGTCCCCTGAAGGGCTTCAGGCCATGTGAGCACGCTTTGCCAGAGTTGGAAAAAGGATTGAGGGTTTGGGGCCGCCTTTTACTGATGGGACACCAGTGACAGGTTGGGGGTCCTCAGAAGGACACTCTTCAGAGTTCAAACAACAGACTGGAGAGAAAACCTTGAAGTCAGAGTGAAATCAAGCTCAGTTCAAAGTTTTGCTTTTGTTTTATTAAACCAAGGCTAATGTGTTAATACAACCTCCCAAATCTGCCTTCCAAAGTTGCCTGGGCCCATCCCAGAGGTTCTGAGTCTGCAGGTGGTGGGTGAGACCCTGGGGGCTTATGATCACTGGACAGAGTGGGAAGTACCACATTCCTGCCCATATGCTGTTTTCAATGTTTATTATGCGCATCCACTTTCCGGGATGAAGCAGTGAAGGGCCAGGGCCCTCTGGGATAGAGCAGTGCAGCAGGAAACCACAAGAAGGACCCATTATACCTTTGTTAGGCCATGTGTTGCTTATTTGATATTTAAAAAGTTCAGAAGCCATCATGGTCTGGGTAGTACCAGGAAGGAAAACCAAGGTATCTGACATTATGTGGTGCAATGCCTGGCACATAGTAGACATTCAATAAATACCTGCTAGTGAGCCATTGCAGTCACCTGATGGGAGGTTTTTAAGTAGCTGAGTTAAGAACTGTGGCTCAATCCTTTTAAAAGGCTCAGGGAGACAGTGGACACAGAGCACTGATCCATGACCAGAGAGAAAGCAGGTCTGGGAGCTTCTCAGAGGGGACAGTTACCATCAAAAAGGAAAATAGCATGTATTTTTTAAATTATCGGTGTGTTTATGCTGGAACATAGAAGTTGCAGAAGTTCCTAGAGCAGCCCTCAGGGGCCACAAACAGCAAGAGAACTAGAGCTTAAAAATTCAAACACTGGTGCATTCAAGTTATATTTAAGAATGTATTCCCATGAATCCTTACTCTAAACAACACAGCTTCTCTAATCCTTCCTCAAAGCAAAATGATTTCAAAAATACTTTGAAAAATGATGTGCTGTGGTCTGAACAGATACTTTTGCATATTTATGTTGAATGAAAACCTGCCAGGAGAGAGTGTTGTGAGTTCTGTCTTGCTTTCTTACTTGTTGATTCCTGAGGACAGTCAGATCTTGGGTCCGTAGGACCCTTAGCGGCTGGGATATGACCACGGTGTCCAGGGAGGCTGGACGCCGGATCACACGGTCCAGGGAGGGCTGGGCCCGTGGCCACACTGTCCAGACTACAGTAAGACGGGACAAGCCCAGGAGCTGGAGTTTTGGGCCGCCAGCTACTACTCACACTGTTCCTTTACCCGGGGGTCCGCTGGGGGAAGGCTTCTGCCTCCCAGAGGCTCCGGGGGAGAGGGCTGGAGGCTGTCATGATCCTACCGAAGCCAAGAGTGGCTGCCTATTGGCCTTTATTTCAGGGCAGCAGCCGACTAACAGCGGCTCGAGAGAAAGTCCACCCACTTTGCAGAGACTTCTCCACCTGGAGGTCTTTCTAAATTGATCACAACTGTGTCCCCAGGCCAAGCTCCTCCTGTCATCCTGTTGGAGAACCGTGATGCTGAGCGCCCCTGCCCCACCGAAACGTTTCCAAACATGCAGTAAATGACGTGTTGGGTTTTTGTGCATTTCTGCTCGGCTTCTCTTCCGACGCACCGACTCGGCGCATGTGCGCCCCCTGCCAGGCCCCCTGCCTGTCCCCGGCAAGGATCTCCATCAATGAGCGGATCGACACCCGGAAGAATCGGCGCCCGGGGCGGACTCTACAAAGCTGGGACCTTAGAGCCTGCCCGGGACTCGCAAGTCTCTCTTTTCCAAGTCCCCGCCTGGGCTGGGCTGCGGGACAGGGGCGCGGGGCGGGGTGGGGGGGGGCGTCACGTGACGCGCCCCCACCCGAGCCGTGAGAGCCCCGCGGGAGAGCCGTGCGGACGTGTGAGTGAGTGGACCACGCGCGGGAAGTGCAGAGCCCGGCGCCCGTCTATGCAGGAGAACATCAACGTGGTCATCAGGGGAGGGGATCACGGCGCGCAGCTGCGGGTCGTGGGCATTACCTGATCTTGCGATTTCTTTTTCTTCTTCTTCTTGCCCCAGCACCCGGAGCTCTCCGCGTCTTTGCCGTTGGCCTCCCCACAGAGCAGCCCGTCCAGCTCGTCCGTGCCCATGTGCTGTCCCTGAGACGTTTCTGCTGCCAGCCGGTACGACAGGTTCCTTAGGATGCACACACAGTTTTCCACGGTCTGCAGAACGCCCCCCGGCAAAACAAAAACAAAAACGAAAACAAAACAAAACAAAACAAAAAAACAAAGGAGGAATGAATACAAACGAACCAGCACTCACTCCTCTACCGAGGAAAGCAGTCATTTCCACACATCCCTGATTCTTTCTGCAGACGTTAAGCTCTCGGCTCCCGAAGGCTCCCTTGATGGCCACGGCGGAAAGAACTGAGAGAAGACTCAGAAGGCCCTTAAAACCTTTTCTTATCCATGCTAGTTCCGTTTATAAACAGCTGTCATTGCTGATTGAAGTCCGCTGGTGAGCGGGAAAGAATCCACAACCTGGGAGACGTCCCCGACCAGGGACCAGGGCTCTGGATCATCCAGAGCAGGGATACTCACGTGCCCATCCGCTCCGGGAGGGAGACCCTAGTATTTCCCACCCCCCAGGGCACTTTCTGGGGGTAAGATGAGGTAGGAGATATAAAGCCGGGGGGTCCCAGGCAAGCCGGGTGCCGGGATCACCTGAGGGCATAGACGTTTCCATGCTCCTGGTGTGTCTGGAAGTGGCTGGGGCTCCTGTTTTCTTAGTGCGGGGCTTAACCAGGGCTTGAGGACACACGCTGTGCGGCTGGGCACCTGTAAGGCCCTTGCTCTCTGTCTGTTGGCTGTGTGACTTGGACAACATGCCCAACGTCTCTCTGACTCCGTAACTTCCTCTGTAAGATGGTCATAAGAGTACCCATGTCTTGGCTTGCTGTGTGGACCAGGGGAGTATGAATGAGCAGGCAGAGTGTGAATGAGCAGGTAGAGTGCCCCTGCCCCCAGGAGTCCACGTCCATCTGTGTAAGCTGTGAAAAGGTTGGGTTGTGTGGCCAGGGAAAAGGGGGTTGCAGACAGAATTGGGGGTGTTCACCTGCTGACCTTCGGTTGGGGAGATTGTCCTGAATTATCCTGCTGGGCCCTCGAGGGTCCTCTAAGTGAGAGAGAGGGGCAGAGGAAATGAAGTGGTGGGAGGTGGGACCTCTCATCGTTCAGTTTGAAGATGGTGGGAGGGGCCGCAGCCAAGGAAGTGTGGGCACCTCTAGAAGCTGGAGAAGAAAACTGATTCTCCCCTGAGCTTCCAGAAGGAACGCAACCCTGGCGACACATTGATTTTAGCCCAAGAAGACCCCCTGGGGACTCCTGACCTGTAAAACAGTAAGAGAGTCAATTTGTGCGGTTTTAAGCCACCATGTTTGTGGCAGCTTGCTAGAGCAGCAGCCGGAAACCAGCCCAGTGTGTACATACTGAGAAGAGCGCCTGGCCCACGGTAAACACCACGTGAGCGCTCAGAGCACGAACTGGTCCAGACGGCACTGCCAGCAAGTCCTGAGCATGGCACCAGGGTCAGCGAGTCCAGGTTTGGGTCCTGGCTCTGTCGTTTCAGCAGCTGTGTGACTTTGGGGCCAAGTGCGTAATCTCTCTGTGCTTCCATTTCCTCCCCAAGACCCTTCCTCTGAAATATCATCACATTGGAGACTAGGTTTCACACGTGAACTTCAGATCAACCTTTTGACCTTTTCATTTGATGAATGACCTGCATTTGATGAATGCTGGGAGGAGAAAAAATACACCCAATTTTTTTTTAAAAACAAAATCATGATGGGGAAAAAAATTGAATGGAGCTAAGTTTTATTTTTAAAAGCATGTCAATTTGGTTATGGCTCCTCAGGCCCCTGCTGTGTGCACCAGCACGGGAGACAGGGATCATGGTTCCATTTCACAGCAGACAGGACCACTTCTCTCTGGTCCTGGGTCCGGCCTGTGATGGTCAGGGGCCGTACTGGTCCCCTCCCAGGATGGGAAACTGGGCAAAGTTTGAGCCTGTGTCTTTGACTTGACTACTGGGGGCATGACAATCAACCAGGAAAACCAGTTTTTGGAATCTGTCCCTGGAGCCTTTGCCATTCCAGACCTTTCTTGTCAGCTCTTCAAGGTTTCAAGGCTGCTAATCCCCCAGGCTTTGAGTCAACTTGATTTTCTATTTCAAGCATCCTCTCAGCATCAAAAAAGGAACCGGCATGAAAGCAGGTAAACACAGGACGATGCATGAAAGAGAGAAAAGTCTCTCCTGAAAGGAAAATGTTATGGCATAAGTCAGAACGATTTTTAAATCAGCTCAAACTGATTTTTCTTACATCAAAGACTTGGGAGAATCAACTTCTTTCTCATCCTGCTGTTCATCTTCCCCGAGGGCATCTCCGTGCCTCTGTTTAACAAATGACTAGTGGGGAACACATCTGCAGCTGTTTCCAGAAGTGCTTTATAATCTACCTGTGGCTGGGGAATGACGTGGGAGAAGCTGGAGGGGGAGAGAAAGAGGGGTTGGGGAATGACGTGGGAGAAGCTGGAGGGGGAGAGAAAGAGGGGTTGGCGGAGGGAGGGGGTGCAGAGGAGAGGATGGAACAGGGCGAGGGAGTCACCAGGCCTGACCTGGACTCTCTAGCCAGACTTGGTGTGGGAGGTCACCTGCTCAAGCTCTTCTCTCTACAGGAGTGGGGAAAGAGCACAGAAATACAAGGCGGCCACCACCCTTCTCTGGGACACCAGCAGAAGGCACGCAGCCCCCGGTGGCTCTGCTTTTGACATTCATTGCTGTCACCAACAATTTTAGCTGCTCCTCTGGGCTATGAGCGTCATTTTGACTCCTTATTTTCTATTACAAAGGACTAATGTGGAAGTTGTCTGTGGATTGTGCTACCATATGGTACCCATTCAACAAATGGTCCCCATTACAGGCACCGAGCTGAGAGTCTGCACAGATTCCAGGCCTTTTTATGCACAAACTTTGCTGGCCTTAAAGTATGTGCACTCCTTCCCCCTCTACCTTGTCCTTGTGAAATCTCAGAGAGGACCAGGCAGAGGGCCAGGTGGGACACTGCGGGACCATAATACATTAGATGACCTTCATGCAACATTCTGGGTGGCCAGTCACTGCGAAGTCACTTGTGACTTCTGATCCGTTCAGAAGCTATGACGATCCTCCTGGTCCCGAAGTTGGGGGTACCTGGGGACAGTCCTCCAGTGAGCAGGAGCTGGAGGTGACACATCGACACAGGCTTGGGGCTCTTGTGGCTTCATCAGAAATCACTGTGTCTTCTCATGGCCGCCCTCAACACTCCCAGAGATTCCAGGCTCCTCTTCTGAATACAACGTGGACATTAAAAGAGGAGATCTCCCAGGGGCTCCAGGGATCTAGCCACCTGCCATGTCAGGAAAGAGGTGTGGGGGCTGACGGCACTTTGGGGACCATGCTGCTGAAGGCTACCTTCCCACCAGTGTTGGCATGGGCACCTGGCCAAGGCAACAGGCTGTGGACTCTGATTTTATTTTCAACCACAAGGTCCAGACAGTCTTAAAGCTCTCTTTGTATCCATTCCAGTAGAAGCCTTCATGTCCCGATGCTGCAGTCTTCCCTGCTCTGAATGTGGAGATCCTGGGCACGCAGGCTTCGTGAATTACCCCTGCGGCTCCTTTAAAGATCGTTGGTCTATTACATTAACAAGCATCTGTAAATACTCAAGCCATCTTGACTGGTCATTTTTTTTTAGGGACTTAATTTTATTATCAATGATATTAAAAGTTCTAAAATGGCCATTAAGGGTGTTTACAAGAGGGGCTGATTAAATCTTTAGCGGCTCATAATCCACCTTTGAAACCGACAACACTTACAGAGTTGGATGCCCACGTAACTCGGTAGTGGTTGATCAGATGACAAACCGTGTTCATAACTGCAGCAGACTAGTACTCAGAGGGCTGGAGTTCCAGAAGGTACGCGCATCCATGAGTGTGGGGAGTAGGGCTCAGCTATCAGCAATTGTCTTAATTTCGCAGCCATTCCACCGTGCAGGCAAGATGGAGAACTGTGAAGTCATTCCCCACGCCCATTGGTAACTCAGGGGATAGAACCACTCTTACCTGTTCTTTACCTGACTTTATAACTAAATTATATCTCATCGTGTTCCTGATCGGAGTCCATTTCAAAGCTGTAGCTGACCTACTGAAGTGGGTTTTCAGTTGAGGATGCACCACAAATCACCTGATGAACTTTTAAAGGAACACAAGTCTGAGAGCACAGGTGGACACTCTGAGTCCGAGGGCAGCGATGGGGTCTAGGCACATGGCTGGGGTTTACACCGGGACCGATTCTGTTCCCCTGGGGAACACTCGGCAATGTTTGGAAGCATTTTGGTTTGACGTCGCCAGGAAAGGGGATGTGACTGGCATCTACCCAGGAATGTGGCTCTACTTCTTATGAAGCACGGGACGGCCCCTCGACACGGAATAACTTGGCCCAAAATGTCCGTGGTGTGGCTCTGGAGAAATTCTCACTAAGGTCTCACATTTATCACACGGGTCACTTAAAAAGCATCAGTAAAGTCTGTGTTTATGTCAGGATATTATTCCTTGACAATTTTAGATTGAATCAAACCTAAACAAAAGGCAAATGAAGGCAAAACAAAATGCCTCCCACACTGCAAAACCCACCCAATTCTATTCTGGTTTACAAACTAAAACACTGACTAGATTCTGCAGATGAACATGTGAACAGTCCCGTATACTTAGATTTTGACCAAGGTTCTTCGGTCTTCATGAGGCATTTTTGAAATGGCATTTGATACAATTAACATTTCTAAAAAGCTACCTTGTAAGACTACAGAATTATTCAAAGCTCGGGTCGTTTTAATATTCCTTCGTCTTTTGAAAGCAGACTTTGTAAACTAAAACTGGAAGCTCATGGGTAATGTGGTATGTAAACGTTCATACACTCATCTGGTTGGAGTATCTCAGAACAATCCACATTTCTAGTCATTATTAATTGAGATTTAGGTGTCTAGTTCTAGGCTATGATAGAAGCCATCTAGAAAACGCTAGATTCCTACGGGGAGACCAAGAGTTTACAGAGTGAAGGTGTTAAGCAAGCATCAGCTCTCCGCTGCTGTTAGCCACGGCTTACTCCCTCGGGCACCTCCGTTCCCTAAGACGTTCGATCTGTGCAAACGCAACAGACCTTGCTGTCGATCTCGCTGCTTCCCAGCGCCGACTGGATCACGTAGAGCAGCGCGTCTGTGAGCCCGTCACATTCCCGCATCCTCCTGCGAGCCTCCTCTCCGGCTGAGCTGACATTCCTGCAAAGCAAAAGGGTGCATCAGCTACCTCCGCGGGGGTCCCCAAAAGAGCCTTCTTCCACGCCCGCCTCCAGAATGTCTAACCAAGAACACAGTCTGAACGAGGAGGGATGGCTGGCACAAATGCACCCCAGAACCGGCTGAGTCACAGGCATCTGCCATCCAGCGAGTGACACGGAGAGACAGACTTCCGAACGTGTGATCTGTGAAGCTCCCGTGACCTCGGAGGATGGAGACTCTTGGGAGAGTCTTCGAGGTGTACTCCATTGACCGTGGAAGAGGGAAACCAGAAGCTCTTTGAATCAAAGGAAATGTGAAAGAATGTTTTTCAGAGCTTCCAACTTAACCGAAATATTTTAGCGATCTGAGTTCACCTGCCTCAATATACCTACCTTGGTCCCGCCAGCAGTAAACTTCTAGAACTTTATTCTAAGAATATAGGGAGGGGTTTGTGTAAGGATTCAGTCATGGGATGCCCATGGCGCCTTTGCTGGGCGGGAGGGGCCCAAGCTCCTTCCAGCACCAGTGCATGTTGAGCTTACGCCAACAGAAGGGGTCCGGGGGGGCCCCCACCCCACAAAAGACATGAGACAAGCCTTGTCAAGGGCTGGGGTGCTTTTAGTGACCCCGCCACCTGAAAGCACGTTTTCCCTCTCCTGCCCAGGGTTGGGACTTGGTTCAGGTGGAGAACTTTTGCAGTAACTTACAGAAAACGCAGCCGGTTGGAGGGATGCTAGAGGTGAGTTAAGAGAAGGTGTGAAGAGGCTGAAGGGATTCAGAGACCACGGGGCAGAGTGATCTCTCGAGAATGATCCCAGCAGGGCAACGGCTCTCCAGCTTGGCTGGCAGCAGAATCACAAGGAGGGGACTGCCAGGCCGCAGTCCGGGCTGTCGGGCGGAGCTGGATGAGTTCCTGTTTGGTGGCCCTGAGGTTGCGAACGGCTGCTTGGCCTCCGACTCCAGGGGGAGGGTTTGGTCCGGGAGGGCCGGGCTCTTTGCTGCCTGCTGCGCTCAAGAACCTGAGGCCCTGGGCAGAGCCCGCAGGAGACCCTGAACAGCAAGAGTCTCATGCCCACACTGTAATGGACACAAGGATTCCCAACTCGTTTTCAAAATGTCCTTCAAAGTTACATTTCATTCTATTTTACAGATGAGAACGCTGAGGCCCTGAGGGCACTGAGGGGGTAATTGGAGTGGCTGGGACAGAACCGGGTCTCAGAAGGAGAGGAAGGCGAGGCCTTCAGGCTTGATGTTCAACATGGAGGCACCACTTCTTTAAGGAATTAAAGTAAAATAGGCCTCAGGCTAAAATGCTACCGAACATAAATGTTCTCTTCGATTATCTAAAAGGTTCTGTAAGATGTGTTTAAATAGGATCTCTCTCCATTTGAATGTAAGACTGGGAAAGGTTATTCAATTCAAATTAGTATTTTTGGCATTTGCTGATCTTAAAATATAAACAAAATTTCTCAGTTCCTTAGATAATATAACTGGGCAAACATTGATGGTATTTTTATGTAAAGTGGTATGACTCCCCCTTGGGGAGGCTCACCCTCATTTCTGACAGGATCTGGGGAGGGAGGAAGAACTAACTTTCTGCAGGAAGAAGCTGTGAGAGTATTATTCTAAACCTGTATTATTCTAAACTGGAAGGATGGCCTTTGCGAGAGAGCGTTTTTAGACCATTCCTCCTGAAATGATTTTCTCCAGGTAGAGCACTGAGGCTGTCAGAGTAATAGGCTTGACAAAAATTCCAATCAGACCTCTTTGGCCAGAAGAATGCTGGATGGCCATGTGTGCCTGTGTTTTTACATCTCGCCTCTGTACTTTGAAGAGGTCGTGTTTCCAAAGAGAGAATGATGGAATTCAGTCTTGAAAGTGCCTTAGGGGTAGCTCTGTACACCCTAGTCTAAAATCCTCTGCCCTCCTCCCTGGTTGATGAGCGCTCAGTCTTTCTCTTGAGCCGCCGGAAGGTGAGGACGGATTGAAGCCTGATTCACAAATACACTTTGAAGTGATCAGCTTATCTTCACTGGTAATCAATGAATGGGCAGGGCAACCGTGAGAAAAATCAGAAACCCACAACTTTGTCAACATTACAAGTTCTGAATATTAATCTAAGCAGTTTTCTTTATTCTATCTGTTTGATTCTAGTCTAGTCTCCTCCAAAATTAAAAAGTTTTTAACTGGCTGCTATATTAAAATGTGCAAGGTACTGAGGATGCCCGACTGGCTCAGACAGTGGAGGGGGCGGCTCAGTCTCGGCGTTTGAGTTCATTCAAGCCCCACCTTGGGTGTAGAGGTTACTTAACGATAACATCTTTAAAAAAATGTGTAAGAGGGCGCCTGGGTGGCTCAGTGGGTTAAAGCTTCTGCCTTCGGCTCACGTCATGATCTCAGGGTCCTGGGATCAAGCCCCGCATCGGGCTCCCTGCTCAGTGGGGAGACTGCTTCCTCCTCTCTCTCTGCCTGCCTCTCTGTCTACTTGTGATCTCTCTCTCTGTGTCAAATAAATAAATAAAATCTTTAAAAAAAATGTGTAAGATATTGAGAAATGAGAAAGACTGGTAAGTTAGGGTCCCCGTAGAGAAGGAGAAATGAGGTACACACACACACACACACACACACACACACACAAATATACACATGTAAACACACACAAAATACACAAATAAACACACACATACACACACCCCTATGATACAGAGGGGAGGAGGGAGTTACCACAGTGAAGCAGGCTTCACTGGTTAAAAATAAAAAAACCCAACAACTGTGTGTTGGTCACTGTAACAATTAATTGTAATTATGGTCCTAAGTAAGTGACAGTGAACCAGTGTTCAACCTACAAAGTTTCCCCTTCCTGCTGCACTTAAAACCATCTTCTGCCCTTCTTGACAGAGGTGGTTTTTATATCTGATGAGAAACTGGTATAGCGAAATTCTACATGTAAATGAGCCATTAAAACAAACACTTAACAGATTATTTATAAAAAGCACAAAGATGATATGATAGCTTTTCCTTAGAAATAATCTTCATAGAATGGTCAAACTCAACAGGACAGGAAACAACAAGTGTTGGAGAGGATGTGGAGAAAAGGAAACCTTCTTTCAACCCTGCATTGGTGGGAATGTAAGTTGGTGCAGCCACTTTGGAAAACAGTGGGCGGATTCCTCAACAAATTAAAATAAATTAAAAATAGAGCTCCCCTATGACCCTGCAATTGCACTACTGGGTATTTACCCCAAAGATACAGATGTAGTGAAAAGAAGGGCCACATGCACCCCAATGTTCATAGCAGCAATGTCCACAAGCGCCAAACTGCGGAAAGAGCCGAGATGCCCTTCAACAGACGAATGGATAAAGATGTCATCCATATAGACAATGGAATATTACGCAGCCATCAGAAAGGATGAATACCCAACTTTTGTATCCACATGGACGGGTCTGGAGGAGATTATGCTGAGTGAAATAAGTCAAGCAGAGAAAGTCAATTATCATATGGTCTCACTTACTTGTGGAACATAAGGAAAAACATGGAGGACATTAGGAGAAGGAAAGGAAAAGTGAATTGGGGTAAATCGGAGGGGGAGATGAACCATGAGAGACTATGGACTCTGAGAAACAAACTGAGGGTTATGGAGGGTAGGGGGTGGGAGGATGGGTGAGGCTGGTGGTGGGTATTAAGGAGGGCACGGATTGCATGGAGCAGTGGGTGTGGTGCATAAACAATGAATCTTGGATCACTGAAAAAATAAAGAAAAAAAAAAGAAATAATCTTCATAATCTTGATTGAATTGTCAGTTTACATGCTATTTGGAAATTTCTGTCTAAAGTAGTTTCTACAGTGTTTTTATGTAATTGATAAAAAATGAGAATTTATTTTTATTTCTTATAATTAAAAGATACAAAATCTTTTACGATCTCTTCTGTTCCAGTGAGACTTGTTAAACTGCTTTATTTTCCCTATCTTCAGTGCTGTCTGACATCCCATTTCTCCGAGCTTCCAGCACTCACTGAGCTTATTAAGAACAAACTCAATATACGCAGCTCTCTCAGGATCCCAAGCGGTCCTTGTACCCTGCGTTCGAAGGGATGGATGCCGCATGTCACCCGGAAGACCTCATCTTATGTGTCTCGACTTCAGAGGGCCAGGGTAACTGGCCAGGGTAACTGCAGTGAAACTGCAGAGAAAACCCATGGAGGAGGATTTTAGCAAATACTCAACTTGAGGTCAGCCTCTCTCTTCTCCACACTGCCTTTGCTCTTTGAATCTCTCTTACTAGTCACATTGACCTTGGATGAGAATTATCTGGGCTGTGACCTTCTTGGTGCATGGGAACCTTCTGGAGGGCAGAGGGCATCTCACTGTTGTCTGTATCCCCAGCACGCAGCTGAGTGCCCCACACCACCTAGGTGCTCGGGGCAAGTTGGGTATTCCATGTGCCTTCAGCTGTCCATTGGACTGGAATTCGTGTGACGCATTTCCCTCTGCCCTCCATACTCATTGGATGGTATCAGATGTCAGTTACATCAAGAATGCAGGCTTCTCATGCCGCGGCTTGTGCTCGCCACTATAGCTCCCATCCTGGATTATTCAGATCTGCCTCAATTTGGGAAGAAAGAAACAACAACAACTGAACATGGTGTGTGGTATCTCAAGCTAGTATCATGTCTCAAACTAAACAAGTCTGAGATATAAGCTTTCTTAGGACTGCTGATGATATTGACCATACGCACTGAGTACTGGAGAGAACAGCACAATTTGCTGCCTAGAGCCAATCAGGCATTCCTGAGCCATAGCTATCTCCACCCCAGGCTTGCAGGAAGAGATTTCTGGCTAGTTTCTCTTCCTGTGCTCCCTGTTACCTCCTCTCCCACGGCCCTGCTCCTGGGCCTTTATGATCTGCTCTCCCTGGGGTCATCTCATACAAAGTCCATCCCCATCACCTTGAGCCCTGGGTTCTTCCTGCACATCTCTGGGCTGGGGCTCCCTGAGCTACTCTGTCTCATCTCATTAGCAGAGTCCAGACGCTGGGTCTCTGGGGCCCTGGGCTGAGCTTCTGAGACTGCACACCAGTGTGAGGAGTGGGGTGGGGTTGCCAGGATCTTAGGAGAACAGAGATTAAACTGTTTCAAGAAATACAGGTGGTGCCAAGCCAAAGCTGAAATACAAAGCCACACACTCAGGAAGGCCTTGATGCCAACACAGCAGGGAGGCAGAATCCATCACAGATGACAGCACAGAGTAGACCAGGAATACCAGGCCTGGGTTGGGGGATACCAGGGACTCCCAGGGGCTTGAGCCTCTGTACCCTCAACCACAGATAAAGAGAGTCTGTCTGGGGATCGGAGACTGTGATGCCCACCTCCCCACCACCAGCAACGCTTTTCCTTCTGTGTCTAGGTCCACTGCCTTGAAGCAGTCATGCTGCCTACGCTTGGTCAGACCTCTGCCTTGACCCCTTCCCCCCATCTTGGTTGTTCCAGGCACAAGTTTTAGGCCACCTGTAACACCTGATGCTTGAGGCTGGTCCTTCAGTGATGTAGAGAGTGGTGGACAGCATCATGTTACTTTGCTGTCTGCCCCTCGCTTCCCGCTGTAGGGCACTTAGCAGGAACCGAGCGGATAATGACGAAATGCAGTGGTGCACAGCTGTTCGCAAGCCTGCCTGCTTCCTTTTGGACCACTGGATCTTTTCTGGAGCCCTGTGGCTACCTGGGAACATAGGCCAACGTCTGGGTGTCTGGGAACACTGTGGTTCTCACAAGCAGGCCTCCCCAATGAAAGATGCCCGTTTGGAGGTTGAAAAGCCTGCTCAAGTTAGCTAGGCTCTTTAAGGGTCTAATTTTTGGTATATTTCCTAACACCAGACCTGTGTGGAGCCCAGAGGTTCTCAAACCTCCACAGCATCCTGAATCATCTCTGCAACTGGATTAAAATGGAGAGGCCTAGGTCCTTACCCAACTCAGCGTGTTCTGTTAGCTCTTTGGACGATGCCCTACACACCGGAGCGTGTGTATGGAACCAGAAGAAAGGGCGACAGATCAATCAGTTCAAAACAACAAACCAACCCATCTGGACTGGGTACTGACTCTGCTCTACACCCAAGGCAAGTCTTGGGATAGAAAGAAAGAACACCTGGCCCTTGACCTTTGGAGCTCACAGTCTAGAAAGGGAAGCAGACACATATCTGGTGTGCCGAGATCTGATCTCATCTGCATGGAACCAGCAGTATGAAGAACGTGGGAACCAATCTCCCTTGGAGGCGATGCCTGGGTGGGCCTAGAAAATAAATCTCGGCTGAGACGGATGGAAGTCTTACTACTCACCTTTAAGTTGTAATTAAAATCTTTGCTGAGGTTGTACTTCTGTAAATTTGGATATCAACTATTTTCCTTAACATCTGTAGCAGCAAGCCATGGGTTGGACTTAAGAACACAGAATACAATAAATGTATTCTTAGCAAGAAAGCATTTTATGCATACTTAGTGGAATGGACCTTTGAATTTGAAGGGCAAGGTGTAAACATACAGGCTCAGGGGCAGCTCCCGGTGAACAGCCCGTGTCAATACCAACCAAGTACATCCATAAAGCGTGGGGGCTCCAGGCCACTCCTGGCATGAGCAGGGGATAGGACGTGTCGGGACAGGCACCAGTCTGCGCAATTGCCAATTCCGGCAAGTACAGCTCCATCTTCACTAAGCCTGGCGTGGTAAGCCAGCCCTTGTGCTTACCAAAACCACACAGACTCCTGGTTCACCAGGGTCAATCTTCCTGATGCTCTTTCACCAAACCACATGACCTGGGCTAAGTCCTTTTTGAGCTCTAGGTACCAAGAGGGAACCAAAGCAAGGTTCCCCTCACCTGCCTGGTGAATTCAAGTCATTCAAGAGGCTCTTCCAGTGTTGCCTTTTTCTGATGTCAATACCCCGAGTGCAGAGCCAAGGATGCCAGAAGAGAAATCCCTGGCCTGAAACCTCATGGGGGTGTGCTGGGCTGGATTTCCAAGCCATTGGGAACCAGTTCTCTATTTTATTTTCCATTTTCCCCTTCTGGAACTGGCATGTCTCTAAGTATCATCCTATGCCTATCCCACCAGTGCTTGTTGGGAGCAGATAAGCTGTGCCTTTGGTATTAATGCTCCCCCTCCCAAGATGTTTAGGTCCTAATTCCCAGAACCCATGAATAGGTTACTTTACATGGTAGAAGAGACTCTGTGGAGGGCATTCTCTGACTGGAGTCAGTGAGATGCAGTAGAAGGGAAAGTCAGAGAGATCTCAGGCATGAAGGATTCAACTCCCCATGGCTGGTTCTGACATGGAGGGGGCCATGTGCAGTGCAGAGAGAGGGGCTGCTAGCTCTCAGCTGACAGCCTGCAAGGAAACAGGGACCCTGATGCCACAGCCATAAGGAATTTGGTTCTGGCCACAGTCTGAGAAGCTTGGACAAATCTTCTCCCAAGAGCCATTAGTGAGGAACGCAACCCTGCTGACGACTTTTTTTTTTTAATTTTTAATTTTTAATTTATTTATTTGACAGAGAGAGAGATCACAAGTAGGCAGGGAGACAGGCAGAGAGAGAGGAGGAAGCAGGCTCCCTGCTGAGCAGGGAGCCCGATGTGGGCCTTGATCCCAGGACCCTGAGACCATGACCTGAGCTGAAGGCAGAGGCTTTAACCCACTGAGCCACCCAGGCGCCCAACCCTGCTGACTTCTTGATCCTAAACTGGTGAGAATGGTGCAGACTTCTAACTCTCAGAAACCACAGGATAATAAATCTGTGTCGTCCTAAATCACTAAGCTTGTGCTCGTTTGTTACAGCAGCAGTAGGAAACTAGTACAGAGACTTTTGCTTGCTTTATTCAAGGGTAAATGAAAATCTTCTTGACACACGCATACGCACTTTGTAGTCCAGCCTTTCCCTGGAAAATGGCTTATCTGCCAAGGACTCATGCCAGTTTCAAGAAGGTATTTCCAGATGACCAAAAAATATTGTATTGTTTTGATCAAGACCAAAGTGCCACCTATATGAGGTTCAAAATTCTTCTGTGGGGCATGTGCATAGAGGACGGGGTGATCTGGCAGCACACACATCATCTGTCCTCACCTACGCAGGCAGGTGATGCTCTAGCTACCTTGGGGCAGACTAAAGCGCTCTGTGTAAGAAACACTGGCATCACGTGATGATGCAAAAGTACACTGCTTTAATTTTTCTGCCCTCTCCCTGATCTGATGGCCACAAGGGAGCTACCAGATATGTGGGCATCACCTGGGACCAGATTGCTCTCCTGCTTGGTCGACACCTCTCACTTCTGCCAGCCCTCTTCCTATACAAGCAGCTCCAGAAACCTCAGACTTCACAGCTTCCGGTGAACAGAGAGGGCAGCAGGTGGTATTCTATTCCAGGGGATAATGAGCAAACTGGATTATAAGGGAGAGAAATGGGCACTGTCCTAGCTCTGCTAGAGTGAAGTCTCTAGTGGAGACTCATGATTGTGAGTGAATTTCTGGAGCATCATCTGAAATGCCCACCCTAAGTACCAAATGGTATCAACGGTCCAGCTTTCCTCTGCTATGCAAAAGTAGAGGGCTCCTAGGAAACCTTCCATAAGCGCGTGTGTGTAAAGCAAAGAAGCAATTACTATTAATTTATATGGAGACTACTTGGGGCCCTCCCAGACCACCAATCTCCTCTCATAGGCTCTCCTGAAGCCTGAGGGCACATGGCTAATGGATGCACAGAGTACTTGGACATAAAGCCCAGATGCTCACATGGTCACAGACACCGTCCAAAGCTCTGGGGGCCGGATGCTGAGATGAGAGGCTGGACCAGGTGCAGGGAAGGAGCTGGGCGGGACCCTTCTCGCTGCTCTGGGTGTCCTGCCTCTATCCCAGCTCTCTGCAAAACCAACGCGCAACGGTTTTTGCTTTTTCACCTTTTTTCCGTAAAAGCAAAAAACCTGTTTGGATTTCTTTCTGTTTGTGAAAACAGCAACTCATGCAAATTTTTTTTTTTTTTTGTAAAAACAAAGTAGCCTAATGCAAACTTTCAAAAACCGAGGGACACCTGTATTAGGATTAGCCACACTTCCGTACATTTTGATTGGGTACAAATAACAAGGCTGAATTTACTTGAAAAGCTCCTGAGTTCTCTTTACACATATGGGTTTCTTAAGCTGGCACTTTATCACAGCCAAGTCAGAATAATTTCCAGAGAAATAAATTTCCCTTTCCCTCTTCCTTTTTTTTTTTTTTTTTTTAAAGATTAGCACAGTCTTGCTTTCGGATCCCTGCTATGCACCTTCTTGTCTTCTCTCAAGGAAGGCAATTTCTTTACAAATCCGGACAGTGATGGCTTGGTAATTGCTTTGTTGAGCTGCAGGGACAGAACACTTCAGTGGCCTAAAGACCAACTACCTACTGGGCCGCCAGTGAACTGGGCTCCCGAGCTGTCCTTGGAGCGGTGGTCCCTACGCGCACACACCCGTCCCACCGTCGTAAATGTAAACCAGCAGAGAGAGAGGGATGAACTCCTCTTGCGTTGGCTATTCCATGATGCCCCTTTTAAGAATGCCTAGATCCGTGCCTTCCGGGGTGAGCCATGCATCAGGGCACGTTGTTCCAAAGCAGCCCAGAGTGGAACCAGAAATACCTGAGTTAAAAGATGCCCTGTGGCTGGCAAGTACTACCTAGGGTTTTAGCTTCATGATTCCAATTAAAATTGATGGACGCCACAGAGTTAACTGTTCTATGAAATGTCTGCTGCGAGTTTCCCATCGGGCTAAATTATAAGGAAATCACAGGGAAAAAGAAGTGAGTGCTGCGTGGCTGATGCCGTTAACTGTGAACCTAATTGTGCCTGCGGTCCTCCGTGCTCTGTCAACATCCACTGTTGTTTCCTAACTTGCAGGACTCGGGCGCAAGCTGTACACACCATGCCTTGAGTTTGGAGTTACCAAGACCACGCGTCAAGCTTGGAGCCTTGCCCTGCGCCCAAACTTCTGAGCTGATGCCCACCTACCCACATTCCACTGATGCCCACCTACCCACATTCCACTGATGCCCACCTACCCCACATTCCACTGATGCCCACCTACCCACATTCCACTGATGCCCACCTACCCACATTCCACTGATGCCCACCTACCCCACATTTCACTGATGCCCCAGATGGTTCACTCTGGCACGTTTGTGGCTGGCCCCTTGTGCTGACTCAGAGCCAGGGAGCATCTCATGTTGGAGCCCTACATCCAACTTCAGTCTTGGTACCTCTGTCTGCCATGGAGAGTGCTTTCGGTCAGGGGTATGGACCATCCCTACAGCAGGCATTCCTCCAGAACAAAACCGTGGGCCAGCCATGGCCCGATTACAAATGCAACAGCAAAAAAAAAAAATATCGTGGTCAAAGTGCAAATGAAGTTAAAAAATGAATAATAACACAGTGCTGTCTTCCCTTTTTTGCTAGGCCAAATTATTCCTTATCAACCCAGACACAACTGAATATAAGTCACAAAACCTGAGCCTTAAAAATGTAGGCAATAGGGATGTCTGGGTGGCTCAGTCAGTTAACGGTCTGCCTCGGGCTCAGGTCATGATCTCAGGGTCCTGGGATGGAGTCCCTGCACTGGGCTCCTTGCTCAGCAGGGAGCCTGCTGCTCCCCCTGCTTGTGCTCTTTCTCTCTCTGGCAAATAAATAAATAAAATCTTAGAAAAATAAAATAAAAATACATGCAATAAATTAATATGCTAGGGAGCACCGCAAACTAGAAAAGTAACATTCACTTCGCCAATGGATGGTTTCCAGGAAAATAAGCATTGTGGCTACATAAATAATGAGCAATCCTGAGGCCATCCATTTCCTTGTATTTCCAGACCTCTGTCTTCTAAGAAGTAGGAGAGAGAACAAACCTGACTAATAAGGGATTGCAGGTAATTGGCTACTTGCCTTTTAAATGTCAGATTGCGGGTTTGAAGACTTTCAAGATTTGGCCTTATGTTCTGGATTATTAATAGCTATTATTAGAGTAACCCTTCAAACCTTCATTTCAATTCATTACCTAATTCCCTAGATGCACTCAGGTAATCTTTCAATTTATTTACTTGCAGGAAATTTTAACAAATCATACTTCAAAGACTTATTAAAGCTGGGAGTCAGTGTGATTCCTAAGTTCTCTTATCTAGATGATGAGTTATCCTCAAGGTGTATTTTTTGTGTTCATGACGGCTTTGATCACTCAGTGATACCTTGTTGGGTACCAATAATATCAAGCCCCAATCTGAAAGTATCTTCAAAGGAAAGAAGTGTATTCACTCTTCCCCTCCCCCTGTTCCTACCTCAGTCTTGCTCCGGGCAATTCCCCAGCCCTTCCCTCAGCGCCCTTTATTCTGGGTGTTTACTGTTGGGCTGACCCCAGCAGCACTTCTCCGAGCTGACTGCTCAAGGTCCTTGCCCAGTGCAGTAGGATGAGTGAGCAGAATAGGCAGCCACAGGGTAAGGAAGGGAGAAGAGGAAATTCCTGTCATTCTCCTGCTCCGGGCCGGCCTGGCTACCCTCTGGGTTTTTTTGTTTGCTTGTTTCTGTTTTTTGTTTGTTTGTTTGTTTTTGGTCTTCTTCTTCTTTGGAAAAAGTCTCCTGAAATTTGTGGCCACACGCTAATAAAAATAGTCCCTGGGGTCAAAACAGCAGAAGCCTTGTGAGCAAAGGGGAAGGAAGGATTAAAAATAAAAACCACCTTTCCTTGAATCTCTTAGAAATGCTCCCATCTTTCCTAACTGCTGTCCTGGGAACTTAGAAGTTTTGACGGATCACTTTTTACTTGGACCAAAGAACAGGATTAAAAAAAAAAAAAATCAGACTCCAATTACTTTGGCCAGAGATTACTTCGTAGTTCTAGGTAGGTGAAAAAAACAAAGCCAACCTTTGTTTGGCCAAAGATGATTTAAAACTGTAGAGGGTATCTGTGGACAGCTCTGTTCTCTCCTTGTTTTGAAAAGAAAGCATCTAGTGTGAGGCTGCTGGGTGACCAGAGAGAGGAACTCTAAGAATCCATATAAACTTCTTCTTCTTCTTCTTCTTCTTTTTTGACAGAAAGAGAGAGGAGGAAGCAGGCTCCCCGCTGAGCAGGGAGCCCGATGTGGGGCTCGATCCCAGGACCCTGAGATCATGACCTGAGCCAAAGGCAGAGGCTTTAACCCACTGAGCCACCCAGGCAGTACCCCTCCATATAAACTTATATAAGAAAAAATTATACAGAAAACTCTGTGAAACTAAGATCCCTTGGCCTCTTTATTTTCTGAAAGGGAGAAGAGTATACATTTATTCCTAATTACTGCAATATATTTTTACATTCTGGAGGAAGTTTCTGGAAGACTTATGGGAAGAAAGTGGGTATCGGCTTCCACAAGAAGAAACAGCTTAGTCATTGGTCTGAATTGAAATTTAGGAATAATTGGAGAAGTCAAAGCTCTCTGAAGAGTCTTTGCGTTTTAAAACCAAGGCTGCTTAGCACCTAGGAATCTATAGTTTAATCGTCTGCCTCCATTGTTGTCATGACTGGACTTTCTCTTCTTTGTTGCAGAAGGGAGAATTAGAAAGATGTCTGTTCAAGATTCCTGCTCTGAGGCTGTTCAGTCAAGCACTCATCTCAGCACTGCTGTGAATGGGCTTCACAGATGGAATTAGATACTAATCACTGACCTTCAGGATAGGGAAATGATCCTGGATGACCCGGGGTCCCTGTGTCATCGCATGAGCCCTTAAAACCAGAAGAGTCAGTCCAAGACATGTGGCTGAAGAGCAGGCAGAGGGTGAGGGAAGATGAGGGGAGAGGGCCTGATACCCCAGCATTGCCGGCTCTGTAGGGTGCTGGAAGGAACCACAGACCAGGGAACGTGCTGGCTACCGGAAGCTAAGAGCAATCCCTAGACAACAGCCAACAAGGAAAGGCGGTCCTCAGTCTACAAGTGCAAAAAACTGAATTTGGCCAACCTCCTGAAGAAGCCAGGAATCAGGATTCTTCCCAGAGCTTCCTGCTGGCAGAGACCCTGATTGTGAACTTGCGAGACCAGCCACGCCCCCTGCATTTCCGGTGTACACCCCTGGGAGACAGGTGAGCTGTTCCAGCCCATTGAGTGTGGGGCCTCTGTGTTGGCGGCAATGGAAAAACACCATTGGTGCATCTACAGAAGACCAAAGAGCCTCACTGTAATAGTTTCCCATCAAAGCTCATTTTAAATATTTCTGCTAACGTATTTCCAAACCATCAGATACACTTTCTGCATCTTCAAATGAAGGTGTTTTCAGATGCTCTGAGAATCAAGAGAAAATGTTGTCATTAGGACTTTTGGCTGCCTCTTACTGCTGGCATGTTGAGTGCCATGGCTTCTCCCCGACTCCAGGTAACCTAAGAGTGACTGTTCTTGGTTTACTACAACCAGATGGCTGGCGCTAAACACGAGTGTAGGATAACAGCACCAGTGGGTGCACAATTTCCTTTTACTGCTTTAGCTGTGGAGGGAGTAAGGTTTCAAACATCTAAGAATTATAATGCTGCCTAGGAAGGTCACCTAACAAGGATGCTTCGAGGAGCCTCCCGGCCTCATTAAAACCAGGTCACAGGTTGGCCATGAAGAGTTTAGCTTCATTGTCTATCCTCATCACACTAAATAAGTGCTGGGATAAAAGCTTTCTTTCCTGCTATGGGACCGGGGTTACTCTCTCTGATGTTGAGCAAGTGTTAAAGATTGAGTTTAAAAACTGTGCACTTGGGGCACCTGGATGGCTCAGTTGGCTAAGTGTCTGCCTTCAGCTCAGGTCATGATCTCAGGGTCCTGGGATCGAGCCCCACGTGGGGCTTCTTGCTTGGTGGGGAGCCTGCTTCTCCCTCTCCCTCTGCCGCTCTCCCTGCTTGTGCTCTCTCTCTCTCTCTCTCTCTCTCTCTCAAATAAATAAATGAATAAAATCTTTTAAAAAAATAAAAATAATAAAAATAAAAATAAAAACTGTGCACTTAACCCACTCGGTGGACCCATCAAGAATAAGTAGAAGACAAAAGGGAAGGCTTGTGTCTCCACCATTGGGCCAGGGTACATGTGTCCTGCTGGCTTCACAGCTCTTTGTGGACTGTAACAGTTTCTGAAGCTCTGGAACGGACCACAGAAAATGACTTCTTGGGGGAAATGTCAAGGCAACAATGCACCATGAAAATTTTCTGGAAGATACAGTCCAGAAACGCCAGGCTTTTCTGAAACTCATCTTAATATAATTACTCTTATTATTAATCCAATTATACGTGCTAATATGGAAAGGTTTGGAGGTTTGTTCATCAGTAAAGAAAACACAGATTTGGAAAAGATGGACTAGAATGATTCAATTTGTGTACAAATAGAAGAAGAAAGAGGATCCTTAGAGAGTATGCAAACTGCTATTAGGCCAGTAGATCCACTGATCAAATACAGTATTTCCAGTAATCCATTATTTCCCTAAAACTCCCCCCAGGGATACAATGTACTATTTCACTTTTAATCACAAATACTCATCATGGAGTGTTTGTTACAGAATGTGCTAAAAATCAAACATACAGTGTTAGTTTACCCAAATGCCAAAGAAACTGAACTGCTGTGGTCTTAGCACATGGTGTCCACTTTGGCCATGCGGTCACACTGGTGGGACACGTGCCGGTGCCTGGTGTTCTCCCGCAGCGCCTGTCACTTGCTGTGTGGTGAGGCACCGTGGGCTGTGGGCCAAGCAGTTACAACCACCCAGTCTCTAAATGAGTGTTGTTTAGCTTTTTTGGTGTGGTTTCAGTGTTGGATTCCTCTCACCGTGCAGTCCCTGAATTCTCCTAGGGATGACCAGAATGGGAGTGATTGTAAGGGGGACAAGGGATCTTCACAAAGCACAGTTGTGGTCATCGGGATCAAGAGAGGCAAGTAAGAAGGAAATGTAAAAGGCAAAAAGAGATGAGAGTGAAATGGAGGAAAAGAAAAGTAGTGCTAACCGGAACTGCTTTGGGAGTTTCCTTTAAAGGCTATTTTGCTATGCGCCAAGACACTTGGATTGACTTACTGGACAATGACAGTGTCACTCACCCTGGACTCGGTCTTTCTTGCACACCTGCATCCACTCAGTTGGCACCCCCAGTCAGCTCTCACCACAAAGCATCTCCAGAATCATCGCATGGCTACCAACAGGTCCATTACCACCACGTCTTATCTCTTTGTTGGGTCCCTATGTTTCTGTCCTCATCCCCCACCCCCCAGGAAAGCTCTCATGATTCTTCTAAAATGTGCATCAGAGCACCAGTCCTTCACCCTAAGACCTTCCATTTCACTCAAACTCCAAGTCCTGAGCACAGCACATGCCTGGAACATGCTTCCTCTTGTTCACTTGGCCAACATCTACTCATCTTTCCATGTCTTTTTCAGAGGAAGGCTTTCCCTGTCCCCCGGAGCAGGCTACCATGTCCTGGGCTCAGTCAAGGTCCACGGGCATGATCTCACCCACCCGTATCACTTGCTTACTGCCCGCCAGCATCTGTGTTAAGGTCACAGGGCATCATGCTGCTCGAGGGAGGATCAAGAGGACAGGCAGCTGGCTGGCAAGAAGGCATGCCGTGGGTGAGTGGGCAGCCACGCAAACGGACAAAGTGAGGGCAAACTCAAATCAGGGGGAGAAGGAACCAGACAGATGGGCCCGAGGCCAGCAGTCTGCACTCGAGAGCCCAGGTTGGCAGCAGGTAGCCCTCAATGGTCCCACATTTTCATCCAGGGCCATTCTTGGTCTGTGACCAAATCAGTATGCACGGCTGCCTGTGATTGATTTCTTTGCTCGTCAGAGAGATGATAACCTGCTAGAATGCAAGGAGACAGAGGACTAAGGGACATGAACAGACTCTTGCCACAGAAGGAAATACAATTCGAAGCCAGCAACAGAACAGCCTCCTACTTCCTGCTCCTTCTCCAGCCCTACGCCACAAGAGTTCACAGACAGACCAGATGACATTCTTATCTCAAGCACGTTAAAGGAATTTCAAGCAAAAAAAAAAAAAAAAGGAATTTCAAGCAAGAGACTCTGTAGTTGAAAGCAATGGGGATTCTGGAGGAGCCTGGGGAGGATAGAACAGTGGGAAGAACATACCAGAGATACTGCCACACCCCTACCTTGGCAGGTTCTGATGTGTGTAATATAATGTTTATGAATAGTGGCATTTACTTGTAAAGAATGGAAGTATCTTATGCTCCAAAAGACCATCTAGGGGAGTAGAAAAGCTTTGGTGTTCAATTTCAACTGTTATTATCAGCCTGGTCTGGGGCAGTACATTAGCGTTTCTGACCCTCAGTTTCTCCATCTGTAAAGTGGGCTAATGTTTTGGATGGATCAGATGAGGCCAAGTCTGTGCAGTACATAGGATCCAGATCTATGGTCATCCACCACCCTTTCCCCTGGACATCTGTTCACTGACACCTGAGCAAAGGACAGAGGGACCTATTTTAACAAAGAGAAAATAAGAACAAAGCAGAGGAAGATTCTAGTGTGGTGCACAGGAGGACTACTATATTAATTTTTGGAAGACAGGAGCCTTTTTCCCTGGCTTCATTTTTCCATGAATCTCCCCAGCATTTCCCATTTCCACATGCTTTCTCTGATTTATTAGTCTGCTCTGGCTGCTCTAGTAACAAGGCAGCATAAACTGAGTGGCTTGGGCAACAGAAATTTATTCTCTCCTAGTTCTGGAGAAGCAAAAGTCCAAGGTCAAGGTATCAGCAGGACTGGTTTCTTCTGAGGCCGTGAGAATCTGTTCCCTCCTCCCCTCGGCTTCTTGGGGTTTGCCAACCATCTTTGATGTTCTTTGGGTTGGAGAAGCATCCCTCTCAGCTCTGCCCTCACCTATGCATGGCATCCTGCTGTGTGTGTCTCTGGGTCCAAATGTCCCCTTTTAATAGGGACACCAGTCATCTTGGATGAGAGAGAGCCCACCCTAATGACCTCATCTGGAGTACAATGATCTATTTCCAAATAAGGTCACATTCAGAAGTACTGGGAGTTAGGACTTCAGTACATGAATTTGGGGGGGGGTTACAAAATTTAACCTATAACAGGTGACAAAGCTCTGCCATCCCTTGATTGAGATTTCTCACTTGGTGGAGTTAATCCATCAACAGACCACCCAGGACTGGGAGGCAGTGATGTTGGCTATGTTTATCAGCTCTTCAGATTTCGACTTTTCCAGGGGCCAGTCCCCCAGTCTACACTGGCAAACTACACAGTGCTGTCAGCAGATCCTTATCCTGCCTCTTGGCTGCAGATAAGAAGGCAGGATTTCCACTCAGCCTTCTCAGAGGTAAACAACCTGTCTGGCTTCCATCCACTAGTTTTCTTTGTCTTACTTTTCGTTTTGTTCTAAAAAAAGGGTTATGTTTATTGGGCCCTCACGTCCGAACATAAGTCCTCAAGCAGGTATCAGTGAGCCAACAGGGGCTCAGGGCACCTTGCAAAGGGCCAGGAAGGTTTGGGATGTTGCCAGACATTCCACCACCTCTTGTCCAAGTCCAGACTGGTAGATGGAGCCTCATTTTTCTTACTCAGATGTGTTGGTTGCTGCTTCCTCTAAGGACCCACCTGTTACCCTCCTCGTGTCTTGGGGCAGGAGGGACTGAGTGAGGATAAGCATTCTTGCAGGTAACCAACATAGGAGGGGATGTGGAAACCTTGGGGCTCATCCTTTCGGGTTTAAGAAATGAAAGTCCTAGGTACGTGCATCGTGTGCCATGGCTCAGATCTCCTTCTGTCCTTTTAGGCTGTAAGTATCATCTTATTCATGTTTGCTTCTCTGGTACCTGGCAGAGTCCTGGGCATGTAACAGAAATTCACTGTATATTTGTGTGGCATAAGAGACACCACCCATTTTACCAGCATGTTGATTTAGCACCAGACCACGGAGGAGATGATGCAATAGTCATGGCTATTCTCATTATTCAGAGCAGGGCAGACTGGCTGCAGTGTTTAGAGCTCACAGACCAACTCTGAGGCACATGACGCCATCGGGCTGCATTCCATCTGGATTCTGAGAGCCCAGGCCTGAATCTGGGTTCATGACTTCCCATCTTGGGCCCTGGGACAAATCGCTCAACCTCTCCCAGGTTCAGGTTCTTCTTATTTAAAATTGGGGGAAAAAAACCATAATAACCTCTCATTTAGAAAGCTGTCATGAGAATCAGGTGCTGATTGGCAGTATTAAAGGGTTTTTGTCCACATTTATTATTTAACTGTGCTGATAAATCAAGAGTCAACAGCATCCTTCGAATGAGGTGGATGACAAATTCAGTATCATGAGAACCAAGGGCAGTACAAGCAAAGTACAAGGACAGAAACTACTACATGGATGACTGTCCAAGAAAAAAAGATTCTGCAGTCGACCATAACATGCATGGAGGTGGTGGTTGTATTTAGCAAAAATACTACAAACACACGCACCAGAAAACAAGCAGGTATGGGTCTGTAACCAGGAGATCATGCACAGCAAACACGTTATCTGTATGACTGGGAGGATCTTATTTGTAACCGGGAGAATGGAAAGTTTCCTTGCTTTGGTGAAAATTAGCACAGGACAGTTACATGGCGCGGGGAAGAGCAGCCAGGGAAGGGCTGCTCACTGGTTCTCATTCACTCACTCATTTGAGAGCTAGTTCTTGGGGGGTACCAGGTGCCAACTGTTGTTTAGGGCTGAGTAGGCCAGGCTGATAAAAAACTAATCTCATGAGAATGTAGTTCTCTGGCCTTAAAGACACAGCACATAGGCAAGGACGTCACTCCAGATTGTCAGAAGGTCATATGAAAAGCTCAGAATGCTTTGTAAAGGCATTGGGGAAGGCCTAATTTGTATGGTGGGAGAGGGTGTTGTGGAAAGTTTCTCTGGATAGGACACTTTTAAGTTAAGATCTAAAGGTAAAGGGGAGAGGAGAGAGTCCTCCAGGTGTCAGAAATCATATGGGAAGGTCCTGAGGTAGCAAAGATCCTAGTGGACAGAGCAATGGAAAGAAGGCCAGCATTGCAAATACAGCAAAGGCAGAGGGGCTCAGCACAGGGCTGGAGAATTGGAGGATCTGGTCAACTTTGCCCACAAGTTGCAATGAGTGGACATCAATCCTTAGAATTTTAAAGCAAAACCATTACATTCATCTATTACCTTTCTTCTAAGGACTCATGCAGAGTGATATAAAGACAAATGGCCTTAATAATCTAGTAGCTGGAGAGAAAACTTATCTGAAATAAAAAAAAAAAGACAAAGAAAAGGCAAATAATCTGAGAAAAAGAAAATAACCTAGGCCACAAGGGAAACAAAAGCAAAAATAAACTATTGGATCCTCATCAAGATACAAAGCTTCTGCACAGTAAAGGAAAAAAACCTACAAAACTAAAAAGCAGTCTATGGAATGGAACAAGATATTTGCAAATGACATATCTGATAAAGGGTTAATATCCAAAATACATAAAGAACTTATCAAACACACCACCCAAAAAACAAAAATCCAGTTGAGAAATGGGCATAAGATATGAATAGACACTTTTCCAAAGATGACTTCCAGATAGTTAATGGACACATGGAAAGATGCTCAGTATCACTCATCATCAGGGAAATGTGAATCAAAACCACAGTGAGGTATCACCTCACACATATCAGAGTGGTTAAAATTAACAAGAAGGAAACAACAGATGTTGGCAAGGATGCAGGGAAAGGGGAACCCTCTTACACTGTTGGTGGGAATGCAAACTGGTGTAGGCACTTTGGAAAACAGTATGGCAGTTCCTCAAAAAGTTAAAAATAGAATACCTTATAATCCAGCAATTACACTACTAGGTATTTACCCAAAGGATATTAAAATACTGATTCAAAGGGGGCACTTGCACCCTGTTGTTACAGCAGAATAATCTATAATAGCCAAATTAAGGAAAGAGACCAAATGTCCACTGGCTGATGAATGGATAAAGAAGATGTGATATATATTATACAATGGAATATTACTCAGTCATAAAAGAGAATGAAATCTTACCATTTGTAATGACATGGATGGATCTAGGGAGTATTATGCTAAGTAAAATAAGTTAGACAAAGAAAAATATCACATGATTTTGCTCATATGTGGAATATTTTTTATAAGTATATTTTGAAGATTTTATTTATTTGAGAGAGAAAGAAAGAGAGTGAGGAGGGGAAGGGGCAGAGGGACAGGGAGAGGCAGAGAATCTCAAGCAGATTCCATGCTGAGCATGGAGCCTGATGTGGGGCTTGATCTCATGACCCTGAGATCATGATCTCAGCTGAAACCAAGAGTCTGACACATTTAAAAAATTATTTTATTTATTTCAGAGAGCGAGCACAAGTGGGGGGAGGGGCAGAAGGAGAGGAAGAAGGAGACTCTCTGCTGGGCAGGGAGCTCCACCAAGGGCTCAATTTCAGGACCCTGGGATCATGACCTGAGCCAAAGGCAGATACTTAACTGACTGAGCCACCCAGGCGCCCCACTCATATGTGGAATTTAAGAAACAATACAGATGAATATAGGGGAAGGGAAGGAAAAATAATATAAGATAAAAACAGAGAGGGAGACAAACCATGAAGACTCTTAATTACAGAGAACACACTGAGTGTTGATGGAGGGATATGGGCAGGGGGTTGGGCTAGATGGGTGATGGGCATTCAAGAGGGCACTTGGTGTGATGAGTACTGAGTGTTGTATGTGGGTGATGAGTCACTGGATTCTGCTCCTGAAACCAGTGCTGCACTGTAGAAAACTAAGTGGAATTGGAATGGAAGGAAGGAAGGAAGGAAGGAAGGAAGGAAGGAAGGAAGGAAGGAAAGAATGAAAGAAAGAAAGAAAGAAAGAAAGAAAGAAAGAAAGAAAGAAAGAAAGAAAGAAAGAAAACGAAAAAGAAAATGATCGAGGTTGAAGACATAATAGAGAGAGATGCACAAAATGTGAATAGGGCTGTGGAAACAGTCTGTTCCTCAAAAAGTCCCGTATAGAGGAACCATATAATTCAGCAGCTCTGTTCCTAAGGGTACCCCCTGTCCCAGAGACCTGAAGACAGGGACTCAGACTCCTATATGTACATAAGTGCCAACAGCAGCACTAGTCACAATAGACAAAGGGGGGACACAGCCCAAATGTCCATCGGCGGGTGAATGCATAAACAAAATGTAGTCCATACAATGGAATATTATTCTGCTCTAAAAAAGAATCTGCATCAAAGATGAACCTTGAAGGTGTTATGTTAAGTGAAAGAAGCCAGTCACCAAAGGCCCTACAGTGCATGATTCCACTTCAATATAATATGCAGAATGAGGTCGATTCAGAAGGCAGACTGGTGGCTGCCAGGGAGGAAGGAGGAAGCATGGGGAGGGATTGCTGAATAAATACAGAATTTCATTTTGGGGAAATGAAAAAATTGTGGAACTAGATAGAAGTGGTGGCACTTGCAGCAACTTCTTCCTAGAAACATCACCAAAGGCAAGGGAAGCAAGGGCAAAAATCAACTATCAGGACTTCATCAAGATCAAAAGCTTTTGCATAGCAAAGGAAAGTCAACAAAACCAAAAGACAACTGACAGAATGGGTGAAGATATTTGCAAATGACATATCATTCAAAGGGATAGTATCCAAAATCTATAAAGAACTTATCAAACTCAACACTCAAAGAACAAATAATCCAATCAAGAAATGGGCAGGAGACATGAACAGACATTTCTGCAAAGAAGACATCCAAATGGCCAACAGGCACACGAAAAAGTGCTCAACATCACTCGGGATCTGCAAGGATGCAGAGAAAGGGGACCTTTCTACACTGTTGGTGGGAATGCAAGCTGGTGCAGCCACTCTGGAAAATAGTATGGAGGTTCCTCAAAAAGTTGAAAATAGAGCTACCCTACAACCCAGCAATTGCACTACTGGGTATTTACCTTAAAGATACAAATGTAGTGATTCTCAGGGGCACATGCACCCGAATGTTTATAGCAGCAAAGTCCACAATAGCCAAACTATGGAAAGAACCTAGATGTCCATCAACAGATAAATGGATAAAGAAGATGTGGTGTATATATACAATGTAATACTATGCAGCCATCAAAAGAAATGAAATCTTGCCGTTTACAACAACAAGGATAGAACTAGAGGGTATTACGCTAAACAAAGTAAGTCAATCAGAGAAATACAATTATCATATGATCTCTCTGATACGAGGAATTTGAGGGACAGGGCAGGGGGTTGTGGGGGGTAGGGAGGGAAAAAATGAAACAAGATGGGATTGGAAAGGAGACAAACCATAAGAGACTCTTAATCTCAGTAAACAAACTGAGTGTTACTGGGGGTTGGGAGGGTAGGAAGAAGGTGGATGGGTTATGGACACTGGGGAGGGTTTGTGCTATGGTGAGTGCTGTGAAAGGTGTAAGCCTGATGATTCACAGACCTGTACCCTGGGGGCAAATAATACATTATATGTTAATAAAAAAATAAATACATAAAAATAAAAATAGAAAAAAAAAAAGAAGTGGTGGCACTAAGTCATGAATATACTAAATGTGACCAAATTGTTCATTTTTAAATGGTGGATTTTATGTTATGTGCATTGTGTCTGAAATTTTTTTAAATGAAAGAAAAAAAAGAATAGGAGAGAAAATGCCAGGGCGGTGGGGGCTCCTATGAGCGTCAGACAGAAGGGGCCCCTTGGGTAGAAGGACACGTTTTTTGCTGCCAGACAGATTGACTTGTGGGTCAGGTTAATCTGATCTTCATAGTTCATTGTGAGTTCTGGCCTTTGGCTTCACTTGAATTAAAGCCTTCAGAGTGTCAAAAGTTTCCAAAGAAAAGAGGAAGCTTATAGGCTGTGAGAGGTGAGAGGTAAGGGATTCCATTTCTCCAAGGGTTCTTGTCCTTGCCTGAGACCCACAGCTTTGCCTTTCTGAGCTATTGTGTCCCCCTCCCCCTTCTGAAGGTGTCCCTGTAAGCCTGCAGGGGATCCTGGTTGGGTGCTTGAAAGGAAACAATAGGACAATCTGTTTCAATTCTCTCTCCTCAAATAGGAACGAGCCCTGAAAAATGGTAATAAACCCCAGCACCAGCTCCTTTGTGAGCTATTACTGAGGGTCTGGGCTTCCATCTCGGTTCCATCTAGATTTGGGGAGGCGTTAACCTCTTAATCCATTTCAGCTGTTTAGGAGTGACAGGGGTCAAGGACAAATGACATTTAATCACATTTGCTAGTCAGGATGACTGTGCCGCCTGCAGAGGAGGAAGTAAGCTTCCTTTCTGCTCTAGGAAGAGACTTCTCGGGGCTGCTCTCTTAGATGCTAAGGAGAAGGACCCTTCAGGTCGTGTCAAGATTCTAAGCAAAGGACAAAACCAGTTTTCTCCAAAACATGTGAGCACTCATTCCATGCAAGAGACCATCAACCACTCTTCCTGGCAGCCCTTAAAAGGACATGATTTTTTTTTTGGTACCTGAAATTATCTTTTTTTTTTTTTCTCAGTAAGCTCCATTGGCTCCAACCACTTGACCCAAACTTGTACCAAATAGAGAGCTTTTAGAGCAGTGAGTACCAATCACAGCAACGATGCTTTCACTTAGCAGGACCCTCGTTTGTTTATATAAATTAGCCTGCAATGACCAATTACACTGTTGGTCCGAAATCAGGTCAGGGCCAATGTAACCCTGGGAAGAACAATGGTCTGGACACCAAAGTCCAGACAGGACTATGATGGAGAATGATAAGGGATGATTAATCAGCGGGCTGCTTCCTGAGGATTGCCACTCTCACATCAAATCTTGGTGCGAACACAGCTACTTTCTGGTAATCAGTTACCTTAAGAGAAATGCAATTAGTTGTTGGGACTCATTAGCTCCAGTCAGTGCATTCTCGGCTCAGCATCTTCCTTGCTGGTTGAGAGCTTGTTAATGGGGAATAATGATGCATTTGTACCTTCACGGTACAACAGTGAAGGACGGAGGGTTAATCTGAAGTTTTGACATGTCTGTCCTTTTATTTAAGCAGACTGAAAAACTGCAAAAAGAATTTACAATGCGGACAGAAAACCACCGTATCCTAAAAATTGAGAGTTGAAGGCTGTCAATCTATTAGCGCATGAAGGTGCTTACTACCGACTGTTTCTCTTGCTTCAGTCTTGTGGAGGCAAGAAAATGTAGACCAAGCATGAAATCTAGGTAGGGCTGCCCTCCCTTGGCTCTTCTCTGCCTTAGGAAAACATGTGAGTTAGTACTTCCAGGATCTTCTGCCAGCTCAGAACAAGGATAAGAATGAAGAAATGACGATTTTTACATTTTGTAGCTTCCTTAATTTCTGTTTCTAGAATGAGCAACTTGCTAGGAGGTGGTGAAGGTCCAGCCACAGAGGGGCAACCAGGAGCTCCACAATTTCGTGCAGGGGACCAGGGGGTGCTTCTATTCACCCCACCTGCACCTCTGGTTCCTGTGATCCCCCACCCTGCCACAGCTCTCTGAGTCAGAGACCCTGCCTGTCACCGCTCACTGCCATAGCTCCAAAGGGAAGGGCGATAGAGAGGAAGTCAGGGAATGGGCTGCCCTGCTCAGCCACAACCCACAGTTGCCTATCAAATGCCCTGAAGCAAAGAGTCATGGACTGGCTCCAAATGCTGGCTCGGTGACAGGAGGAAGCCATTAACCCCAGAAATGGGGCCAGGGAGAAGAGGATGGCGATTCAAACACTTCCTACTCTTTTCTTTCCAACAGTCCCTTGGTCCACTAAAGGACATGTGAAATTTACTTCAAATATTCTTGGTCAGTGAAGGAACACCTAGACTCAAGAAAAAGAGTTTAGAATAAAGGTGGCTGTGGAGAGCAGAGTTGTGCGCCTGGAATTCCCAGGATCGGGGCTGGGAGGCATGATCTCTGCACTGGTGCTCTGGAGGATGCTACGCAAGGCTCCCACTGGTTCTGTTTCTTTTTCCTCCAAGAGGAATCGGAACTGCAAGCTAGAGATCTTCATTATTGCCACTGGTGCGGGCTAGCCTCCACATGCTCTGCTGCGGGCTAGCCTCCACATGCTCTGCCGCTTCTCCTGACTTGTCCTCCTCTCTGGTTGTTTTATCACAACTCTGGCAAACGCTGGGTTTATTTATTTTAAAATAATTGCCACGTTGAAAAGGAGAAGGAGAAATGGTGTGAAAATAGATGTGTTAAAATACTGGAGAGGAGTAGCCTGTAAGTGAAACTGTTTGGTGAGCTCTTTCTTCTTCAATTTATGGATAATAGACCTGTTTCTTTGCATCTCCTCCAGGGAAGCTACTTCTGATGCAATGTAATATAATTTGGGAGGGCAGCAGGAGGAAAAATTATATTTTTAATATCAGGAAGTTATGAAGGATCTGAAGAACGATCCAGCTCTTGCAATTTGCTTTTTATTTATCAGGGAGTTAACACCCTACGACTCCATGTTTTATAGGGATAAATGTTAAACACCATTGTCTACCGATTGGGGATTAACTAAGCTTTTTTATTTAATCTTTTTTTAAAGGAAGTAATTTGTTCATACTAATGGAAAGATTTGAATATTCATATTCTAATAAGAAGAATGACTACTCATACTGAAAAGATAAAATTTAACATTTGTTTGTCCTTTTAAAAAGAGCCCACATTTGCAATCGAATTATAGGATAAATAATTCAAAACAAGTTTTAGTTAGATCCTGCAAATTTTCATAATTAAGTAGATCAAATTTTGCAGAAATAAGTTGTGGAAACTTTAAGAAGGAATAACATGATAGGGTACCTTACATTAAAAATTTATATTTAAGGTGAAATCATCATAGTCTCACTTCTTCTAGCTTAGCGAAACAAAACAATGTTTGGGGAGAAATGATCCCTATTACTATTTCATGGAACATAAATGCCAGAAAGAACTTTGCAAAATTATAGTTAGTCCTCTGGGGGATAGAAATGTCTTCTGAAAGAATTAAAAAATGAAGGTTGCTCCGAAGTTTCCTAATAGAAAAGATATGAAAATGCAAAATCCTGAAAAAAGGGGAAGCTTTAAGACTATAAGATGTAACGGTAAGTCAATTAATAGTAAACAGCTTTTTATGTATAAAGAAAGAATCTATTAGTAAGAGAGAGGTAGTTACCCATGCAAATACTGGGGAAAAAAAAAAAGATGGCCTTCTGAGGCATTATTGAGGAGAGACCCACTCCAATCTTTCCAGTTCTGAGGCAGCCTAACGGGTCTTAGATGCAATCAGGTTGCCTCCATGACCTTATGCATTGCTTTCAGCAGCAGACTCCACAGACTTTGTCTATCTGTTCTTCATTGCAGCCCCATGCCTACCAGAGAGCCAAGCACATGGTAAGGACTCAAAAGAATAGACGTTGAGAGAATGAAACCTTCCGTCAATGTAAGTAACTCCTCTTGTTTGGATGCTCTATCACCAAGCAACTTCTTAGTGGCTCATCTCTAGAGAATGAAAGCACTGGGAAAGGAGTAGGTTTATGTGTTGTCCATAAAAATGCACCCACTTGAATCTCTCAGTGCAGGAGCATCGTTGACTGATGGTCCAGCGTCTCCAGCATCTGTGCCCTGAGATTCGTCACCGTGCTGGCCTTCATGTTCTAGCTTCACTCCCCATGGTGCTCCCAGCCAGGGACCCAGCTCAGAAGCAGTATAGGGCAAGCCTGGTTCTGGGACATACGGGACTCCTTGGAAGAGACCTGGGCCTAACAACTCTCCAGGGGTCTTGTCGAGCTCCCTGAAATCCCAAGACGATTTCACCCAACCAACCAACATTCCTTCCTTCTTTTCTGCTCCCCTTCACTTGGGGGCAGACCTGCTGCATCATGGTTTGAAGGCTCTTCCAGACTCTCTGGTTTCCTCCCATTTTCCTCTCCAGGGTTGCCTTAATTAAATACCTTGCATGGACTTCTAATTCCGTCTTGGTGTTTGCTTCTCTTAGGATCTGGACTGAGCCAGCATCCTAGTCTCAGGGTAAAGAAACACAGCTGTTCTTGGGCTGCTCCTTGTCTCTGCCTAATGGAACATGGTGGAGTGGAAAGAATGCAGGTGAGGCATCATACAACCCAGGATTTCTATCACCTTTCCTTCGCTTACTAGCTATATGACTTGGGCCAAGCTACTCTTATCCTTCTGAGTATCAGCTTCTTAATCTGTAAAATGGGGTAGGGCATCTTACCTCACTAGATTACAGAGACAACTGTAATCAAACAGCATTATAATGGGCTTTTCACAGTTGCTAAACCAAAGCTAATTTCCTCCTGATGCTATTGTAACTTTAAGGTCCAGTTTCTGACCAGGCAAGGCCAAAGGCCAGGCCCTAGAGCCTGTGGTAGTCAAGGGTAGTGTCCCACTTGAGGATGCCAAATTTGGAGATCCCAACTTGGAGATTTATAAGAAGAGATCAGGGTGCAGAGGCACACAGGGAAGACCACGTGAGGCCCCGGGAGAAGAGGGCTATCTGCAAACCAAGGAGAGAGGCCTCTGAGAACCAGCCCCGCTGACATCTTGATCTTGGACTTCTCACTTCCAGAATTGTGAGAAGGTACATTTCTGCTGTTAAAGCCACGCAATCTGTGCTATTTTATTGACAGCCCTAGCAAACGAATACAGAATTAACTTTTTATGACCTATTAATGGAATATGGACCTATTATTATAAACTACTAGAGTATAAACTGCCCCAATTGGGTGGCACGGAGTGAGCTGGAAGCTTGGGGTGCTCCATGGGAGACTGAAGCCCTTGTCACCAAGGGAGCTGCTGAGATGGGCAGCCCAACTGTCCCTCTGATGGCGCCCTGAGACCCCCTACTCCTTCTGCCACTCCCCACACCCCTAACTCCGTTCCCTTCCTCCAAAGAGGACCTTCAGTGCTGAGTCATGACCCAAGAGAAGTATTCACCCTGCATCCATAACAGGCACAGTGATCAGAAGTAGAGAGCTGCGCACANCACACCCCTAACTCCGTTCCCTTCCTCCAAAGAGGACCTTCAGTGCTGAGTCATGACCCAAGCATAACAGGCACAGTGATCAGAAGTAGAGAGCTGCGCACGTGAGGAATATTATCTGCTTTAGGGCCAGGTGTGGGGAAAGCAAGTGTGAGTAAGTGAGTGGTTCTCCTCTGTGTACAGCATCCACACAGACTAGGTCACTCTCGTTTTAAGTCCCTGGATAAAGAGTGCTCAGTTCAGCTGTAATATGAGACTGGGATAAATCCAGAACTCATTATATGAGACTTAAAAAAAACCTTTTTAAAACATTCTTTTTCTTGACTATATGCCCTATGACGTAGGTCAGACAGTGAAAGACAAATACCATATGAAGCACACTTACAAGTGGAATCTAAACAAAGAAGCAAACGAAAAGAGCAGAAACCACCAGCCCATAAACACAGAGAACAAACGGATGGTAGAGGGCAGGGGGTGGGGGATGGGCAAAATGGCCGAAGGAGATGGGGAGGTCCAGGCTTTCAGTTATGGAATGAATGAGTCACGGTGGCAAAACAGATTATTTTAATGGTCGAATAATATCGGCAACCGGCTGAAGTTAACATAAAAGTGATAATAATTCCTCCTCTTACCTGTGGCTGATGCGAGAGGTAAACCAGATAAAATAAATGTCCCCGGAGCCTTCCAGCTGGAGTATGATCATCACTAGTATTACTTTGTGAATGGGTTTCCTCAAGGTCACTCCAGAATTAGTGGCTCCATGGGACCAAATGCTCATCCATTATATGGGTTAAAATGACTAACTGAGGGTCTGAGTTTAATTATACTCATAAGCAAAGGCATAGCGCAGCTCCTTTGATGGGCTTAATAACATTCTCGTGTACACAAGATAGATGGAAAAATTAGGGTCGTCCTTCAGGACAAGATGTTGAAGTGGGAATAGAATAATAAAAATAAATAAATGACTCAGCAGCTCTAGGAAATGAGCTGTGGAAGTTAGCAAAGCCAGCCTTATGCAAATACTTTGGCTGGAGACAGAGTCCTAAGCACGCATGACTAAATGGAACACAGCCATACAGTAATAGATTGGAGTTGTCTTACTGAACTGGCAGACTAAATGGTAAAAAGGGATACTCAGCAAGGCTTCACCTAGAGTGCACTCTGAAATTATGATAATGGTGACGACAAGGATCTTCAGGATATTGATTTGTGATATTTTAAGTGGAAAACACAGTCATGTTTCAGGCGAAATCCAGAACGCGTTCATTCTACGCTCAGCTGCAGGGGCCAACCTGCTTAGATGACCCTTTGATCATGTCATGCGCCCTGCATGAGAACCAAGAATGACTTCTGGCCATCGAGAGCATCAAACAGATCCGCAAAACTTTCAGAAGGTAGTTTAAAGACGGGAGGAAATGGGAGGTGGGTTCATACACAGAAGCAGAAAACACAGAAACCAGATCCACACGTGGGGAGATGCTTGCTCAACAGCTACTCTGTTGAGAGGCTTCGGGGGAACACCTGGGCTTACAGAACCCAGTCCCGTGCAAGGGAGCTTTGGCCTTGCACTGGAGCTACGGAGGACAATGGCCTAGAGAAAAAAACAGTTTCCTCTCTGGGTGGTTTGTTCCTGGGCGTGAACACTGTTTGGGGAAGGGCAGCTTTTCTGAGTTAGTTGCAGTTTTTCCCCTGCCCCATGCTGTGTTTTCTGGTGGCTCGCTGGCTTTGGAGACCCTTCTGGACTACTTCCTAGGGTGACTGTAGGAGGTTCCTAGGCTGCCAGCATAAGGCACCACAAATGGGGGCGGGGGTTAAAGCAACAGAAACTTATTCTCTGACAGTGTGAGAGATTAGAAGTCCAAAATCAAGGTGTCTGCAGGGTCATGACCCCACAACACTCTGGAGAAGACTCCTTCTTTGTGCCTTCTTAGCTTCTAGTGGCTTTCAGCAACGCCCACACATTCCTTGGCTTATCCCTGCCTCACTCCAATCTCTGCCTCTGTCTTCACATGGCCGCCTTCTGAGTGTGTAGGCTCTCTTCTTATAAGACACCATCTGTTGGATTTGGGCCCACCTTAATCCAGATGACATCTCCATTTAAATAATTTAATCCGCGAAGACCTTATTTCTAAATAGGGTCACAGTCTGAGGTTCCTGGTGGACATAAATTTTTTTGGGGGGGCACTTAATCCATTACAATGATCTCAGCCAATATGAGCTTGTCTGACCTTCACTGTTCAGCAATCAGGCTGTGGTTGGTCAATGTGCATTTCGGTTGAAGGTGATTATTTTGGCCACAAGTTAGGAAAAGTAGTTGATTATCCATTGTACAGTAAAACAATCGTGAATACAGAACTAAATCTCTTTCAGGGTCTGACTTGCCTGATGGAGGGCAAAGGAGAGTAGTTTCCTGGAGGACTCTTGAATCATAAGGTTAAGAAAAATGAACTAACCCAGTAACTTCATGCATACTTCCGGCCTAAGCCTTATCTAACATTTTATCACATTTATTTTAGGCCATATTTTTAAAATGGCTTTTATTAAAAATTAAAGCTTAAATTGCACAGCATTGGAGCAAAAGACAAACATCGGAAAAGAGGAAGGGATGAGGAAGAAGGGGAGTGTAAGCGTGTGTCTGGGGTGGACAGTGGAAGAAGGAAGCTTGCGGAGAGGAAAGCCTGACCTCCGCTAATTGCCATCAGCTCTAATTTCCATTGGCCTCACCTGCCACTGCCGCCCGGAGCCCCACCATCCAGCCACCACCATTCTTATCAACTTGCTCCTCCAACAAAATTTAAGAGATTTTTTTTTTCCATTTCTATCCTCTTTCCTCAGTGACAGATAGATATTTCAGGAACAAATAGAGATTCACTTTTGAAAAATTCCATTTCCTACCCCAAAATGAATTTTAAATGGAAAAGGACGAAGGGCATTAACTTTTCATTTTATATTTCATATGTGCTTAAATTTTTGCTATGTCAACATGATATGACATCTTCCTATGAAGATTTACCGTGCTTTTTTAGAGAAGGCAAAGGAAAGAGTCTCTTCTCTTTGGAACACTCCCCGTGACTGTGCCCATGATCAAGGCTAGTGGGAGGGGTTGGTACCACCATTGCTACTGGTACAACATCATTGCCAAAGAGAAAGTTTGAGGAACTGGACAGAGCTTAGTAAGATTGTATGGAATTATCCAAAGGTTGGACAGCATTAGCGTTCCAGATTTTAGCTTAGGAAGGCTTGGGCTTTTTTTCTAACTTAAATTTCCCTCTGATAAGCTTCTGAACATTTGCGAGTGTTACAATTTGCATTTATAATATTTTTTTTCTCTCTGAAAGGTGAAAAGATGATCTCTTTTAGAATAGTAATTGCTGAAATTCTTAACCTCGGCTTCCCACCCTGAAATGACACAAACAAGTTTGAATCCTGCTAGGAACAAAAATTTAGAATAATGCTTCATTAGTGATCAGAGAAATCTACTTTTACCTACCAGAAGCTCCTACTGGAGCTGAAAGCCACCTGGGTTAGGAAACACTACCCCAGGAAAAGAGTGGAAACATCAATAAAAGAGAATTAAGCGATCAGTAAGAGAATGGAAGAGTCTGAGTACTGGAAAAATAACATCAGCTTCACTATCTAGGATATGTCCTAAAATACAGTCTTATCATTAAAAAAAAAAGCATTCAATTCTCTGACTAATTGTCTAAATTAAGATTTAAGGTGGAGGTGGAGAGAAGGGGCTGACACGGGGCTCCATGACTAAGTCTCCAGGGTGCCTCCCACTCCGCACTTGAGCCCTTAGGAGAGAAGAAAGGGAAGGAAGAAAGAAGGAGGAGGGGGGAGACAGTGGGCAACTTTAGGCAAATGGGATGGATGTTGGCTGAGCAGATGCCACTCAGGAGCTGTTGAGAAGCAAAGTAAAGGAGCCAACACAAAGGGGAATGAGCCCATCCACCAGCTGGGTGGTTGGTTGAGTTGCTGTGAAAACAGATCTGTTCCTGTCCCCTCCTAGGGCACTGCATTTCCTCTCTGTGTGGAAACAGTGGGACTGGTCTGGACCAGGAGTCAGTGCAAGTACTGGCTTCCCAACCTACTAACCATGAGCTATTGAACGTAAAATAAATACACGAATAAGTGATGTATTTGAAGCAGAAATTTCTGGTCCTTGGAAGACAGGGATTTTAGGAATCAAAATATTCATTTAATTTTATTTGAAAATCTTGTCTTGATTGACAACGCATAAAAGTAGTTAATAAACATCTTGTTGCCAGGTCAAACCTTGGAATGAACACACACACACACACACACACACGCACGCACACACACACAGCTCCATTCTTCGATTTCTCTAGAATTCATGAGAAAGGAGTTTCTNTAGTTAATAAACATCTTGTTGCCAGGTCAAACCTTGGAATGCACACACACACACACACACACACACACACACACACACACGCACACACACACACACACACAGCTCCATTCTTCGATTTCTCTAGAATTCATGAGAAAGGAGTTTCCATTCCAATTCAATGTTAGAGAAAATATCACCCGAGGACAGCTAACTGAATTAAACTTAACTGACATCTCACATATCAAAAATATGTAAATAGTGACTTATGTACGTTGCTACTTGTGATTTTTTTTTAATTCCAAGTGTTATTTGATAATGAATGGTAATGAGAAAATCACACTCTCAAAATAAATTTATAAAATGTATAATTATGACAAAGGTTGAATTATATGTAACTCCTGATTGTTAAAGGCTATGGAGGATTTCTAGAAGTTGAAATACATAAAAGTAAATACTTGAAAAGAATTTTAATATGTCTGGATAGCCTCAACAATAATGCCTTAGCTTTTAAAAATGCTTCCCTAATAAGGAATAAGATCTAAAAAAGGAAGAGAATAAGAAATACTGTCTGCATATTTTATATTATTTTTTGAAGAGTACTCATTTTCTTTACCCTCACAGTGAAATATCCAGAAACCACATGAAATGAATGGTTTGCCTGTTGTGACACTTAACGTGGTTTATACCAACCTAGTCACCAATCTTTCCAGAGTTGTCTGTTGAATTCTTTACACACCCATGAGCAGGCAGATACATTTTGTAGGCCAAATTCAACTAGTTCTCTGTTCCCAGCTAAACAAGTTTCTGAATCATATACTTAATGCTCTAGCCAGAGTTCATGGAATACGATGGTGGTGGTCATGACACATTGGAAAAGAATTATAACATGTAAATTTGGCATTTTATACAATTTAGGCAACTTTCAAAATTAAAGCTATAAATTAATAGGCCAGAGTAAAGCATGCAAAGGTTATACAAACTTGCTGTATCCTTTTGTGCATGAATTCACGGTATCACTTTATACATAATATACATTTAGTACATGAAAAAGGACAATTGCTGTGATTTTTTTTCTTTAAGAAGCACCAAAGCACCAAATTCTTTCTAAATATTTTGATAGAAGAAAATGTTCCTTGCAAAGGTACAAGCTCAGACCCAGTTTATAAATTCAGACAATCTGGTTGTTAATTTACATTTTAAGGGGTGTATTCAAATCATTTCTGCAGTTCCGGGAGGACTTTGCTGGGCCTTGTTTTTTTCTGCCTCTTGAGTCCCTCCCAGGAACATAGCAGAGTCTCAGCAAATGCTCATGGATAACACTATTGAAAGGCAGGAACAGCATAAGAAGTAATTTCTTTAATGTAAATAAAAAGCTAAGCCTTCTCGGAAAAATCAAGAATGTATATAACCTCAAAAATTAAAATCTAGAATCTTCCATCATGATAAAAAACATTTGTGACTGTTCTGGTGTGTTGCCGACACCAAGTATTAGTAGAAATTTCTGGAAACTTCATATCCACTGAGTATATGATAAATGCATTTTAGCCCCTTCCCAAGGCTATTTTCTTCCTCTCTTAGTTCAACCTGCTCATCACTGTGCAGTGATTCACAAACACATTCAAACAAGAGGAGAAATTATTATTTCTTTCTGTAGAAGAGCAGAAGGTCAATGAATGAAGGGGAAGTTAAGTATTCACCATACATTGATGGGTTTTGCTTTGCCAATCACAAGGTAACTCAGAACTTAGAGATAAACCCCTACACCTGGTTGCATCTTCACTAAGGAAACCCAATTTGGCTACATGAAACTCTTTCTAAATGAGATGTCCCCCTTTTCCCTTCCTAGGTTGTGGCTGCTCCTAGCCCCATGTAGCAGCCGAAGCCAAGCCTCTGTGTGAACAGAGAGGGATGGAGAATCATCCTGATCTGACCTACTTTCGCTCTGGGTCACAGTCCAGATGCTAAACTCAGCCAGACGACATACCAGGGGGACCCATGAACCTCCTCCGTCTAGATTCTTCATCTGACTTTTCATCAAAAGGTGCTGAATGTACGCTCTTAATGACAGTGGCCTACCTCCTTTAGGCAAACATCTTGACTGAGTAATTATGTTACTGTATCATTCAGAGAGAATTTTAACTGACCAGAGTTAACCAAGTCTTTACTGACCATCCCCTTACAACTGATTCTGAAGCACTTTTCCCATGATTAAGAATGACAGACCGACCGACCGACCAACCTTCCTTCCTCCCTCCCTCCTTCTCTCCCTCCCTCCCTTCCTTCCTGACTCTTTACATATCAAAGATGCTGGGCGGGGGGGAACTACTATAATAATTGCAAATAACTAAACTGGAAAAAGCAGGTATGAAAAGTGAGAAGTGCCTACAGTTCTAGCTTTGGAAGGAGTTATAATTCTTCCAGCAGGGCAGGAGGTTTCCGAAGGATAACAGAATGTAAGAGGTTATAAAATGAATGTCTCAACAGGGAGTTTTGGAGAACTGTAAATTTGGCTTCTGGTAAAGCTTTGCCAGAGAAATCATGTCCAAAGATCATTATTTTGTGACCTTGAGGAAAAGCAAAATCGTTAGAGGATTTCCTATTCCTGTCTATGAATGCATGTCGATATTTAGGGAGACAGCCTCACTTTATCTGCCTCTGTGCACGCACATTTACCCAAACACACCATTCCTCTCAAGACTGGAGGTTGGGAGCATTGTTATAAATATTCATGAGATAATTATTATTAATGTCACCAAGGTGATTTTGTTCCTCCTCAGGAGAGACTGGTTTTTGCACCCAGAAACCAATCAACTGTAGGAGAAATGACAGCTTTGAGGCAGCCCAGCTAAAACAATCCTGTACATTTTATGTGTGAAATATAGATTATTTGACTGGGTGCTCTTCGCAGTCACCCTTTGCCCTCATCTCGTCATTAGGTTTATCCAGCAGAGATTTCCAGCTTTGGTAAAAAATACAGCATCCTTGGGAGCACAGTTTTCAGAGATGGGAAAAAGTGTATCTTGATTATTACATTCTTTTCTAAGAGCAAAAATTAAAAAAAAGTAAAGATGATTCTAAGGCTTCTCAAGAGATTTCTGGGGGATGATTTTTGTAAAAATGCATTGAGAGAGAAATTAGAACATATTTGCTACTCTTACTATTTAAAGAAAACATTTCATACAACAGGCTTTATTAAAACGTTATCTCTAAGCAATTATAGGTTCTGGCAGTCACACAGAAAATTTTTAAAAAATAAAAAACGAAACTAGCGATAACCGTTCACTAGATCCCTGTGTGTAGCCGCAGACCCTCCCCCAACCAACTGGCCTGCCTGGTTATTCCATGTGCATAATATAATACAACAGGGGAAATTACTGTGAAATATTGTCTTTAAGAAACTATTTTTGGTGGGAATGAAAATGTTTATTTTTTGCCCCAGACCCAAGAAAACGTAAGTAAGCAAAAACACGTACAGTGGAAGATGCCTACTCCTCCTCGGTACCTCATTAGGAATGGTTTTTGTTAGCTTCTTATCCTCCTTTACCAAATCCATACTCATCTTTCTGGGACCCTCTGATTCTCAGTGAAACGGCGGTTGAAGTTATAGAAACAGAAAGTGTAGGACAGCGGGAAGAGGCCACCAGGATGGGACTCACCTTAGGCATCCAGTGGCGTTTCGCAGCACCTGTGAGGAATGCAGCTGTATTTTCCGATCATCCTGAAGAGGCGAATTTTCCCAGCCAGAATGGGGGATAATCACGGCATTGGTCAACACTGCCAGAGTGTCCTGGATGATCGGCATTTTGAGTGCGTCGCAAGATGAGAGGTTCCAAAGGACTCCTGCAAGACACACAGACACGGAGCTTTGGGATGGCCACTCTTCTTTTCTCCTCTCCAAAGCGTTTGGCCTCATCAAGTTAAGAGCATGGGCAGGATGGACAAAGAGAGTGTGAGCACATGTTCTAGAGCATACTCTTCATTTTAGAACACCTGTGAGAAGGCCCTGAAGGGGCACCATGAAAATCTGACAAGTGGGCAGAGGACTTGTGTTATGATTGTCTTGGTGCATCCCGATGAGTAACAAGGTTGAGATCTGGTCTGAATGGAGGGTACCAACCAGACTTCTGTTAACTCTTAATACAATGGGACCAAGTATCCAAAATCTAACCGAGATGGAAGAGCTGCGAACATTCTCTGAGCTACGAACCAGTAGGACACCTTAGCTTTATCCTAGACCTCAATATGCACATAGGGACTGTCGGATGGGCTCGGCCTCCGTTTAGAACCAGCCACCACTACGCGGGACCTTAGGAAAATCCAGAACTGGGTCTGATGACAATGGGATCCACAAGGAATTTAAATTTACTGTCACTTGTGACAGCTTTGTCAGTTTTTCTCAGAAAGCAATGCTCCTGGAGGTCCCAGAGATTGGTCTTCCTGATGTAACTAAGGACAGAGAGCAGTAGAAAGTGGATGGCATGTCTGCAGTAGACAGAGTGTAGCAGTCATTAATGGAGGCAGAGTAAAAGCAAAAGTCTTAGGTCAGGTGCAAATTTTTAGGCTTTTATATATTTTTAAAGAAAACTTTAAAATGGGATTAAGTTTAGAAAAGGTCACCAGTATTGCATAGAAGTGATAATGTTTGAAAGTGCTTTTAAAGTATTTTTTGTTATTGTTCAAAACAGAACACATAAAGGTAAAAGAAACAGAATTCTACTTTTTTATGAAAGATTGTATTTTCTCTCAAGACTAATCTAAATAGACATCATCACTGCAGATCCTGAGAATAAAATATCATAGTTGTCTTTAGAAACACAACTTCCATGTTGCTTGTTTAATAAGCTTTCAATACATTTTAAGACAAGATTGTGTTTCATTTACTGTGTTATGAATAGAACAAACAGAACACAGGTATTTCTGAAATTTATTAGTATCTTTCACGGCATATGCTGAACCTATCAAGGGTATTAATCATGTTAATCTGAAAGTTGGTAATGTTGGACTGAAGGGATAGTTTTAAATCAGTTCTATAAAAATATTAATAACTGAAGGGATAGTTTTATATAGTTTTAATATAGTTTTATATAGTTTTTATATAGTTTTAAATCAGTTCTATAAAAATGTGACTGTAGAGACAAAACTTTTTTTTTTTTAAGATTTTATTTATTTATTTGTCAGAGAGAGAGAAAGAGCACAAGCAGGGGGAACAGCAGGCAGAAGAAGAAGCAGGCTCTCCACTGAACAAGGAGACTGACTCCAGGGTCTTGGGATCATGACCTGAGCTGAAGGCAGATGCTTAACTGACTGAGCCACCCAGGTGTCCCAAGACAAACTCTTTTCAACTGTCTCTCAAAATAACATTTGCTGGGAATTTTACTGAAGTAAATGCAAGGGGAATAAAATGTTTTCAGTGCCCAGTATGTACAAATCAATCCTTTACTACAGGGGGTTGACTTGAGGGCAAATCCTGCCTACTTTTTTTTTGTAAAAAATGTTTTATTGGAATAAGCTCTGCGTAATTACATACTATCTTTGGCCTACAAGGGAAGAGTTCAAAATTTGTGACAGGGACTGTATGGCCCACAAAGCCTCAACAAAATATTATCTGGCCCTTTACAGAAAAGATTTTTCCCATCCTGCTTTAGCATACAGACCATTTTCTAGAAACTTCTGTGTGCAGGTTTGCATTGCCATTAGTATTGTAAATTGGGTAAACAAAAAATGCTCTGTGGTACACAGAAGGTACCCTGAAATATATTCTGATTCGGATGGATTTGAAATGCTAGCAATATTATCATGTACATTTATCTTATTTTAAATAATATATAAAGCTGTGAATTCATTCTAAGAAATATTTTATTAAGATAATCAAAATACATTTGCAATCTTAGCAAAAATTCTTTTTTCTAATAAAATAGATTTGCAAACTTAAAAAGCACATTAAAGTGAAATTAGTATCTACCCCAGAATTTGAGGATAAATTTACAAAGTATCACGTTCAAGAGTTTACGTCTCTTCTAAGTATACAATGCACACATACAGACAGAACATTAAAATTTCTTCATTCTGAAAGTCTGACTTGAAAATACCAATCCATGAAAATTGAGGTATGCAGGTGCACTTAGGGGCTCAGTCGGTTAAGCATCTGCCTTCAGCTCAGGTCATGATCCCAGGGTCCTGGGATGGAGTTCTGTGTTGGGCTCCCTGCTCAGTGGGGAGTCTGCTTATCCCTCTGCTCATGATCTCTCTCTCTCTCTCTCTCTCTAACATCTTAAAAAAAAGAAAATTGGGGGCATGTAAATATTCTAAAATATGGGTGATATGTTTTGCTGGAAAATACATTTCCTCAAAAAGCTAAATAGTAAAGGGGAAAACTTTGCATTTTTACATGCAATGATTTTAAAAGAATCTAAAGGCATTCTGTGATGATAAAGCAATTTTTACTGTTTTTTTTTCTTTAATGAGAGAGAGAGAGAGTGAGTGCGGTGGTGGGGGTATGAGGGCAGAGGGAGAGGGAGAGAGAGGATCTCCAGCAGTATTCCCACTGAGTGTGGAGCCCAATACGGGGCTTGATCTCACCACCTCGAGCTGAAATCAAGAGTCAGACCCTTAACTGACTCAGCCACCCAGGCACTCCTACTTGTTTCTAAAAATCAGGAAAAAAGGTCAGAAGAGGTGACAATCAAAGCAAATGTAAAGGCCTAATCTAATATCTGATAAGAAGTGAACAGATGGAAAGGAGATGGCCCAAGATAGCTGTTTATTGGGCTCTTCTCTCCATTACTTTCCTCATTAATTCATTAATTAGTGTAACCTCACTCAGAACTGAACATGGACTGAAGTCTCCTAGTCCCCATTCATTGTATCTTTCCAGGCTGGCTCCATCTCCAGAGAGCTTATCATAGCGCTTGACCCTGTCTCCGAACTTTCTATGTTAATTCACATCTGTAACCCCCAACCTCTGCCTGACCCAGGAGAGCTCTAGTGGACCTCTGATCAGAGGCAGCTTTTATCACCTCTGCTTGGATGACGACTTGGTCAAGTGTTGTAATGTGGCAGAATTTCTTTCGGGGGGAATTCAGTCAACCAATTGCAGGGAGCCTTCAAACCTTTGAGTTTTGGTTAGATTATCTGGACACAGGGACACGCTTGAGTGTAGAACCACAAGTCTCTGGGGCCATCGCAGATGAAGGTGGACAGGCCTGGCAGAAGTCAAAAGTGGGTAACAGCCAGGAACTCTACAGCTGTCTTGCTATACAGACAGACACACGCTCACACAAACACACACCCTCACATATAGATGCGCGTGCGCGCGCGCACACACACACACACACACACACATCCATTAGTCTTGGCAGACCGCAGAGAGATTAGTGAGAAAGACAGCCATATCTGGGCATTCTCTGTACATAGATGAGAAATGGCTGTTCTGCTCACATTTCTCTTTATTCCTTCCTCTTTCTTCTGTTCTTCTGTGCTGGTTCAACATTTTTGTTATTCTCTCTTTTGACATCCTGTTCTCATGGTGGAGCTCAATTCTTCTCCCTGTGACTGAGCACGGGACTTAGAGACTTGCTCTGATCAACATAATACGGTGGAGGTGAGTAGCTTTTTTTTTTTTTTTT